>MTQE01001141.1:18895481-18909566 GCA_014337955.1 Aspidoscelis marmoratus
TCTCTCTCTCTCTCCCTCCTCCAGCCCAAGCCTTCTTTCTCTCTCTCTCTCTCTCTTTCACACAAACACACACACAGAGAGACAGACAGGGTGTAATCCCTGTCAGAGTCCCGCGAAAGCCACTGCTCTTTTAAACATTTTATCGGGGCTCTGACAGCCCCTCTCCCCGCCTGAAAGCTGACAGTTGCACTGCATCCAGCTGAGTGGCTTTCAGGAGGAGAGCGAGGCTATTGTGCACATTACAGAACACCACTAAAATGAGAGCAGTAGCTTTTGTGGCTCTTTTAATCATTTTACCCGGACTCTGACAGGGATTCCACCCTCTGTGTGTGTGTGTGTGTGTGTGTGTGTGTGGGTGGGTGGGTGGGTGGAGGAGGGAGAGAGAGAGAAAGAGGAGAGGGGAGGAGGAAGATGTTCCTCCAGGAGGGATTCCACCCTGTCTGTCTGTTTGTGTGTGTTTGCATGCTCAGGCAAGGGGGGAGGGGGGGGAGAAAACCGTGGTATCCTGATGCAGGGATTTACCGTGGTTTTCATGGGGATGGGCAGGTTTGCCTGGAACCTGCATTGTCCTCCATTACCATGGGGACAGCTTAATGCAAATTAAGATTCACATTAAGCTGTCTCGCTTCCACCTTGCTTCTTTTTAACTCCATGGGGATGCACCCAGTCACTTTTTGAGTCCAATGTAGTCTTATTGGAACTCCTAACAGATAACCTTTTGAAGTTATTGGAGGATTTGCTCTGGGAAATCTGAAACCAAGGAAAAATTGGAAGAGATATATGTGTCTTTTCATTTTCATTAATAAAAATATGAAATGGATTAATCAAAATGATGAGACAAACTTGGCAAGATCCATACATGTGTCATAGGAGCACACTGCATAGATTGCTCCTAGCTTGGAAGAAGCATTTTGGGCCAGAAATGCAGTGGGCAGTACAAAGCATGCTGACAGCCATCCATGTGACAGCCAGGTAATCCTAGCTAGCTTTCAAGGGTTGACAATAAAAGTCCCCTGGCCTGTTGGAAATATGTCCCCACAGCCACAGATTTGGCCCTAAAAGTGGGCCATCTTCCAGAGTCCATTGAAGTGTTGACAGGCTATGCTGTCCACATGGCTGTGGGAGGAACATGCAACCAGTCTGACCTGTGTGGGGGCTGCTTTAAAATTGTTCCTGGTTAGAGTACTCATGGCTGTGGGGTCTGCACCCAGAAGAGTACCAGGAGCAGATCATTTGTGACCACAGGTTTCCATGATGTTGTATAGACCCTGCAGCTCCAGCACACATCTGTCATGATTTCAGGGACCATAAAAATGTTGCTCTTGTCACTTGGGTAATTAAATGTTAATGACACTTTGCAAAAGCAATAAGCACAACAAACAATTCTTAACACATTTACAAATATTTGTATGTAAACTAATTCTAATTTGCCTGCAAAATCCCTGAGAACAATGTAGGGAAAGCACAAACAGATTTTTGAGAGACTTGCAGTTCATGTAGGGTTCAAAAACATAAAGTTGCTGTGGGAGCTTCTCACTCATAAAACAAAGAGCAAAATGCTAATTACAAAGAAACTGGCAGCAACGTGGATTCACAAACTGTCTTGCTTTTGTTTCATTCAGTTGCTAAGAGGGCTGCTGGTTTCTGCCTCCACACGTCCCAAGTCATTAGCCTTGGGAAAGCAACAGTTCCCATAATACTTATTTATTTGCATTTCTGTCCCAACCTATGCCCTAGGTTATGAGGACAGGTTACAATAAAATCAATACTGTAAACAGAGTTAAAATTAAATTCATTGTATGAGACCATCTGAAGAATGGGATATTGATTCAGTTGTAAGTGATCACTGTTAAGCAGCTTTTGCATAGTCCATTTGCCCCATGCCAGTTGCCTCACTAAACTGCAGGATCTACACCCAATAGCATTCCCTGGCAGGCACACCAGGGAACTCCTGAAGCCAGCTGGATAACCCTGGGCTAGGCACAGCTCTCTCCTGAACTCTCACAGCCCCACCTACCACACAGGGTGTTCTGTGGTGGGGAGAATAGAAAAGCTTTGTCAGCCACTTTGAGTCCCCTTAAATGGGTGAGAAAAGAGGGGTAGAAAAGCCAACTCTCCTTCCCCCTCCCCCTCTCCCCCTCCTCCTCCTTCATGCACAAATACTAGTCCAGGGGTTTTGAATCCACACACTGTTTTTGAGCAGGCAAAGTGTTTGGTTCAAACTCAAACCTTTCAAAAACTCCCTGTTTGATTTGAACTGGTTTGAACCTGAACCAGTTTGTACTTAGAACTCCACTACCTGTGCTGGCTGAACTATTACCCTTGCTCTTCTACCACTGCCAGTGCACAGTGGAAGAAAAGAAAGAACCATGCAAACTACTGGGTTGGTCCATAGTTTGGCAGCAAAATGCATGGCTGGAAAGCGGTAGATGGCAGTAGTACATGGCATCAATTCTTTCCTGCATGCCCTCCCTGCACTGCCATCCAAAAACAATGACTTCCATCCAGTCACACACCTGACTGTGGTGTATGAGCATATCCAATATTTGGGGACAAGCAGGCGCAGCAGTCAGCAGAAGCCAACATTCTCCACCACAAACAGTGGTTGATCATTAAGAGTGATATTCTCCATAATGGTCGAGGTAACACTGGCAAGTGACTGACAGCAGGAAAATAGATAATATGCTTCTTTTGAAAAGTCACAGGCCCTATGAACAGAGACAAACTGCTAATCAAATAAGCCACAAGTTCAGCTTGCATGCAAACACAGCATATGAACATAGGACAGTGAACATGCAATCTTGTTTGTTGCAAACTGCAAACCAACTGAACCAGTTCTGTACATCTCTATATTCTCATCTCTTGGGGGTGGTTTCTTGGCATGTGTACCTCAATCTGGGGTTTTATATAAAAGTCATAAGAGTTAGAGGATCCTATGCAGTATCTTAGCTATTCCTAAAATTAAAAACATTCTTTCAACTTCAGGTTGCTGCCCTGAGTGCTCCTATCACCATCAGAAGCACTTTGGCCTTTAACTTCCACATTTTTTCCAGTTCCTCTTTCAGTAACTGGTATTTTTCCAGGTTCTCATATTCTTTCTTCTTGATGATAACATCACTTGGGATTGCTACATCTATTATCACTGCTTCTTCCTTGCCATTATCTAGTAGCACAATATCAGTTGATTGGCCAGTACTTTTTTGTCAGACCAGATAAGGTGGTCTTACTAGATCTTGATTCTGTTGTTCTCAGCCACTTTTACTGCATAGTTTTCCAATTTGTCCATGTATATATATTCAGGCAAGCTGCTTCAAACTGACAGAATGAAAAACAATGCTATGGTTTCTGAGTCTGACTTAGAATATGTGCCTGAATTTGTTTATACCTGCATCTATTATCATATTAAGTTGGCTGGATCTCCGCTGCAGTAAGATTACTCAGTAAAGAATAAAGTTTTTCAGTTTAGTTTCATTGATTTGCATTTTGTTTCACAAAGTAAATCAAATTTATGTTAATATAATACATTACATACTTTCTTCCTAAAAATATGCCATTAAAAATGTGAAAACACAGCACAATATCTTGCATAATTACAGTGCTGCCTTCATCTTAATCAAATTGTGTTCCTAGTAGTTCTAAAAACCACTTTTGAGAACCACTTTCACAAAACTGGGGTTCAAATGGCATAGGTTAAGGACCAATCAAAAGTGGTATGATTAACTTAATCAGTTTGCTCCATTCCTTCCCTGGGTCCCTGTGGGCTCTAGGTGACCAAATCGAGTCACCTAGAGCCTGCAGGACCCACTCCCTTTACTTTATCACCACTAGGTTCGAAGTGGCAGCACTGAAGTAAGTCGTGTGAACCTGCATCCCCAGGTAGGCCCCAGCCCGGGGTGGGGGATGTCCAGAGTGGGTCCCTGCAGGCTCTAGGTGACCTGATCAGGTCACCTAGAGTCCACAGGGACCCTGGGAAGGAACAGGACCAGCCTGCCCACCCCTGGGTCAAATTTGACCCAATGGCAGCAGGCCTGAGAGGAGAGTCCTGCCCCTGTGCCGGCCTTTTCGGGCTAGGCCACGCAGAGACGTATTCCCCTTTCACACCTAGGCAGGAAGGAACACGTCCCCATGCACTCCTTACCCATTCGGCGGTAGTGCGAAAAGGCCTCAGAAATGTTTCCACCTTGAATTTGGGCAATCCTGAAAGAAAGGTGATGCCTTTTTGTCTTTGTAAGCTATCTCATTGTCTGCACTGTTATCACCCATCATACCTTCAGCTGCACAGCCAGAGATCCAAACGTTTAGCTGGAAGTATAAACAACTGGCTGCAGAAAACACCAAAACAGTGTCAGATGCAGACTTATGTCTCTGCACTGAGCTCCATGCTCACATGTTTCCTGCTACAGAAATCCAATAGAAAAGCCCTGTCCTGGGCTGACCTTTAGGGTTAGGATCAGCTCCCAAGTACCAAGACTGGGAATAAAGGACCCCAAACTTACATTCCAAGCATGGGGTCATCATCTAGATCCCTCCTCCATGCTGCTAACTCTCATCCTCACAACAAGATCATAGCCTGTCTTTGAATTTGCTGCTTCTCCATCCTGGCTGCTGCTGCTTTTCTGCTATGAACTGCTGCTTCAAGCCAAAAATGCCTCACTAGTCAGACTCTGTTCCCATTCCTGAAGTGCTTTCTTGTGAAACCAAAGCTCCCACTGCCTAAATTGGATACTTTACTATACTGGAGATTCTTCATGGCAGACACTTCACTGGGTGATGTAGTCTACCTGATCCTTTGTAATGTTTGGATTCCCTGTAGGTGGGTGGGTAGTATAGATTCAGGTTCCCTCATCTTTCCTTTAGTCCATTTTCTAACTCCAGTTGACTTTTAAAATATATACTAAATGACCACATAAATTAAGCAAGAGCTCTTCGTAGAGTTGTACTACTTGTTTCCTGCTTGGTCCATGTGCAGGAGAGCTGTTGTGTGACACCAGCTATTGAAGTCCTAGCACTACACACTTTTTTACTGTACTTGCTTGCTTTTGACATTGGCAATCAGCTGTTTGCTACCAAAACTGACAGTTCTACCATTTTAAACTGTTCTAGAGTTTTTTTGCTGTCTTTTTAATTAGGGTTTTTATCTCTTAGAAGAATATTTAGTCCTGCAATGTTTTATGCTTCACTGCCTGCTTTTTTGGTCTCTGGGTAATACTCTGCTTTTAAATCAACTGAGCTAAAAGGTCCCACAAGAGATCTTGTATCTGAGTAGAACCTTTCCCCCTTAAACCAGTGCTCCCAGTATATGCTTTCTAATACTTTTGCATCTGGAGCTCTCAATGTCACATTGGTAGTGTGATAGCTAGAATATTCTCCTTTACAAGGCAACCCCAGGTGGATGGATCATCCATACACTTGGTAACATTGCTTTCATGCCAGTTTTTCAAACCTCAAGTAGATGCAGAGCTGTATAGATAAATTCTGAACTCACAGAAAAGATATAAAACAACACAGACCACTGGCCAAAAAGGACCAGTAGCCCTCTTACAGGCAAAATGCCTACAAGACAGGCATTTTAACTTTCGGTTTTACACAGTTTTTGAGTTCATTGTCCTGCTAAGGGAAAAAAATCCAAAGATTATTCATATTAACATACATAAAAGACATACACATTTCTTTGCTGTTTATTTTAACCCAGACAGGCAGCTTCCACAGATAGCTTTCCTTGTCAAGTTCTCAAGTGTTGCTGACTTTAACTAATATCTTGTTATATTTTCTCCCACATATTTTATTAAAACAGATTTCATTTATAGGCCCTTAGAGGTATAAACATATAATTTTTTTAATTATGAATATTAATACTCTTATAATCCAATTTCAGACTGCAATCCCCTCTTTTTTTCTAGGGAAAACACTAAATATGCTTTTTAATATGTTGGCCTTCTTAAGAGTTTTTTATCAATACTGTTTTTAATGCATATTGTTTTAAAACTTGTTACCCACCCTGAGACCTATGGATATAGAGCGAGATAGAAATATAAATAATACATAGTAGTGTTCAGCTCTGCTCAGAAGACCTTGGGATCTGCTTTTGATTTTAAGTTTGATCAGTAACAAGCCCCTAAGACAGATCAAAATACACACAAAAGGTTTGAACACACAAGTACAAACACACCACCTTAGCCTAATGACATCTTGGTGGAACTTCCAAGTTGCAAAGCAATATCTTAGAGCAAACAATAATAAACCTTAGCAATAATCATATCAACCTATCAAAACTCAATGGGCCAGAAAAAGATCACTGCGGCCATAGCTGATGCTGTCATTCCTAGTTCATTGCCTGTCACTGTTTTCCCTTGTAAGTGGATGGTAAGGTGTTGGATAGCAATTTTCCCCATGCATATGATGAATCCAGAAAAGCTGGATAATATCAAATACTCCAGATTATCAAAATGATACTGTTTTTTTTTAAAAAAATGATCAATATTTACTAATCAATGAACTGATGAATACTCTTTTAACAGCCCCCTGAAATTTTGTCTGCAAGACGGATACTTCTCTATTTTCTATAAAGGGACATGATGGGGAAAAAACAGCAAAGCACTTTAAGGCAGAATGATCCTGCTGTGACCGTAGCTTTTTCTTAGATAAAAAATGCTATAGGGAAAGCTTGATCCCAATACAAACCTGTCTTGGCACACAAACATTAACAATGGTCTTCACCCAGTTCGTGGTGGCATATTGGAATCACCGGTCTACAAAACCTGAAAGGGATAGATAGCAATAGGTCTTTGTCTGCCAGATGGCGTCTTTTCAGTCCTTGGATTGCACTTGTCATAGCCTCTTGTTTGATTATACCTGAAAGAAAAAAGTCCTTCAGTGACTTGTACAATACCCCCTTTCATTTTTATTCATGTTCTTGGGCTGCTAAGAACACAAGATGACTGGAGGCCTTTTTGCACTATAGCCAAACAGCTGTAGTGCAGTTAGGCTAGGACACGGCAGGCTGGATTCCCCATTCACACCTAAGTAGGTAAGGTACTCCTAGCCCAAAAAGGCTGTTGCACGGGCAGGATGAACCTCCCAGGCCTGCTACCATTGACCCAATTGGGTCAGCTGCAGCCTGCAGGGATCCCCTGGGCACCCTCACTCAACCAGGGACCCACTCTGCTCCCCATCCTCATGCGCGCGACTTACCTGGACCGCACCCGAGATCAAAGTGGCAAGCCCCGTGGGCGGGCCTTACCAAGTTTGATATGTGGTGTTCTGTGCAGGCATGTGCCATGGCCTTCGAACCAGGCATTCTGTGCAGGCATGCACCGCTGACTGATTGTAGGCTGTGATGCCCATGCTTATTTAATGTATTTATTATTGTTCGGAATGTATGTAAATGTAATGATTGTAAGAATTGCCTTTGTAACATGCTTACATAATTAGCATAAAGGAGGGGAGAGAGAATGCCCCGGGTACAGCCAATCAGAGTGAAGGCTCATGCCAGGCAGGAGGTATAAAAACCACCTGCCAAAGAAAATAATTGTTCTTTGCTGGGGAGATTAGGGGTGGAAGGTTTCAGGTGATACTGATCTATACCCTGAGGGAAACTTACCTGCATAGATCCATATGCCAGGAAGGAAAGACTAGGATAGCCTAGGGCAGCGGTTCTCAACCATCCAAACCAACCATATCATGACCCCTTAATGCATTTCCTCATGTTGTGGAGACCCCCAACCACGGGGAAGGGGCAGCTCAGGTGAGAATGGGGCGGGAAGGCAGAAGACTCGTCGCGACCCCTCTGAAAGTGTGGTTCGACACCCAACGAGATCGCGATCCATAGGTTGAGAATCGCTGGCCTAGGGCTTTAGGGAACAAGGTTTCCTGTGAAAGTTGTATACTTCACAACTTATCAGTTTTACAATATCTTTTGGCAACTGTTGTAACAATAAAGCTTGAGACTTCTATTTTTCTAAAGAAGAGTATTGCCTATAGTGATTATTAATAGGCTAAAGGGAACAATACATTGGAAAGGTTACTATAGCTTTAAGAAGCAGTGAAAGGAGGAGCCAGAGAAAGTGAACTGCAGTAGGCCGGTTAGAAACGCTTAACATTTATTTCAGTAGAGGAAAAAGGAGGAGGGTGGCGCTCTCTCTCGCACAAGGCTGGGAAAGCATGGCTGGCGCTGGTTTTCCCCCCACTATCAAATCTAAATAGATTCAAGCCTCTAAACAGAATAAAGGAGCAGAATAAAACCCACCTTGGGCTGGGGTGGTGGTGACACCACACAGGGCGCGGCACACACCTGCACAGAATGCCATGTATCGAACTTGGCACCCACGGGGCTTGCCACTTTGATCTCGGGCACTGTCCAGGTAAGTTGCATGTGTGAGAATGGGGTGGGCCCCTGGGCGGATGCGTGGGCCCCTGGGTGGGGATGGGGGCCCAGGGAGTCCCTACAAGCTCCAGCTTACCTGATTGGGTTGGCTAAAGCCTGCAGGACCCCAGGACGGGACAGGACGGTATCACCCTCCCCTGAAAGGGGCTGTTGGCCAGAAGGCTTCAAAGGGCCCAGTGGCCATGGGGCGGGGCAGGGCCCAGAGCTGTCTGGCAGGGAGAGTGCTTGGGCCAGGTGTGGAGCACAATTTTTGCTTTACACTCTGGCCACAATTAGGCCACCCTGGGATGGGACAGTTCTGGATGGAACCGCCCAGCCGGCAGAACAAATGCTCCATCCCAGGGGTGGCCTAATCATGCTGCACGGGCCCTTGTGCAAATAGGCCTAAGGTTTAATTATCCTACCTTACATAATCTTATAAAGTCCTCACTCTCCCATGGTTCACCACTTTCCTTTCCAATCTTGCAGCACCTCTTGGAAAACAATCTGTAACATTCAGGGGGTTGTAATGATTCAGCTTCTTGCAGCAGTGCTGGCATTCTCTGTTCTAGGAAGCATACTGCCTTTAGTTCAAGTTCAGACAAACATTACTGCTGTGATAGCTTGTAGAAGCACTTCTGTTTCAAATCATACAGGAAAAACAGAGGTTGATGCTTTGATTCAATAGGAAACAATTAGATATAATATGATCATCAGTCCACAGCCAGCAAAGGTTGGAAAATGTACAATGTACTTATCTTGCAATGTGCAATGTACTTATCTTGTTTTCTAAAGCAAAAAATGTGTTATGCCCTGATCTGAAGTAATAACTCTTCCATTGCAGGTGGGACAAGCGATTAATGCCAATTAAAAGCTGCATATCATCTATTACTCATTGTAAAAGTGGAGTTTGTTATAGATGCAGACTTAGAGGGGGACCACAACAGGGCTCACTTAAGATGCCTTCAGGGAAAGGAAACATACAGCCTTGGTTGTATTGTAAAAGTCTAAAACACACACACACACACACACCACAATTTAAAGCCTGAAGAAGAAGAAGAGTTGACTTTTCTAGCCTGCTTTCCTCACCCATTTAAGGGGACTCAAAGTAACTGACAAAGGTTTTCTATTCTTTTTCCCACAGCAGAACACCCTGTGAGGTAGGTGGGACTGTGAGAGCTCAGAAGAGAGCTATGACTAGCCCAAGGTCACCCAGCTGGCTTCATGGGGTAGGGCAGAATCAAACCCAGTATTTCTGGAAGCATTCAAGCCCCTTTCAACACTGAAAAAAAGCATAGACAGTCTTAGAAAATGGTTTGGCTACACTTTAATTCATCAGTTGTCATGTAACTTTTTAAATTACTTAGAAGCCATATTAATATGGTTGATGGTAAGTAGTATAAATGTGGAAATTTTGTTTGTGTCTAATTGGCTTGAATTGAACCAAACCATGCCCTGTTCAAAATGGGCTGGTTCAGTCTGAAGCAAAACAATGGTGTGTGCTTAAACAGGGTTGAGTCAGCAGCTCAGTTTAATCTATGCCAAATTGATCCCATGTTGCTTCAGCTTTCTCCTTTTTTTTTTTCTTTTTAAAGCAAGAATTGTGGCAGTCCTACAATTCTACATCTTCTGAGGCAGGATTAGTACCACCACATCGTTAGAATGTGCAATCTCTAAGTATGTGCCTGCCCTGACTCTTGCTGTTTCTCTCAGCATGCAGGGGAGGGACTGAGCTATGGATTCATTTTATTTTCTGAATGCATGTGCAGCTGTTGTATAGACCTAGGGTTTTGTGCACCACATTGGAAATAGCACATTGTCTCCTGGCCCAGATTTAGAGCATCCTGAGGCAAAGGTGGTAGCAACCATTAAATGGCTCAAGACTCAGATGTCATGTTGGGAATAATTCTCTGCCTTTTGGGCTAGGCTCAGGTGGTGGCATGGCCATTGGATGGCTCTGAAGCTCATACACAATATTGTCTGGGAGAAAAAAAAGAATCCTTTAGTGTTTTTGGCCCCTCATGAATTCCCACATTTCAGGACCTACCCATGAAGGATCCTATAATTCCTCCCTATACGCAAACAAGTGAGTTCCCAGCTTTGTGGCTTTCCTCACATGTATATGGGTGAAGCTGAAGGGAACCAGGGCTGTAGGGAGAGCACCTAACAGTCCTCAGCCTCTAATTCCCTTTCTCATTTGATTGAACACCAGTTGGGCATATTTCTATATATCATAGCTATGAGAAGAGCAGCAGAGGAGGGAAAATTCACTTCATTTCTTAGGTAAACTGTTGGAAATATTTGCTCAGATTCAGTCAAATCAGAGATCTTAGATCCAGAATATTATCCGTGGATGCCAGCACCAGGGGATTCCAGAATATGTGTTGACAGGGATGCATAGAGATGAAAGAAGGAGGTGTCAAAGGAAACACACATATGCGGAGTGGAAAGAGCTATTTTTCTGTTGCTAAGTGGGTTCATGTAGAGAGGGACTGAGAAGTCCAATTATAATGGGATTGATACTTTCTTCTATGTTGTTACCTAGAGCAGGGAAAGTACACTTATTTCAGCATTTTTATATGTTTTTAATATATTGTTTTAGTCATTTTATTAATTGTCCTGGAGCTGCCAGTGTAGAGCCGTATATAAAAATTTATATATTAATCTGAATAAATAATGTTTCAGACTGCAGACCTATTCTGCAATGATCTTTATATATATATATATATATATATATATATAAACTAATATTGGAACAGATATGAACAAAGAAAGATCTGGCATGCATACCGTGACATAAACATGCAGAAACTAGCTACTACACAATATAAACTGCATCCAGAATTGATCAGAGAGGTTCAATACAAATATTATCTTATTTCAAACTCTGGCTTCAAAGGCAGGATAAAAGATTGGATTCTGTGCAGAGCCAACAATATTAAATACAGCATAGTTCAGCGAGAGCAGAACATAAAAATGCCCCACTAGATCAGACTCCAAAAACTAGCTGCCCATGGAATCCCACTAGCACAGCATAAACACACAGCTTGCTCTGCTGCCATTTCCCAGCATATGGCCTTCAGAAGCAGACCACCTCCTATTGCCATCAGGGCTAACTGTCATTGATCACCCTGACTTCCATAAATTGGGTCTATTGTTTCTTGAAACCATTCAAGCTGGTAGCCAACACCAAACTTCATGTGTTGTTTAAAAATTATTTTCTTTTTTATCTGTTCTGGATCATCCAAAATTCAGCTTCTTTGGATGATGAAAGAACAACACATCTTCAGTTTGCCTTTGAACCAAACACCATTTGTCCAGTTCACTGGTGAACCAATTAATTGAACAAACTTGTTTGAAATTAAAACATACCTCTTTTTCCCATTGAAACAACCACTTTTCAATGGCAAAACTAAAATGAATGCAAACTATTTGACTGAATCATTCACACTTGCAGTTGAATTTTTGGATATGTGAACTACTACATGTTAGGTTTGATGTAAATATCAAATGTGTTCCGATGAGTTTTTCAAATGCAAACTGAACTTTGCACATCTTTACTGGGAAAAGTGTTATAGTTCACAAGACTATGTTGTAGAGGCAAAAAATTTCCTTAAAGGAACAAATCCAGGATAGCCCATTGTAAAGTCTAAAACCAGAAGTGTTTATTGGGAATAAACATAACCATGTACGTTGGGTTTATTCACATGGAATAAGCCAAGAAAAAAGTTTTGGGTAAGGGATTTTAAAAGAAGAGAGGATCAAGCAGGTTACAGAGGATCTTTCCACACTGTCTTCCACTGTTCTTTCTGTACTCCACTTTCCATGCCCCATCCTTTCCCAGAACAAGCAGCTCATTCCTGATAACTTATCCTTCTCCGTTCCCAGCTTCTGCCTTCAAAGAGTCCTTGGAGCCTCCCTGAGCCTCCAAGGACTGGGAACTTTCATTTTTTTTTCTTCAGAATTTTGCTGGGCCATTGTTAGGGTGGACCAACTTCTGGGGGTTCTTCCTTGAACCATAGAAGCATGCTGTCTCCATACCTCTGTGATCTTGTATAACATCTTGAGGCTAATTGTAGGCCTCAGTGTTGAGGTCTCCAACTATACCGGTCTAGGACACCATTTTGTCTAAATGGTCCACTCTTTGTCTAAAGCGCAAGAAGCATAATTGGGAGATGAAGCCTCTGCTATCCCACACTAGTATGCAGAAGGCAGATACTGGACCTACACTGGACTAAAAGGTATGAATGATTGAAACAGACATTGGGATTCACAATCTTCTGGAAAAATGTTTCTATTGTACATACCCAAAATTGTGGAACCGTCCACATGAAAAACCAACTTTACATGAGGAAATTACTGTAGATTGTAAAAATTATTTGGAATTCTGAGAAAGTAAGTGATAACAGGTCTAGACCTTTAATTAAGATGTAGCCTCCTGGACATCACCATTAATCAATGATGAATCCAAATGTTCATAGAAAGCCCTTTGTTCTTGTTTTTTTCTCATTATCTGAATTTGAATGTATCTCTCTTGAACTGTTATCTTGTAAGTGTTTAAACTGCATAGTCAGAATGCTCCTCCTGTTAGCTTTTTGGCTTGAAGATTCTGTCAAAGTATGTGTAAGGATCACAGGTACCTTCTTTAATCAACTTAAAAATTTAAATTCTTAGGATAACACACATATGCATAGTCATATAACTTCATTAAGCATAAATCTAAACCATCCATAGTGATATACAAGTGCCACAAGGAAATATAAGAACATAAGTGCAGCTCTGCTGGATCAGGCCACAGCACATCTAGTAGTCCTGTACCCTGTCTCACACAGTGGCCCACCAATTGCCCATGGGCATATGAAGACAAGACAAGGGCAAACCTTCTCCTGCTCTCAAATCCCAGCAAATGGCCTTAGAGGCATCCTGCTTGTCACCCCAGTCTGAAAAATGTACTTAGGCATCCATTCTAGTAGTCATTCTGTCACCCATAAATTTGCTATTACCACCTTTTCTGGCAGCAAATTCCAATAATCGATGACCCTCTGGGTGAAGAAATACTTCCCTTTGTCTGATCTGACTGTTCTTGGGATGGCACTTTAGAGAAAAAGAGATCAAAAACTAAGATTTCTCTGGTGCAATTTTTACATTAGTGCTTAGATGACATAGCTAATGATAGCAATTTTCCACTGTACCACCACTACAAAACAAAACAAATATAAAATAAAAATGAATCTAGATAAATTCCTTGCATCTATATAGATTCCTTTCCAGTTTCAGACCCTTTCTGCACCTCATAGGTTGTTCTGGGCCATGTAGCACAGACTGATGAGTGAGGGTATTTGGATAACCATTGACACCCAGCCCTGGCTGCTTGCTAGCTATCTGAGCTGTTGCTGGTAGGTCACATTTCAGAGGTGTGCTAACTTACTACGGTGCTTCCTAATGCATTTCAGTGGTTCTTCCTGGAAACTTCATAGGCTCAAGCAAGGGGCAAACTACTATTTATCCTTACACCCCTTTATTAGGGCAACAGTTAATACATGTAATTTCCATCTTTTGAATATCTGAAGGATCTGGAGATTCCTAACAGTTGAGGCTGCCAACTTGCTTGTCCAAGCTCTACTGATGCCATGTCTGGATTACTATAATAATTTACTGACACTCTTGCCTAATTGTTCCATTCCATTCCATTCCATTCCATTTTTATTTGTATACCGCCTTTC
>MTQE01001141.1:18910066-18922147 GCA_014337955.1 Aspidoscelis marmoratus
GGGCAGATGGAAGGCCAAGTTGGGAGTGTCTCTTCCCTCTTTTTATCTCCACAGAGGAGGTGCAGCACAATTTGATATCATCTTGGCAGGAGTGGGCCTTCTGAAACCTTTCTGCTGCATCAGCCAGTCTAACTGAGGGAGGGAGTGGGGCAAATGGAGCTAGCATCTCAGGTAAAACCTCCTCCTCCTCTTGACATTCGTTCTTATGTCTTTGTGAAGGGTGAGGTGCGGCAGCCATGCCCAGCACAGCACAGCCCAAACACAGTACCAGCAGATGTTTTTTCTCCTTCTTCCTCCTTCTACAGCAAGGCTTCTGCCCTTATTATCTTGGTGAAGGGGAAGATACAGCAGCTATGCCCAGCACAGCCCAAACACAGTACCGGCAGCTGTTCTTCCTCCTTCTCCAGCAAGGCTTCTGTTCTCTCCTTTAACTTTACTTCAGAATAGTGCTGTTTAGGTGGTTTTAAATCTTCCTAAATACTCCCACATCTCTGCTGCTTGAAGAAGCCACCACTAGTTGCCAATTCAAGCCAGGCCCTATTTTAAATTGCTGGTTTTCGTGTTTAAACCCCTGCACTTTAATTTTCCTAGCTATTTGGCAGCCCTGGTGACATTGTATGTACCATTCTGGAACCTGTGATCTATGAGCATGGGTTTATTGGCTATTCCACCAACACATGACCAACTCAGGGTTGTGAATCTTTCAAGACCGGCCCCATGTCTGTGGAACAGTCTTCCTGAAGAACTTCAACTAGAGGAGGATTTCCTCAACTTTCAGAAGTGGTTGAAGACCTTTCTTTCTGATTCACTAGAGTGGCTTATCTAGGCAGAAGGCTATGGAGCTGTGAAGTATCTGGTGAAGAACTGCCGTGTTGGTTTTATATACTTTTTTTATTATTATTATTTTTGTTTGTCTTGACTGTATATGTTTGTTCTGCCCTTTGGTAGAAGAGACATTATAAACAAAAATCATCATTTTCATCATTACTCTGCTACTACTAATCACCATGCTGGGTTGCCACTTGAAAAATTTACTCTCTTCCGTAGTCGGGTAGAGATTTGAATGTCATTTGTAGCAGTTTTGGGGCTATTATGCCGTGTTCTGGGTTTCTTCTTCTGAAAACCTAAGCTTTCAGATACAGCTGCGATATCCATCTTCACTTTGCTCTTGGACAAGTCAAGGGTGCTCCCTGACTCAAGTACCTATTGGGTGCTCAATATGGTACACCAGTGGTTTCATGCTGTTTAGCAGAAAACCATACAAGCATTTTTTTTTAAAGAAAACAAGTATTGTGTAGTGTATTGTTGTGGGAAAAATGCAATTTCTAGCTATATTTCTGTTTTGCCTTTCCCTTGGCTTCCATTTTACTCTATTTTGATTAGATAACATTGAGTATCATTCCAGATCACATTGTCCAGATCCAGTTACAGTAGCAGGTATTATTTAGAATAATCTATGAATATTCAGTCTTATTTTCTATTTTTGAAGCACTTTGTAGTACAGTTCAATGAAGTTTTATCACTTGACATAAAAACTAAATCCTAAATAGATTTAGGCATGATAACACCCAAAATAATAAAAAGAAAATATTAAGAAAAAATTCAAGAAATAGCTTGAGGGTTTGTAACAATTGTGAAGTAGTAAATGCCAGCAATCTATTAGTTGGTAGGAAAGAAGGAAGATCTCAATTAACTGCCTGGTTGCAAGGCAATTGAAAGACTTCAAGGAGAGTTTGTGAAATATATCATTAATGCCCCACAAACATATTAAAATGTTAAGCTTGGCTGGACCAGATTGTCTTTAGAAATTTAGCAATTGATTCTCTGCTCTCATTGTTCATAAATAGCTGAACTTACCCATGAGTGTTAATAAGCAGTTTTCTGTATTTGTGAAAATCCTATTCATATATTCTCAGTGATTTCTGTAGAGTAGCAATGTTAGCCTAACTTTGACATGACTTAGAGCATGTCCTGTAAACATTGCCATCTAAACATTTTTGCATGTCACTTCACTAAATTGCATCTAAATCTTTTGTTCTGTGACATTTAACGTCATTCCATTCTTTTAAAGGTTGTTGCTTTTCTTCTTCATGACTTTGTGACCTATCTTTAAAGTCAGCACTCCAATCAGCCTTTGCTGACATACTGAAAATAGTGACATATTGACTTTTACAAGGAAATACACAACATGACTAGATGAAAACCCAAACTTGGCGTTTCCATATGAATGGCTCTGGTGAAAAAAACACATAAAGAAAATGTCATTCCTTATATAAATAATGTTTATCTTTACATGTAATTATATATTTAGTGATTCTCAGTTATCGGTGCCTCTAAAGCCATATTACTTCAGATGTAGCCATTTTGCTTTGGGTCATCACATACACATCCTGTTTTTATTCTAGAAAATCCAAACTCCCTTTGAGATAGTCAGGATAGAGGCAGGATTTGCTCAATTGTGAAGCACCTATTTTCTGTCTTTCCCAACTATGCTTATTATAAACAACCTTTAGGTTACTCTGCAGCAAATACAATAAAATAAAGCAAAAATACTGAAATAAAACAATGCAATTAAACACACAAACACACATATATGGGTTAGTGTGGAATAGTTTATAATCCATTTTCTTTTGATATTGTTTTATCAAAACCCAGAAAGTTGATTGAATAATGAATATAGAACTTACATTTCCTTAAAGTGAATTGAATTTTAGTTGTATACTTTGCAAAAAGCCTATTCATATTTATAAGTAAGTATTGTGACAGCTGGAAGAAGTCTAAAAGTCCTCTCCTACCTCCTCGCTAAGTTGGAACAGCAAAATTTTGGAGTAAAGTTGACAGGAGAATAATTTTCTTGTGCATTTTTTTTCAGTCCATAGAAGAAAAAAAACAGATGTGAAGCTGTTCAGCATTTGGATAAATAACCTCGTAAGAATCATACATATATTGCCTTGGTTTCTACTGATGATGAATGGCATGATTAAGCAAAAATAAAGTGAGAATAGTCTGTTATCAAAATAAAAATTATCTTCTTCTCACCCAATATATACATTGCATAAAAAGTGGAAACTAATAGTAGAAATCACAATGGTAGAGAGACCAGTACAGTATAATTCAGTAATGTTCATTCAGTCTACCTCCAAATTAGGATCTAAAACCCAGGATTCTCTCAGGGCTATGTTGGGGTTGACACACGTGTCCATATGGACTTCTGCAAGTAGCACTACAATCTTTAGCCATTTTGCTTACATCTAATGAGAATAGGAAACGGCATCCTATGGAGATCATGAGGTCCCTACTACTGCTATACAGAAACTTAAACGTAGATCAAAATATCCCTTCTTAGAACACTTTTTCAGTGAAGAGACAGAAGTCAGTTGGCATAGGAGATTTGGCCTTCAATAGATCAAAGCACTGTTTGTTAGGATCAAAAACTGTGGCATTTTCTTCACTTTACATTCTCAATCTGCTTGTCATCACTCTCAGAAATGTAACAGACTGTGGTCGGAGTTTTAAGGCCTTTTTGCACTTTACTTCCCAGGGATGGCAGCCAGTGTTCACATTTTGGAAGCCTGATCTGTCCCAAAGTTACCTGACACTTCACTAATATATAAACAGCAATTGGTGTGGTGCCTCATGTTTAGTAAAGAATTTATTTTACTTATTGTATTTATTGCAAGTATGAATCCATTGTATAATATATATTTAACTGCAGTTAAGGTTGGAGAAACAGGTAAGCAGTGGGCAGAGTTTATGCAGATTACCCTAAAGGGGGGAGAAAGTAACCCACAGGAGCAGCCAATTAGAAGTGGCACGTGCTGAGCAGAGAATATAAAAGGCTATGTGACACTGAAAGAATCATTCTATGCTTTGTTTTCTTTGTTCAGGGTTCACAAGGCGGCTAGTAGCACTTGTGAGGAAAAGGAAACAGAGATAGATCCCGGTCTTCAGGCACAGGTGATCCTTAACACTAGTTAGAGGCTAGACAAGCTGAGTTGTTAAAAGTGAATCATTCATTCCATGCTTTATTTATAACTGAGATGTAAACAATAAAGAACAGTTTCCTTGTTCTGAAAGAACCTGATCTACAGTATTTATTTCCTAAAGTTAACGAAAAAGGGGATTCTGTAGCTTTAAGGGAGAGAGAGTGAAGAGAGAGAGTGGCACCACGGTCGGCTGCTACAGGAACTGCTTCACAGCTTATTAATAGAGAAGGAGTGAAAGTGGCATTCTTCACAGTGCAGGCCTGGGAAGAGCCTGGCTGAAATGGCTTCTTTAATGCTACCTAAAGCAAATAAAATGTAACAGAAGGACTGGAGGGTCCGGAAAGTTAAATACCCACCTTGACAGGGGAGCAGGCACCACAATCGACTCACCACAGCAACAGCTACATGTGCTGGATGTTGATATGGTGACCAGGTAATGGGTGCATGTGAATGCTTTCTCTCTGAGACAGGTCGGAACGTGCCGAGACACATGGAAGGCACGTTGGGACGCTTGTGGGCAGCCTGGAATGGATCCCGCCGCCCGCAAGAGCGAATGCTGCATCCCAACGTGCCCTCCATGCGTTCGAAAACCCCTTGTGCGAAAAGGCTCCAGGTTCTGAAAGACATACAAAGATCTACCTCTAGGGGGAGGCTGTTCCAAAGTCGGAAAGGGAGCACCATAGAAATGTCTCTCGTGCACATCATCGTCTCTCATGCAACTGAAAGATGTTGGTTGGCCCTCTCCTTGAGATCTCAGTACTTGGGCAGGTCTATGTGGGCGAAGGCACTCCTCCAGATAACTCCTTGAGATCTCAGTACTTGGGCAGGTCTATGTGGGCGAAGGCACTCCTCCAGGAACCCCATTCTGCACCTCTGGCCCAACCCCATGAACAATATCTCTACCAGACTGGATAGAGAGACTGGTGAGAAAGATGGATTTTTTAATAGATTATGGTGACTTCTGCCCCCCTCCTCCAAGCTTAGATTGGTGCTATACAAGATATCCTGGTGGTGGTGGTGTGGAGGCAATCTGAGAAAGCACTGGGCCTCCTAGCTCATTCACAAAGGTCTCCTAATACATACTAGGTCAACCCTATCATTCACAAAGGATACAGTGAAACTAAATAAAGGTCTTACAAAATCAGGCTGCAAAGTCTAGGCCACTTCAGTTTTGAAAGGTGGCATTGAACATGTCATGTGCAAAAGATGGATAGAGAAAAAATATTCTGTCCATCATACAACCCTAGAAGCAGAGGACAATCTATGAAGCTGATGGCAATGGAGTTATAAGCTAAGAGAGGAAGTATATATATTTTTCCCACCGAGAAAGTCATCTATCTATGTAATTTACAACCAGGACAGATGGTGACAGCAACTGTCCTGGATAGTTTTAATAAAACTATCAATGGCTACTAGAATCAATATCTAGGTACTGCTTCCAGGTTGGAGAGACAGGTAGAATACCTCTGAAGGTCATTGCAAATGGCAAAGAGCAGCGGATTGTTTTGTCTGTGTTTTCAGCTTAAAAATGCCCAGAAGCAATTAATGGGCCCCTGTGTCAGACAGTGTGTTGGACTAGATGGACTGTGGCCCAGTCTAGCAGGGTTCCTTTATATTAGTATGTTCTTATAACTGAAAAGGAGTTCATATGTTTACCACTCCTTCTCTGACACCTTCTCTGACTCCCATCATAATATCACCCCATGCCTGCTAACACTGAAATAGGACCCCCATTACTTCCCTCTTTTCTCTCATCCAGGGTCATAGCTTCCTGTGTTTGATACACCATATGGCAAAAATGGCCTAGGGTCTGCTTACTCATGGTGGATGTCTGTCCATCACTGGGAGAACAAGAGAACCTCCTGGCTCTCACCCAGGAGGTAGATGTAAACAATTGTGTCTTGCCATCTGAAGGTACTTTAAGAAATAAACAACTCAGCTTGGGGAACGCAGCAATTGAAGCCCTTCAAATCACACTTGGAAAGACAACTAAAGAAAGTTAAATCCTGCTAGAAGGAGGTATGGAGAAAATTAGATGAAAAGAAAAGAAAGGTCCTCAAAATGCTTTGCACCATTTCATCTCTGCTATCCCTTGCATAGCGAACTTCTATGTTTCCTGATAGAAGAAGCAGGCATGAATGGCAAATAGCATTTGAAAATTGCAGATATACAAATCACAATTTAAAAATCACTGTACTTTTTTGCAAATACAAAAAGCCAAAAATCACACACATACAAAAATCTTACATGTTTTGAAAGACTACTACTCTGTTATTATCAATAACATTAAAAATCCCAGTCTGAAAATCAGATCAAAATCTGTCACAATGTTTGTTGTTTTCCAAATGGAATGGATTTAGCTACAAGGCAGATGACAGACAGGTCTGTACATTCCTACAAAGTGCTAATGATTTGCATCACACTGACAATGTAACACAATTTAAAGTGCAGACATGGGAATTATATTCCTAACTCAAGACACTTTGTTTAAAGCATTGCATATAACAAATGATATTTCCATTTAAAATTAGAGCTCCACAAAACAATGAAATAATCATTCTTCCAAAGCCCTGAAGCAATGTTTCCATTTAAAATGCAACTGTCAATCAAATTTCAAGTCAAAAATTACTGATGAAGGCCTTGGACCATTTATTTATTTAGCTTCTCTAGTCCTTGTCATCCATTTTTAAAATTAATTTACTGAGGGAACACAAAAAGGATGTGGGTAAAACCACACTTATGAGTTGGCATTCTTATTAATACAGGATAGAAAGCTAACTGATGTAACTGAACACACAAACACACTATTTCTTCACCTTAAAAATGCAGTGGAAGTATTTATATGTTCAGATTTGACATAACAAGGATATTAATGTTAAGTTTTGCCCTTTTTATGACATTTTATTGATGATAGTTTGTAACACTGTTCATCAGCTAAGGTTTACTTCCTCTCTGACACTTCCTCTCATTATTGATTTTGTTGCATATAAACCCATTTTATTCTTTAGTCATTTAGTTGTGTCCATTCACGACCCCATGGACCATAGAACATATGTCTTCCACTATCTCTTGAAATTTGCCCAAGCTCACGTTTGTTGTCTCCACAATACTATATACAATCTCATCCTTTGATGTCCACTTCTCTTTTGCCTTCAATATTTCCCAGCATCAGGGTCTTTTCTAGTGGATTGTATCTTTTCATTATGTGCCCAGATTATTTGAGTTTCTGCTTCAGTATTAATCCTTCCAGTGAACAGTCAGGGTTGAGTTCCTTTAATACTGACTGATTTAATCTCCTTGTAGTACAAAACTTTTGGGTGCTCAGCCTACCAAATGGCCCAACTCTCATAGTCATGCATCACTACTGGGAAAACCATAGCTTTGTCGACAAAGTAATGTCTCTGCTTTTTAATATGCTGTCTTGGTTTGTCGTAGCTTTCTTCCTAAAAAGCATCTTTTAATTTGATGGCTGCAGTCACCACGTGCAGTGATCTTTGAGCTTAGGGAATTATAATCTATCACTCCTTCAATTTCTTCTGCCCTCTATTTAATAAGGAGTAACTGGACGCCATTATTTTTTAAAAAAAGCTGAGTTTCAAACAAGTTATTCTGTACTTTCAGCCATCAGAATTTGATCATGTATGTATCTGAAGTTACTGATACTTCTCCCAGCAATTTTAATTTTGGCTTTTGATTCATTAAGCCTGTCCTATCATTTGATGAACTCTACATACAAATTAAATAAATAAAATGACACTATACAGCTATGCCACACTCCTTTCTCAATATTCTCATTTTAATTGCTGAAGGAGGCACTTTGGCCCTTTCAGTGGCAGGATCTGCCATTGTGAATAACCTCTTGTTTCTTTAAATAAAGGTGAACTTTACATTTTCTCTCCTGCTTGTATGATTGCCAGCTTAAGTTTGCAACTATCCTGTCACATCCAGATGAGCCTGGTCAAGCTGTCAGCATCCAGTAATGGAACATTGGGTAGCATTTTGAAGTAAAGTGGGACATGTAAAATGACATTCTGAAACTGTCCCTCAATCTGCTATTTAAAAATTGTTTTCACAAAGCTCATGTATTTCACCAATAGCTCTAAGGGTTGAAATTACACTTATCCTGAAAAAGCATCATTAAAATCAATTTTTGCCATTTATTTGCTTTCCCAGGTTTTTTTAATGAATCACATTTGTTAAATATGTATCTGTCCGTTTTTCTTTTGATCAGTCTGACCCTTTAGGCTCATTGACATATATTTTTTCTCTCATAACAGATCAATAGCAAAGTCACAAAGTCTGAAGGTAAGCTTCCTTTGCTAGCCTTGGCAGTCATTCTCAAGAACTTGTTATAATGAGAACTGTTTCATGTTTCACTGAATAAATTGACAGAAAGTAACATTCATATGAGCAAGACATAAGACAAGTAAGGAGCACTTGCCTTCCTGGTGAGTTTTGCGGTATGGTGAAAATAATCAACATCTCCCTCCCTTCTTTCCTTTCTTCCTTCCATTTTCAGTAGAGTCCACTGGGTAGTTTTCCTGTCCAGTGATCAAGCAACAGCCTGGAGAACACAGTTTGGTATACCTTCTCTAATTCTATCTCCATATACATGCTAAGGAAATGGTAGGGGTTGCAGCCATGCAGTCAGTCAGCCAAACTTTGGTTTCAGGAACAATCAAAGTTCTTTCTTTTTTCCTATTCAGGTGAAGTTTATCTTTGAAAGTTTACAAATCAAGGAACTGACAGCACAGGATCTCCTTTTCACTGGAACTCTGAAAAATAGGTTTGGCAATCTTCGACTGACTACATAAATATAAAACTAAAATTTAGTCCTTGCCATTCCTCATATCAGAAAATGTTTGAAGGAGGAGAACACTTCCCAGGATTGTCTGGTTTCACATAATGTCATCCAATAATACAGGCACAATAATTGTTTTAACTTATTTATTTTACCTGTTTTACCTGTTTTCATACCAATTTTATTGTAACCTGCCCTGAAACCTTCTGCTATAGCATGGGAATGAAAAATAAACAATCAACAAGCATATGTGTCATATCAGCATATATATCTGCATATATTTCAATATGGAAGTCTTTGGATGGGAAAAGACATAACAGAAACACTTAGAGAGACAGTGTGTGGCCTTTGTGTTCCCAACCCTTTTCTAACACATGTTCAGGAGAGGGGAGGGGCAGACTGGGGTGTGAACAATCCCACCTCAAAGCCTGCTCTAAGCTGCCTCAGAGATGCTTTATTTTGCTGTGTTTGATCCCAACTTTAGAAGATGATACATAAGGAGAAGTTTCCTTCAGAAGAACATCATAACTTTTCTCCATCCATCCATCCATCCATCCATCCATCCATCCATCCTTCCTTCCTTCCTTCCTTCCTTCCTTCCTTCCTTCCTTCCCTACTTTTCTTCCTTACACTGTTTTTTCTTTTTATAATTTGGCCAATGCTGCAGATGGAATATATTGAGAAATGCCACATGGACTTGACAGGAAGCTCACCTGCACCAGCTGCCGTTGTTCTGTTATGAAGTGCTATCATCATTTTTCACCCTTTAACTTGAGATGAAAATGCACTGCCAATTGAATCTGAGAGAATTCACTTCTCTCACTCTTTTTCTTCAGATAAGATTGCCTGCTGTGAAGCATAGAGTAGTAATTGTTTTATGGGAAGCATTAATCACTGCATGATTTCTGTTATCTTTTGTTGAATCCAAATGGTCACGATTAGCTATTATATTAGCAGCCAAAATGCAGGGCACTGAAATGAAAATATTATACTTTATGATTAGTCATCAAAAGCTATTATCAGAACACTTTTTTGTTTTAGAAGTTCGCTGTTTAAAATGAATGGGATTCTTAGATGTTATGAAATAGTTGGTAGAAGCTATACAGCCAAAATTTATAAAATGATCAACTCCACAAAAAGACCTGCGTGCAATGTGGACTCCATGAAAATAGCTCCTGCCTCACTGTTGGGACAACTAAGCTTTGACCATACAGCCCAGGACCCTAAGTGGCCAGGATAAATGCTGCTGTGAGCAGAACCATGGAATGGCATTCAGGAATGCCCTGCAGTTCTCGGATGGCTCAAGCAGAATACCTACGGGTTATCCTCATCATGCTATTCCAAGAACGACCACTGGGGGACGCAGCCATAAACATATAAATAGAACCCAGCTGCTGCCCCATGTTGACTTTACCTTGGTCGCTGATTCCAGATGGATCGCTGAGTAGTGTGCTCATCTATCAAAATGCCTAAAGAGCAGGACAATGCCAGGTATTATAAGTGGAAGCTTATTTTCAGGCTGTGGTAGTCTTACAGAATATTTGTTGTCTTTTTTCGTATTAGTTTGATTTTATTTCTCTTGGTCTCCAAGTAAAAACTGAGTCCTGTCCCTTTGATCTCCCTCATTTATTTAGGAGGATGAGCAGCTAGTACTAGTGTTTTTGCTGTACTTTTACTGCTCAGAATGGACGGAGAGCTTGCCGTGGTACTGCCCTGCAGTTAACTGACGTGCCTGCCATTAAAGGGCAGGGCAAGCATTCCATTTCCATTGCCAGGCTGATGTGTCTCTCTCCAAAGGCTTCAATGGCCCTCAGCCGCAGAGGACAGTTGCCTCAGCGTTCTGTTCGTGCCCTTGGCAGTGCGGCTGGCATCATTGCCTAGGAATGAGCTCCGCACTCTGGGAGGGAGCCTCAGAATACTTTAAGCAGGTGTAAGCTGAGTTCTTCAAATGGGGTTGGGGGTGTCTCAATGGCCAGAAATATTTGTTCGTTGCATCCGCTTACCTTAGGTGCCAGTGCAGGAAGTACAGTGACCAGGAGCAATCAGGACAGGGCAAAGTGTGTCTGGAATGAGCATTAGTCAACTTTTTCACTTCATGATCCTCATAGCTCAAGAGTCATACAAGAGATACTGGTGGTGTTGACTGGTTGTATCTTGCTTATTCACATCATCATCATCATCATCATCATCATCATCATCATCATCATAGATATTTATGACCAGTTTGGTATTTTGACCTAGGATAGTCAGAGGTATCTATGTATCATCATCATCATCATCATCATCATCATCATCATCATCCAATGTTATATCATTGCCAGTTCTTTAGCTGGTGTTGACCTTCCTTTCTTGTTGAGTTCTTCCCTGCCAATTTACTGTTTAGTCATTTGTTAATAATAACATAGCAGGCTCAGGTGTTTCCCAAATACAAAATCACCAGTTGGACCTTTTACTTGAATTGCTTTAAAAATGGAGACTTTAGAGGTCAAAAGACAGCAAGGCATAAAAACACTTCAGAGCTGAGGATCCATTGATAAAAAGTCAGAAACTTTATTAAGAACATACAAATGGGCTCAAAAATAGGATAAAACAGCAAAATTGCCTCTTCTGACAACCAGCAGCTGTGTGTCAAAAGCAAGCAAGCTAATATGGTAAAAAGGGCTCACTGCTAGGACTTCCAAGCCCACTACCTCGCCTTAGAACAAATTTTAAAATGCATAATGTAAGTTGATAACTTTATCTGTAAACATTTAGTCTGCATTGATAGTAATATTGGCCCTTCTGCACTATAATCTTTCTGAAGGCGTCAGGTGGCCCCAGAATGTTTCCCAATATTGGTGCATGAGACCGGATTGTTCCAGGAAAGAATCAGCAATATTTCTTACATTTTTACCTGCAGGGTCGCATACCCAAAGGTGCTGTGTGCCCCTCATTTCAGCCAACAGTCTTTTATACAAAATTACAGATAGGTGTGTCTCTTCTTCATCATCAGAAGAAAAAAAACTCCAATTAATATGGTTCTTAATGCACAGTAGCTGGGTGAGGACAGAGAAGGACAGGCTGTAGCTTCTGCCCTGCCCCAGCCTCCTATACTTGAAAACATAAGTTTCAAGAGATAAGGAACTTCTGATGTAAGCAAAAGGAGAGCAAGAGAGAGATAGTTGAAAACAACTTTTATCCCTTCTTATTAGTTTTGCTTCTGATCAATATATTGCTCAAAGAAAAATACCTTTTCTGCCCCGTCAGTCTTGCTCCTAATTTGGACAGCCTCTCTTCTGTCACTCTGCTAGCCTT
>MTQE01001141.1:18929454-18955543 GCA_014337955.1 Aspidoscelis marmoratus
CTTGGGTATGGGGCGGCATATAAATGTAAATATAAATAAATAAATAAATAGTATTTCCAATCCATTGCCTTAGAAAATCTCATTCTGGTAGTGTTGAATTCATTGTTGTTAACATTTTATCAATACATATTGTCCATACGTGTAGAGTCTTGTTAGCATCCAGATCTCTCCAATAGCGTTGTCCTTGATCATTCATTATCTCATTTAGCATGATATACCATAATTCCTAGAACCATCTGCCTATATTTAAATTATCTGCATACTTCCAACTTATAACAATTCTATGGTGGAAAGCAAAAATTAACCAGTGTAACAATGAATGTAGATGTTGTGGTACATTGATGTCCTCAAATGAGTGCAGTATAATAATTTCTGGCTGGAGAGGAATTACTTTATTAAACATTATATTTATCCTCATACTGACCTCCTTCCAGAACTGTCTAATTGGAGGACATTCCCAAATTAGATGGAAATAGGTAGGATCTTGTCCACAATTCCTCCAGCAATTTGTTCTCCCACTCCTGATTATTTTAACTAGTCTTAAAGTGGTATAGTACCACCTATACCATATTTTTAAGGTAATTTCTTTCATTAAAGTAGTGGATGGCCATTTATGCTTTTGATTAATTAAATTCACCCATATTTCTCATGGAAAGTCAGTTCCCAAATGCATGTTCCAGTTTCCTCTTGTGGTTTCTAAGTCCTGAACTATTATGGGGCATTAGAATTTTGTAAATCCTAGAGGCTAGTCCCTTAATAGATAATTTCTTTGTATCCAGTAGTAGCAATTTATTCTTCTCTCTATCCAAATTCTGTTTATTCTGGGGTATCGGATGCTGCTTATGGATTTTCTCCAGTGATGAGATTGAAAGCTCAAAGTCCTTCTTGTTTTTTATTTAACCCAGTTGCTGTTGTTATTGCAATAGATCACATATAAGCCTTTCTTGCATCCCATACATATATAGGATTCAGTGTATCAATATTATTGTTTGAGAAATAGTGTTGCAATTCATCTTTTTTTGTTTGTTTGTTTAGAGGCCTGATTGCCCAAGATATATAATGGACATTCCCACGATTTTTCTTGGCCTGATTCATCCAACAGCAAAAAATTTGCTTCAATTGGGGAATGGTCTGAGTACATCATAGTTCTAATATCAGCTTGAATTAATTTATTTGCATGGTTTGAGGAGCATAGAATATAATCAATCCTAGAAAATGATAAAAAACAAAACCTATTCGAGAAGAACGTATAGTCTTTCTCTGTTGTGTGGAGGATTCTATATGTATCTTTTAAATCATATTTATCAATTAATTCTTGGAATCCTTTAACACTGTGTCGTAACTGGTGAAAGTTGGATCTATCTTTTATTGGCACCACTGTTAAGTTAAAATCACCTGCTAGTATTATTGGCGAATCAGCAAAGTTTTTTAAAAATTTCTTTAGGACCTTCTTAATGTCATTATATTGGTTGCTGTTGGGTGCATAAATAGTAGCAAGTGTTAATTTTTGATCTTGAAGGATAACTTGGAGAAATAGATATCTAGCCTCAGTGTCAATTTCTATCTTTTTGACATTAAACTTCCTTGAATTTGAGGCTCCTGGCACTTTAAATCCACAATATTTCTTTCCCACTAGGAAGTCAAACTTGGCCCTTGCCCTATTCTGATATGTCTCTTGAATCATTACAAGATCTTCCTGAGTTTTGTTAATTTGGTTGTTTAAAAGCCTTCTTTCCCTTGGAGAGCTCTGACCATTTACATTATAGGACAGCATTTTCAGCATTGTATAGTAATGGAGTGTATAATAGACTTAAGAATGAAATGTGGATTGTAGTTAGTTACTGTTTGTTTGGGTTCACGGAATCCCTACTGTCAGGAGGTATGCCCGATGGAGATTGCCTAATGGCAACCAACACCTTACAACGAAGGTGCTACCCCTCCTAGCAGATAAACTGCCTGGGTGGCTGACTGATATCAGCTGAGATTTCCCCTTCGCTCGTCCTGCAAAACCAGGTCGTTTTACTCTATTGTGTTGTACTGTTACTTTAAGGTGAAAATATATAGCAATTATATTTGAACTAGTGTCTAAATAAATTTTATGAAGCTAATGCAATACTCACTTTTTGCCAGTGTATTTAGAGATATATTTAGAGATACCTGAACTGAATCCTCTTTTGCTATCCTATTACTTATTTTCAAGTCTCTATCCACTGGTGCCATCTAATTTAAATAAAGCAAAAATTGTGAGTTTGCAGTTATTTTTCCTTCTTTCTGCCCTCCCCCTCACTCACCTCCTCCTCACCTCTCTGAATCCGTATGATGAGGATAAGCCTTTTATATCCCCCATTCTATTGGTACTAACAAATCTCTTCTCTTATAATACTATGCATACTATTAAACTAAATTATACGAGAAGGGAAATAATTCTGCAAACTTACATAACACTTCTTTCAATGAAAAGAAAAAAAAGGAAGGATAAAAGAATAACCAGAAGGGATAAGACATTATGCTTCCATTTGCTAAACTCATTATACTACTTGAATTGTAGTAAAAGGGGAAGGATGGGGGTGGGGAGAAAAATACATTGCAGTTCATTAATTACATCAGTCATTGATTGAGTTCATTGTGTTTTATGTCAATCTTAATTAATTGCAGAATTTCTTTATTTTGATATTTATTTCTTCTACATATACAAAACATCAACTATTTGGGGGGGGGGTGTCCACTGCTGGGGTTGATTCCTTCTTGGTCCCAAGAGTCTTGAATTCTGTTGGCTCTGTTGGCTTGAGGGGGGCTCCCCCTGGTGACCCATTGATTGTGATGCAGATTGCTGTAAGTCTGTCAAATCTCTGCTGGATGGATTTCGGCTTCTCAATAGCTTTCTCCACTACAGTTTTGGCTGCCTCAGGGATATCCGCTCTGGACAATTGCCCTTTATGTGAATTTGATAGGTGCATGGGATAACCCCACTTGTAAAAGATGTGGGCTTCGTGGCGTAGTCTAGTCATGTCCCGAAACAGCTTCCGAGTTTCCAAAATCTCAGGCAGCAAATCTTGAAAGAAACGGAGAGGTTTCCTCTGAAATTCTAGCTGCTGTCATTTTCTAAGTTCGCGAATGACTTCTGCATGCTTCAGATAGGAACTAAACAGTATAATTATATCCCAAGGAGGGCTAGTGTCAAAATGGAGCCTCCTAAAAACCCAATGGGATTGCTGTATATCATCTTTAATTTCCACATGTGGGATTGTCATTTTTAGCCAGTCTTTTAGCATAGACCTTAGGTCCTCAGTAGGGTTTTCCTCCCAATTTTTAATCCTTAAATTGTTCTGTCTAGCCCATGCTTTAGGGTCCCAAATTTGCAATTGTGTCTTCTCTGCCATCAGTTTACCGTTATTGTCAGCTCGATATTCCACCTCTGTTACTCTAGTTTGAAGAGAATCTATCACTTCAGCATTTTGTTTTGTATCTTCAGTGTTATGTTTTAAATCATCCCTCAGTCCATCAACAATTGTCTGAATACCTGCCTTCACTGCTTTCCTCAATAGAATTAATAAATTAGGTAAGGACTCACCAGCACCAAGGAGGGCATCAAATTCATCTCTCTGTTCAGTGTCCTGCTGTTTCTCCAAAGCACCCGCCATCATGAGTCAAAGGAAAAGCTTTCAGCTTTGTTTTTGATGCCTTGTTTCGCTAGTTAAAAGTCCTTTTTTATCCTTCTTTTCGCTCAGCAGGGTGCCTGAGTAACTCAGCAACCCTTTTGTTTGTATCTTCCTCTCAGAAATGTTAAATTCGGACAGTTATTTTGTTGTTGTTGTTTCTCCTGATCCGCAGCAGAGCGAGTGGAAAATGTTGCTAGATCGTCACCATGCACATGCGCATCCCCATTGGTGGACTCTTTTTAAACTTTTCATACTTTTACAAGGCTGAGCTGTTCTCCATATTTGCTCAAAACTTGGCATTTTGTCATGCCCAAGAGCCTTACGGAATTGGAGACTCCAAACTCTAGCCTCACTGTGCCAGAGGTGAGATTATCCATGTTCTTAGATTAAGGTTTTTTTCTCATGATTCCCCTGCAAACCCTCCCTTTCTCTATTTCCTGTCAAAACTTACCTGGAACAACACCCCCTTTCCACTGTCAACAAACCTCTGTTTCACTGTCATCAGTTGTAAAGACTTGGTGCAAGTGCAGTTTGAAATACATCATCTAAAGAGGGAATCTCCTTCACTGAGCTGTTTCTCCCTTGTATTTTTGTATCGCTGACAGATGATAGCTGATTTTTGACAGTTTCATTGAATTTTATGCTTTTCTAGTATTTTTACTGTATTTTAAAGTATTGTACTTATTTTGGCAGATTATTTTAGTTTTAAGTGTTTTATGACTGCCTTCTGTGTTTTGGGGAACTAAACCAGTTAACACTTCATTAAAAAAAAAAAAAAAACCTTTCCCAAAAGATCCTGCCTGAGAGACTGTGCTTCTGGGAAGCTTTCCCCCTTAATCTAGTTTAACTAGGACACAGCTCCTAACACGTTCTTAAGTCTCATAAGTAAACAGTAACAAACTCCATTGTGTTCATCACCTTAGCAACTGTATTGAGCAATTAGTTATATACAGGAACTGTTTAACAAAGATATACTATCCTGGTTTGGAACCATAAAGACATGAGTTCACCCTAACAGACACCTACATATAATTGAACAGAGATATTAAAAGCACTGCATGACCTAAATGGCATATAGAAAATAACTGTTGGGATATGACATTTGCTTCCCTTCACTCAGAGTGCTAAGATCATTCCCATTAGCCTTTCAGTCAGAAAACAACAGTATTGTTATTCCAGGAACAGTCTCTTGTTAAATAAATGCCTGACCTTATCTAATAAAGTTTTAATATCCTTACTGGCAGGAAATTTTGCCCCTGGTGTTATACCCCACCCTCAGTAAAGAAGAAGCAAGTTTATCTGGAATCCTGAATGATAAAACTCCAACTGTGCTTTACAGGTGCATGGGGAAATGATAAGGTGAATTGGGAATAATGGGATGTTTTTGCTTTCTAAGTTTCTAAGGGCACAATCTTGATCCCAGCTTTACAGTCCAGTACTCAACATTTGAACAATGCATCTAAGATACAGGAAGGATGGTTAATGTCACTAAATAATGGACTGTGGTAAAAACTGAACAGGACAGGGAATAGTTCCAAAATTCTAGTGGTTTTGCACTGTGAATCTGCATCTGTTTCGGATGTGGCCGCACAGCGCAAGTGTGCTAAATCAGGGCCCTCCCCCGGCTTGCCATGACTGGCTCCCCAGAGCCAAGCCTGGCGAGCAGGGGGGCTCCTAACTTTTGGCTCACCCTCACCCCAGAAACGGCAGATCACCACTTCTGGAGCCAGGGCAAGCTTTCCAAAAGCCCGCCCTAGCCCACCCTGGGGGGAGCGCGGCGGATCCTCTCCTTACCTCTCCGGCGTCTCCCCGAAAATGAAAGCAGGCGCCCAGGATGCACTGCGCCTGCATCCTGCGTGCCGCCTGATTGGCCGGTGCGCAAGTCAGGGCAGCACGCCTGCGCAGAACGGCTCCTGAGGGCAGGGGCTGCCAGGCGCAGCCCCGGCCACTCAGGCAGCATGCAGGATGCAGGCACGCTGCATCCTGCATGCCTGCTTTCAGTTTCGGGGAGACGCCGGAGAGGTAAGGAGAAGAACCACCGCGCTCCACCCAGGGAGGGCTAGGGCGGGCTTTTGGGAAGTTCGCCCTGGCTCCAGAAGTGGCGATCCACCGCTTCTGGGGTGAGGACGAGCCGTGGCGGCGAGGTCCCCCGGCTCACCAGGCTTGGCTCTGGCAAGCCAATCATGGCGGGCTGGGGGCGGGCCCTCTGTCCCAGGTCGGAGACTGGTGCCATGTGTCCACACAGCACCCACCTCCAATCCGGATCAGCGCCCCGCAAAACTGGATCTACCGTGCACCCGGAGCTATTAAAACCGGTTCCCCTAGGAGCCGGTTTTAATAAATCCGGGTGCTGGAGATCCTGTTTTATTTGCCCCTGTGCGGAAGCACCCCTAGGCTGCAATTTGATCCAGTCTGTTAACTGTGGAAATGGTCTTTGATTCCACATCTCTTCACCAATGTTTACCAGTTAAATAACAGTTTTCAACATTCAATTATTGCTGTCCCTTTTTAACTTTTGAGGGCTGTTATTGACCAATATGAAGGACACAGAGATAACAGATAATAAACACACACTGCACTCACAACCTTTCGCACTTGGTTTCACAACCATGGAAAGATGCTTAGTGCATTGGAATCCTCCCCAAACTTACCTGAAATGCAAATTCTGGTTACCCGTGCTGTAACCAGGGCAACCACATCATGTGATTCATAGACATGTCACATGCCCCTCCACAAATCAAGAAATGTAGATGGGGTATCCAGAGCTTGAGTAGCTCCAGCACTAGTTCACGGTAAGTGCGCACGTGGTGCACTTAAACTTGCACCAGATGTAGTTCACATGGGGAATTCACACAGAAGGAGACATTTTGGACAAAGAAAATGTCTCCTTCTGCGAGCATTCTCCACATGAACTACTGAGCCAAGTGCAAAACTATCCAGTGTATGTTAGAATAGAGGTGTAAGTTAGGTAATTAGAATAATTTAATTCTATAGCACATCAGCATCACTACTAGTTCATTTTGTGTCATTCTGGATTTTGCTACTGCTGCTGTTGTTTTCTTTTAAAAATATATACCCATTCTGTCTGTGGTTTTCAGAGCATTTTTTATGTAAAATGGTATTTGATATGTTTTTCAATGCAAAATACAACTTTAGTTGTATACTTTCTTGCACTCTGAAATCACAAAATCCAGAAGAGTGAGTAATTCAGTTGATAGTTTCACGTACTCCAGAAAGCAATGTCAGGACTATTAAATTTGTTTATACGCTATGGAAAAAAGTACTTTATTCAGGTACTTCATTTTCCCCCCCTCTTGCACTATGTAGTAGCACCATAAAGGAGAAAATTACAAAAAGTAGCCTAAGTAATAAATATTTAAATTATTTAAAACTTACACTCGCATACACAGAAGAGAGCCCTTATGGATTAAAACTCCATTTCAGTTGCCTCTGGGATGTCTTGAACATTTTTTATCTAATGGAAGTATAGTATAACACAGTCTATGAAAGCCAGCTTTAAATTAGTACCTTTCAGTGTTAAGTTTATCCCCCAAGGAAAGCCAGTATGCTGTTTATACAATAAATGGGATTGGGAGTTTGGATGCCATCGAAGACCAGTCATTAAATTTAATTTTCTATGTCTATTTCTTTTTCTGCTATTATTCCCTATTCACTTTGTACAAAGGAGTATTAAAATTATGAGAGGGAACAAAGGCCAGAGGAATTCATAGGGAGTCTCAACAGGATTTTTTTTTTTTACCTGATCCTAGAAAATATGTAGTCTGTCACCATGGGCTTGGAAATGAAAATTCTTTATTTTCATTACTTTCTATCACTATGGAAGTTATTTTGATTCTGTTTTTCCATGGGTATAAATAAGCAAACGGTTGTTATTGTTTTTCTCCTTAGTGTTTTCATCATCTCTAATTTGATTAAGGAATTTGTGTTATTTTTATAGTCCATCACAGGAATGAAGAGAATCACTAAAAGCTGAAAGAAAAAAAATGTATAAATTACCTTTATTTTGCTGTAGGTAGTTACATCCCAGTTCAGATTCTAGCATTTTAATTATCCTTCATGTAAACAAAAGACTCAATTTGCCTATTCATGTTATACATTAAGCCCAAGAGACACACTGCTGGCATCTACATTTATACATATGGAGTCATTGTCAGAATTAATACTGTCCATTCAACAGTCTTGCAATAACTGCATTTTGTGTTAGTATTGTTTTCCCCCCTACCTTGAAATAATCAGTAGTGATTAATGATCTGGTTGCTGAGATAAAGAACTAGCACTTGACTGTGCACAGAGAATAGAACAAACAATGTTTAAAAGAAAGCACTGTGGAGAACATGGGCCTAGACTGCCTGGGAGACTGTTTGCTTCTGTACAGGTTCACATGCCAATTAATATCTTGTACTCTCTGCATTACACAGTGCCAGTTATGTACTAAAATGTGTGTGATATATCTAAATCACTATCCACTAGCAATAGCAAACTTAGGACCTTTCTCATTTATCTTTAATCCAGACTGGGCTCCTCTTTAAAGCCTTCTTTGTCTAGATGTTATTGAGGATTAAAACCTCTGTCTGCACAATGAGGACATTAGTCTAGACTGGTAGGCCCAAAACAACTGCCTGATTCAACCATGATCCTCAGGTAGACTTGTTTAACAAGGTCCATTGATGTACTTAGTCAGGAGTATAGCAGATCAAGGACGAGTGTGGAAATCACACCTCCAAGTTCCTTGTGTACACCCTGTGCTACTGAAATGGGTCCCCTGGGGGCTTTGAGACTAGGAACTTTCATTCATAGCCATCAGAGCTTCCAGAGGCTGGCTCTGAACCTCATACATACATAACTTTTATTGATTAGTCTGTTTGACCATATCAAAATACAGAAACTCCGAAACTCATGCAAGCTTTGGGGCTTGCACAAGGTCTAGGCCAGAACTGTCATACCAATGTGGATGGCCTTGTTTTGTCTCTGCTTTAGAATGGATTGCTTGATCCACATCATCAGCAAGCATTCTAGGATGTAATCCAGAATAAAGTCTAGTGTAAAAAGGACCCTCATTATGTCTTTATGTATCATTAACTTGCACTTCTGATAATATAATATTTTTGTCACTGTTTTTATATTCTGTACAGCTTCTAGCACAGCACAATGATATATAAATATTAAATGTGACATATAAATATTAATTTAGTTTTAATTGCACAAACAAGAGAAAAATATCCCACAGAATTATAACTAGAAAGGCTGCAGAAACTGCACATGAGTAACTTGTTTTCTTTGTCTGTTCTACATTTTTCAGGGATGTCTCTGTCTTGAACATCTATACTCCTTTGTTGGATATAATTAATTGATTAAGGACTGCTTTAAAAAGCTGTGTTCACTGCACCTGCAGCCACTTCTTCTAAATATGCATGTATGCGTGTTAATATACTTTCCCTAACAACCCTGAACTGAGAAATAATTTGCAACAGGAGTAGGCAGGAAGAATAGTAATTTGGGAACTGTCTCCAACACTTTCATAAGTGTGACCTCTGTGAGATCATCCGTACATCCAAGATTATATGTCTGCCTGGTCATCCATCCTTCTGCAATTCACTTCCTGGAACTTTAGCTGAGATCCAGTGTAGTGTAGTATTTGGGTGTAGCCATAACTCACATCTGACTTGAATAGCAATTGCCTGTAGAACACTAGTTGGAACATTTGAACTTGGTATCCCCTGGAACAGGGTTTCCCAAACTATGGGTCGGGACCCACTGGTGCGTCGTGAGCAAATATTGAGTGGGCCCTGCCTGTAGAATTAAGTAATAAAAAAATTGTATTAAAACTTTTTTTGTTATTTGAAAAGTCCTTTATTCATAGTGGTAACGGTTAAATTTCCTAGAGGTGCGTCCTGAGTTGGTAAACTTATATTAGATGGGTCGTAGCCCAGACAACTTTGGGAACCACTGCCCTGGAAGGTGCAGATCCTGCCTTAGTCGATACAGCTGAGTTTGTCTGCTGCTTACCTGAGCCTTACTCCTTGTCTTATCTTGTCTCCTCTTCCAGGATGTAATCTACTGCTGTCTAAATTAACAACTGTCAGGCTAAGGGTGGGAGCCACAGAAGAAATTCTGTACATTGATCTTCATGGAGTTAACTTTTTTTGTATTTCTTCTATTTTTTTAATTGCTTAACTTGAACTGTGTTTCGTAAATTGTAACATGGATAAGATTTGCATTAGCACATAACACTTTAGTACTGGGTGTTTGATGTTCATTTTATTTATCTGTTTGTTTGTTTATAGTATTCCCTTTTCTATTTTTTTGATAAGTAATGGATTTTTCTGACAGTTTACATTATTTACTTGCAAAATGTGAGGAAATGCAACAATATAGTAATAACATTGCTTAGGTAAACTGTACAACTTATTACAAAACAGCAATTAATTTTGGATGTGGAGCAGCAAGGCCTGCTGGTTTGGACGCTATCTCAGTTGGTGTACTTTGAGAAAGGATGTGTCCAGACTGGGAGGTGTGTGGGCATCAGAACTGATGCCCAGTACTTCATAGCAGCAGCCCATTATGTTGCCGCTACTATGCATTTAGCTGCTGTGAAATTATCAACACTCACTCTGCAGTATCAGGTAAATTCAAAGTTTCCCACTATCCTGACAGGACAGCGAGAAACAGCCAACAAGAATTGAGGTAGCTCAGCTTCCTTTGGCTGCCCCATCTCACATGATGCGCACCTCACCAGTCTTGCAGCTGCTGAGGAGGAAGCTGCAGCATTTGGAGTGGGGACATCGACACATCTCTTTGCAGTCCAGTAAGCTGCAAATTTTTATGTAACAGCTGCTTTTTATCTACTAGTCTTGAAGGGACTGAAGTCAGGCTGGGATCTTGATGGGAGGGAAAAACTGTGCCATGTGATATTCTAGGGGCTATTTTATTACCTGTTACGAATAGGGAAGTAGCCCAATCTCTAAGATTGCCCAGGGGTTGGCCTCCACATGGGGACAAAGTTTTTCTATGGAAAAGTGGAGGGTATCAGGTGCAGAGATAGAACTTTTGCTCTCCTCACTTTGCTGGCACAGTTGACTTAAGTTGTTTAGTGGTTGGTGTACCCCCTGGGCTACACAGGACACAAGACAATAAGCCAATCAGTAAGCCAAACACCACCCTTCCTTCAGATTTGCTCATATTCCTGCAGGAAGCATTCCAGAGATTTACAGTTTACTAGTTTACACAATAACATTGTTCTACATGACAAAGATGCTCTGATTACATTTATTGATATTTTGGGGTGCCATCAGGTCACATCAAAATCCAGAACTGAGTGTAGAGTTCACCTTCAGTTCAAGCCATTACTCTTAATTGGATCTGAAAGGCTTACCTCTCTGCCTTTCTTTACAGGTGTAAAAGGACAGGGAGAAGAAGGAGCAGAGAAACATGCACAGGCTTGTCTTTGCTTGACCAAAATTCCAGGATTCCTGTGGTCTTCTTTAGCCTTGCCATATTAATACCAATTGTTTTATGTGCCCACTCTGACACTAGATTGCTTATGCTTTATGTTCTGAAGTGTGCATAATTTAGTATTTTAAAAAGACGTCTCATGACACAGGGTCCACTAGTATATTGGTTGTCCTTTATATCGAGGTCTTCTGGTGATCCAGATCAATGGCTTCTTGTTCTGGATCACACTCTGTCCTGCATGGATGAAGCACACTACCATTGGGTACAGCCTCCCATATGCTGTACTAATATGCAGAAGGGAGGTTCTTAGTGTACTTGCTGATATGGAATACTAGATACTATGGAATACTATGACAGATTTGTTAAAACACTCATAGAAAAGGATTTTGAGGTCACTTGACATATGTCTTATTAGAAATTATAGTCAACTAAGCATATCCAAATCTAAGAAGAAAACTGTTAGTTACTATGTTATTAGTTGCTAACCAAACTGTACCAACAATTGAAGATTGTTATACCGTTATGTTGAATACAGCAACACTAGATTGTTTTGAATACCAACTAAGAAAAATGAAAGGACTTAATGATCTACCCTCTTTTTACATAGTATGGAACAATTTCATAAATTATATCCCTAGAAACAGAAATATAACCATTCCAAGCTACAATCCATTTAAATATTGGTTAGGAATGAATATCATAAGTCAATCCACTGTTTCTGAGTATACTGTTTCTTAGTTGTTGTTATTTCTGAAATTTGTTATATTTATCATATTTGTTATAAATATTGTAAAAAAAAATAACAAATAAGAAAAGGATTTTTTTCCTGTTAGCTTAGGGTGTATCATGTGATATCCAGAAACATGATACTATCCCCTTGGCTTATGTATGCCTGTAAGTCCTTTCACTTCCAGATGTACCGCAGAAAGGTAGCAATTTCCCCTAATAAAATCTAGCCTAAGCCTGATCACTACTATTGATGTGCTGTCTGACTTTAAAATCTGTTGTTTCATACAAGGACAACCTGTTTGAAATTACCAAAAAGACCAAGAAACGTGCTGTGACATACTTTATTGTTCCCCCATTGAACGTGTAATTGCTTTTATTGATGACCCCTTGTCTAACTTTCCCAGAGCTGTGATGTTATTAAGGAAATGTGTGTGTGCAGTGAGAACTTACCTGATTACAATAGGTTCATTGTCAATATACTTTCATATACTTTCATATAAGGGTCTCAAACACTGTGCCAATTTGAGATAGCATTCCTTTATGCATAGTGAGTTTCAATACTAGATTATCATACTTCTGTAATCTTTTGTATCCCTTGTTTACAATGATAGTTAAATTGCTTTAAGTTGCCTTGTGAAACACTGATACTCTTTCTTGTTGTTCTTATTTTGTGAGTGTAGCTTGTGAAAACTTAACTAACTCCCACAAGTAGAGAATAGTTATTATAAATGAGAAATAATTATTTTGAAATATTCATTTATTTATTCATTTATTCATTCTTTTAAATAATTTTCTACCCTGTTCCATACAATATTCAAGTGGCTGATATTTGTATCCAGGGAAAACATTATCAACAGAAGAATGAACACTGAAATAACAACTATAATGGCAAAAACAGATAAATTTAATAGAGAATTGGTGAAATCTATGTAAGTATACATGATAGTGCTGACCCAAATCAACTCTGCAACTTTCAGGGCCAACCTACAAGTGATCCAATGGGCTGGGGGTCACTGGAGGATGCATTTTAATTCCATGGTTTGTCAGATGAACCACAATAAAGCCACAATAAAACAAAAACCAATGGTAGCTAATATAAATACAGAGACCTATATAAAAAACATCAAATTCTCATCAGAATAAAGGCCTATAACTAATGTTTGATTCATCTGAAAGATCACTGAGGTAGGGAGGGGAGGATGGTTTTCTGCACAATCTTGTATAAGAAACCACATAAATTTATAATTTCCAGAATTTTGTAAGAGAATACTTCCTCATTCAGATTAAAATTGGAATCATGATGTGTACATATCTACAGAAAGATTTTAGAGCACAATCTCATCTGGATTCAACATCAACCCAGGAACACCCAAGTCTGGGACTGCTTAATCAATTTTTTTTCCTTCATCAGTAATATGTCTTGTTTGTTCCCAAAGGTAACCCAAGCAAGGACAATTCAATGTGAGAGAGTGGCACTACAAGGAGTAGAACAAAAAAAAGGCACTTGTGGAAGGCCCAAGTAGTGTGGTAACTATGCATCGCTGCAGTTCTCCAGCTTGCAGCCTGCCTCAGTCAGGTGGCAAGCATCCTCAGAAGCATCCTTTGTGCATGCATAAATTGTTGCACTCTTTATCCCCTATCCACATAAAATAATAGACCAAAGATTGATTGCTTCCAGGGATACTTTCTGAAATTTCCAAGAGACAAGGACACTGGGCATGTGGATGGTGTATCTCTTGCCTCTGTGGCTGGAACTGCGTGCACTCTGTCCCAGCAGGTGGCTTTTTAATTAAATCAACTTTAATTTTGGTTTCCCTGAAAGACTCAAAGAGGGAACAGTTGGGAAAATGGAACAATGGAAAGATCTACAGCTGCTTAACACAATGTTGTGTTAGTTTCAGAGTATTTCCTATAACTTTTGTGTTCATAATACTCCTAATTGTTGGAAGACTTACAGAACAAAACAAAGTATGCTGACCACCTCTTTCTACAGAGGAAGGTATTTTATTGTTTTATTTTTGATGGATCTAGGACCCATATAGGAGAGATAAAGGGTGGAAATTGTAGGTTTTGACTACCATGTTTTCCACACACGAGCAAACAATTAATGGTAGGGATGTGTATGAATATTCAAAATAATCATTATTCATATGAATTCAGATGAATTCAGACATTCATATACGAATCAAATGTCCAGACATTAGAATTTCTAAATTCAAATGAATACGAATATCTCAAGTTATTCATACATATAATTCAGACATTTGTATATGTATAGGCACATATGCATCCTGTATGCATCCATACAGATACATATGGGATGCAAACAGGATATATACGGATGCATACGGGATGCATATCATTGGATATGTATCGAATATTCAAACAAATTCTATCAAATAGAATGTCCGGACATTTGTTCTTCCTTATTCTGACAAATTCAGATTTTTGAATATGCGATTCACTATGAATCGAATGTCAAAAATTGCATTTGTGCACACCCCTAATTTACAGTAAAGAAATCTCAGCTCACATGTTTTGTTCCATGAAAGATTGGATAGATTCAGGTTTTAATGTCACCCTTCCAGGGAGGGAGGGTGGGTTATATTTTAAATATGTTTTAATGTTTTACATATTTTATCTTTTGATTATTGTGATCCACCTTGAGACCTTTTGGTGAACAGCATGGTATAAATTCATTAATCACTGCTTCAAGAACATCTATAGGATCAAAATGTACAATTATTTTTTTTCTGTAGAAAATTTCCAGCTTTTATAAAAAAAAAAAGAATAAGTGTATGTCATATTATGCTAGCCATCTAAATTTTTGAAACTGTCCAAAGAAACAGATGTATAGAGTGGAAATTGATCAAATATTTGACAAGCCATCTTGAGCAGCTGTGAGTTATATAAAGTGTTAATGCAATTGGTCTCAGACTTCCCTTCTTCAGACCTGTTTTAGCAAGTTTTACCTATCTTCCAGATAGTAGTAGCAACAATAATGGATTAGGGAAGTAATTGGATCTGTAGACATAGTGATTTTGAATCTTGTTAATTTTTTTTAAAAAAATAATTATGTAGACTTTGTCATATAATAATTAAAAGTGAGAACAGGATGGGTCTGATATTCAGTGAATATGATGCTGTATGAGAAACTCATAATTGGTTTCCATGGTGATGTGCAGCTTTCCGCATAGAATATCAGAGCAATTTCACACACACACACACACACACACACACACACACACACACACACACACACACACACACACACACACACACACATGGGGGAGAGCCCTCCAGCCAAATTTGAATATATATTTTTAGTATTAGATTTTTTTTCCGGCTCTTGAGTTTCTTTATTTATAATGTTTAATAACATTATAACAAGTCATCATTCAATTTATGTTTTAAAAGTTTACTTCACTTTTTATACACATTATCTAACTGAACACTCCTCAGTGTAGAATATCTAGGCAAAACCAAGAAGTGTTTACATTTTGTTTGCCTAAACTCTTACTATAAACTCATTAATTAGAATATTTGAGGAAAAAAAGTTAATTTCAGTGATTGATCAAATGAGTATATTCTCTCTCAGCTGCTATTCACAGCATGGAACTGAAAGTTCAGAGAGATCTAAAGTGAAGTTTCATTTAATGTTTGTCCTCCCCCAATGCTCTGTCACTCCTGTGTTGCTTGGCTGCAGCTGATTTTCTTTTTAAAGAAGCAATCTCCCATTATTTCTTCCATTGAGTTAAGATACGCAGATGAGCAGCAAAGAGGTTAATTAGTTAGCAAAGTAGATCAGAACTGAACTAAAATATCATAACAGTTTCCAATAAAGTCCCACTTTTGAGCTATATCAGTGAGAGGAAGAATGGAAGGAAAGAGGTATGAAGTTTTATTAAATCCAAGAGGTATCATTACCATTGATAAAGAGAATGCTATACCTAATTTAAAAGGGCTCTTGGAGAGGCTCATTTGTGGAAGCTATTTTCTTAACCCTTATTGGTATGGGTGAAAAATTATGCAATTTATGGTCAATGGAATTGTTTTGTACCCACATACATTTAATCCCTACAGCCAAATAATTCATGATCTTTCTTAATTTCTGGAAGGAACTTTCTCTGTGGAATGACCTAAATTTTTACTCATTTATTTTAACTTTTTATCTCACCCTTCACCAGGAAGTCCCAAGGTAAGTCACAACATGTGATAAAACAAACACTAAAATATATTTTAAAATATAAATCATCCAAGATTCATCCCACTCACCCTGGTAGAACTACATTCAGAGGAATCAAAGGCTAGAGGGACAGCTATATTTTAACCAGGTGTCAAAAAACATATAAACTTTGGGTCTGGTGTACCTCCATGGGAAGCTATTCCAAAGCCAGGAGCCACCACAGAGAAGGTCCTCTTGTATGTCACAGCCCCTTGTATCTATGAGACTATAGGAACTACAAGAAGTCCCTTAGTTTGTGTTCTTAAAGCATAAGTAGGTCTTTATGGGAAAGGCACTCCTTCAGATATTTGGGGCACAAGCTATATGGGGCTTTATATGTCAGTATCAGCACTCTGAGTTGGGTTCAGTAGTAAACTGATAACCCGTGCAGATCCTTCAAAACTGATGTGATATGTATGGCTAAAAAGTCCTTTCAGCAGCCATGCTGCTGCAATGTGCACTAGTTCCAGCTTCTGTGCCATCTTCAAAGGTAGCTTCAGGTAGACCACATTACAATGGTCTAGTCTGGAGGTTACTATCACATGAATCACAGTTTCCAAATTGCTGAAATCTGTCCTGCATGGATGAAGCACACTACCATTGGTTACAGCCTCCCATATGCTGTACTAATATGCAGAAGGGAGGTTCTTAGTGTACTTGCTGATATGGAATACTAGCACATTTTGTCCATTGTACCAAGGTCTAGTCTAAATACACTTTGAACAAACATTTTTCAAATAGCTTAGCAGTCACGCTGCAGAAAGTTTCCGCAATTTTAACGTTTTGTTGGGATCACATTTACCTGGAAACATGACTGGAAATGGAAAGGCTTTTGCACATGGCGTCACAAAACTTGCATTAACCCTCATCAGTACCCCAGCCAAAAAGAAATGAAAATATATAATCAGTCAGTACAATATTACAAACTTTGGCCTTTCCGAAATAGAACTAATTCTATAGAGATTCATGATCACAGTTATGGCTTCTGTCTACTGAACTTGTAGACCTATTAAGAAAGTCTGATACAAAACAACAATTGATTCCAATGCTTTTTGAAAGACACTGTGGGAACTTCTATCTTACTTGGTTTCTGTTGAAAAGGAAAGCCCTTATCACAGTTACTCTGGGAACAGTGTTTCAGCATCTGAATGGTTCCTGGGGACCATGCTAGCTGCCTCCAAAGGCTGTGATGTCCATCTGCTGGAGTGGCCATGCTCCTGGGAACCACTCCGTCTTCATGATGCTGGCTTGAAAATAGTGCTAGAGAGTGCACTAAGGAGAGACCACTTCAAAGCGGTCTCCCAAGAGTTCTTGGCAGTGGACCAGTCCAGTGAACCTCCATGTTCTAGTCAGCCTGTGGAATCTGGTACTATTCTGATGGGCTCCTGAAAATGACCATGGAAATGAGCCATTTTCTGCAGGCCACAGTAATCCCCTGGCCTATGTCTCTGGAAAGCCAGGGTGCATTATTCCCAGCTTCTAGAATTAGGATTATTCCCAGCTTCTAGAATTAGGATAGGATTGGGGCCATAGTTGGGTGGATGGCCCTTGATGGTCAGTCATCAGTTTCTCCATTCTTGACTCTGATCAAGCAATTTGGGACAAGACCAGCCTCTCCATCATGCACCAAGGTGTACTGTGTAAAAACAGCTGATGCGTACATCTAGAAGATCCAGTGTTTAGGTGGTAAAGAACAAAACCTTCTCATACAGTGTTTTTTCTAGCAAAGGCACAGAGAAAGAAGAGGGCATGCTTCAAAAGACGTCCTTGTGAAGTAGGCCCCAATCTTCCAAGCCTGCCCAACCAGAAGTTCTTGAAAAAACCTGCTTGAAAGGAACGCTGCTAAAACACGGATCTAGAACAGTTCCCACAACAGAGGTCAAACTGAAAAACCATCTGCCTTCTGACCTAGGAAACCCAGGAAAAAGGTAATGGCTGAGTCTAGCTTGAGATGGACATGGGTTGTCAGCATGTGATATATCAAGTAAGCCTCTGCAGTTACTTCACTGTGGAGACTCCACTTCATCTGCACTACAAAGCTGGCTTGGATATTGAGTAGTCTTGCATAGTTATGCAGCAAAACAGGCTGAGAAAGTTTATCACTTTCCCCACATTCAGGACCAATATTACTGCAGCTAGATGTTAAATCTTTTCACTCCTTTTGGGGATGTTTGTATTGCAATAAACAACAACAAAGATACATTAAGACTTTTCATGCGTTTCTAATTTATTCCACACTTAAAATCCTTAAGGTGTTTTCTTAGCTTTAATAAAGTACCTTAAATGCAAAATGTATGTGGTAAAGTTAGGGGGGAAAGTGACTTACTTCTGGAATTGCTGCATTTTGTATTGATGGAGTAAACTTAGATATAATATTTTATTAGAAAAATATGCAGAAGCTTAAGCTTGAGGCCATTAATATAAAAATAAAATAAAAATACTAGGTCTGAATAATTTACCACTACCACTAGACTAAAAATTCAGTCTAGACATATACTGGCTCTATATTTAGTTATTAGATATTTAAACATGAAGATTTAAAATTTCCTAGAATATATGTCATATTTGATTCATGTGTTTCTCATCAAAGATAAAATGAACCAAAACTTTACTGCCTGTAAAGGTGTCATCAATTTGACTTATCCTTTTAAGGAATGGCACTCTTAGTTTTGTAGTGGTGTCCACATGCCAAGTGATGTGTAATTCCATGTCCAAATTACATGGGCATAGTTGCAGTAACAGATTATGGTAGCTCATACATGCATTTTAATTACATCTTTTCACATTTATGTCAAGATCTATGTTCTTTTTTTTTACATGAAGAACTTTATGGATGAATGAGAAGACCTCTTTAGAATGTGAAACTTCCCCAGCAAGATCAACACAGGAGGGGGTAGGAGGTGTTTTTGTTTTATTTTTGAAAACAAATTTAAATAGAATTTAAATAAAATAAAGTGCTCTGGGGGATTTTTTGGTTGCCATAGATGGTATTCCTGTTGAGGCTCTGATATCTCTTTGGAATCAGGAAATGAGCAGGAAGGAGTGCAGTACTCTTCCTGCAAATCAAATGTGCAAAAAAAAGGGGGGGCATTTCAATGCTGTGCATTCAAAGTGTCAAAAAGGACCTGTGCAAACCTTGGAAAGCTCTCAACGTGCCCCAAAAGGACACATTTGTATAACAAGTTGTACCTATTTTGCATATTATTTGTGTAAGACAGTTGAGTTACTTCTCTGAAAGACATGCTTTAAGTTGATGGAAGGACAACAAGTCACACAAGAATTATAAGGGTCAATAAAGCCATTGAATTTAGCTACCTGATCTGTAAAGGAATCTAAACTAAAGCATCTACAACAGATGCTTTACGCAATGTAAACTTAAACACAATCAGTGAAGCAGAACGTATCAACTCCCAAGGTAATTACTTCCAGTGCTACGTATGTTGCTATTATTGTTGGGAAGTTTTCATCGATATTCAACCAATTTCTCATTCCTTGTAACACAAACCTAAAGAGGAGAAGGAAGTGGTACCTGATGGCCTGAACGGCTCTGGATCATTTATCATTCTATTACGCAAATCCTGTTCTATTGTTCTGTTTCACACTGTTCATAGCAAAATGCACTAGGGCCTCAATTGGATGAAGGATGATTGAAACTTCAAAAAATATTCATAGCAAAGGAAGGCTGGCATCTCAAAGAATGGTGGTCTATGTAGTGGAAACAACAGGCCAGAGTGGCATATGCACAATAAGAATTGAGCACTCACTGAGAGTAATTGAAAATTATGATGACCACACACTGCAACCTCCACCTAGGTGGCAAATGTATCCCCAGAGGTGATGTACTCACAGGTCATGATAAGGGACTCTGAGTGTTTTTTCTCTTTCCCCACCACCACTGCCAGAGACTAAATCATGCTGGGTGGAAACTTCACAGCTTGTGTTCTACAGTATTGAAGTCTCTGAAGAGATGATGAATCCTCATCCAGTGGCAGGATCATGAGTGTTAGGATGCTTTCCCCTTAAGGTGAAATCATCCCTGGTTCAGGAGGAAAATTATTTTGAAGTTTTAGTTGTGCAAGAATGACTAGAATGATTCTTGCAGGTGTGCGCCCAAGGAGGAGGAGAACCTTGCCATCCCTCTAGGGGTGGTGATCAAGTGGTGGCAGCCTAGACCACTCTGCCCTCTGAGCCAGTTTGGTCTAGTTGTTAAGGAACCAGACTCTTGTCTGGAAATACCGGGTTTGATTCCACACTCCCCCACAAAGCCTGCGGGGGTGACCTTGGGCTAGTCACAGGTCTCCTCTGAGCTCTCACAGCCCTGCCTACCTCACAGGATGTTCTGTTGTGGGGAGAAGGACAGAAAGCTTTGTCAGACACTTTGAGTTCCCTTAAATGGGTGAGAAAAGCAAGGTTGAAAAGCCAACTCTCTTCCTCCTCCTCTTGTCATCTGCTTATGGCTTTAAACTGCTGGAAGCCCTGCCTGAGGAAAACCTTGCCATCCGTCTGCGGGTGGTGGTTTAGTGGTGGCAGCATAGACCCCTCTGTCCTCTAGATGACTCTCAAGCCTAGCTGGGCACTGATGCCTTTGTGGGACAGGGGCCTTTGGTCAGCTGCTCTGGACTCCACTTGGCCTCAGCTGCCTCAGTGTGTGTGTGTGTTTGGCTTATTTTACAGTGTTTTGTATGATGTGTGATTTTCATAATGTATTTTTTATTATAATTTTTTTCTATTTTTCATTTTTTTCTTACATTTTTCTCAGATCACATTATTACTCTAATTACTTTAATACTCTATATGACTTTAATACTCTATATGACTTTAATACTCTATATGCCTTTTTCTGATTTCTCTTCTTGATGTCACTTATTTCTTTGCTTCCCTTTCATGTCCCTTATTGCTTTTCAGCTGACCCCTTAATTTTTAGTCAAAACCATCCCTCATTACTTATATTTCTCGTAGATAGTTGATAAAGGGGTTTCAGTCCTTCATAAACTTATCTGTTGTTCTGTCTTTTAGTAAATTTGTTAATTTGTCCATTTCAGCCATGTCCATCAGCTTAATTAGCCATTCTTGCCCTGAAGGTATCTCTTCCTCCTTCCATTTTTGTGCATACAGTGATCTAGCTGCTGTCACCATATATAAAATCAAATAATTTATATTATCTACAATTCCCAGCAGAAAAAATTCTGGTTTGAATATATGCTACTGTTTTAGATTTTTGTCTGTTTCTGAATATTCATATTAGCTGTTTTTGAGGAATCTATTGCTGGATTGCTTATATTATGGGGGAATTTTCTGTTATTTAAGCCTGACTGTCAAAAGATTCTGTCCTCTCTAAAGGAATTTTATGTCTGGGAGGCATTTTTACCCAAGGAATTACTCTTAACATCAGGGACTTCATACCTGGATGGAGCATATCTGCAGGGGCTTGGCCTAATATATCTCCATTAATGTGTGGATATATGAGGCTTAGAAGCTTAATATATGGGGACATGATCAGTATAAAGATCCTGGGCAGTAAGGATAATGGTGGTCCTGTTGTGGCCCTGGACTCCTTGTGGAATTGTGAAAACGTTGGTACAATTGTGTTAATTCTGTCCTGTCTTGGATATTTACAAGACAGTAAGGAAAATAAATTATGAAGAATTGTGGAGAAACCTATTAGCATTTCATTATTTATTCATTTATTTATATTTCTGTCTTTCCTGACCCTGAAGATCTAAGGTGGATCGCTATAAAATCATTATAAAAACTGATAAAATAGATTAGCTAAAACATCACTGGCAATGATCTTTTGTTTGCATTGATAAACACTTTTATTTAACTTTGCATTACTCTTACAAATGTTCTATTTCTTTGAAATAGTGGGAAAAGAAAGATCACACTAACAATTTGTGACTTACAGGCTTGAACATGTGAAGGTGAGAAATTGTGCTCTGAGCAAAGATATGACAGAAACTTTTATATTTTCCAAGATATGCTTGGTACATGAGCCAAGTTACTCTAAATAAATTCATTAGAGATGCATGCCTAAAATCCTACTCTCAGCTTTTAAAAATTATGCAAGTTGCTCTCAGTCAATTTTTGTTTTTGCCCTAAAAATATCAATTAATTAGCTGTATTTTTCCTATACCCCTAAAATAAAACAGTGCCAAAGTTCCTAAAACTTAATCATGTCCTATCTTTTTATTCTGCCCCTTCTTTTTTCTCTTTTTCTTCTGTTCTCTTTGTGAAGTCCATTTAGTGGTCAGTAGGGTTATTTTTCAAAACAAATTTCACTGCTGCCAAGAAAAAAAAATCAATGCCAGCAGTCCAGAATTCATGAGCAACCATGCAATAACAAACCTGTCTGCTCATATGATGGAGGAGAGAGAATTGCTTTAAAAAGTAGATTTCAATCTGAGGTCTCTAAGGTGTTGTTAGAAATGCAGAAAAATATGTTCTGAAGAATTAAAGAAAAATATTGGTCTTATTGTGGTGTATGCATTCAAGAAGAGATCTTTGAGTATTAATATTGCTATTTCTGTTTGTGCAGATAAACAAATAATGCCTAGAAGTAACTTTAGCTGCATAAAAGATTGGAACAATGTTAATAGCAATCATCTTGTTTCCAAAATACAGATTACACATGAACACACGCACGCAAACACACACACACACAAAACCTCTCTCTAAGTCTACTGAATGGGAGACAATTGCACAATGTGCACTGGGGCAATTGCTGCCAGCAGCCAGTGTTTGTATCAAGAGGTGATCTTCACAGAACCAAAAAATAAGAGAAGTACATGTAAGCTGCAAGAGAATCAAGCCGCTTTCATTCCTCAACATGTAACAAGTCTAAGAAGAGGAGGAGTAAGCTCACATTTTGTCCCAAAGTCATCTCAGCAAAGTAGTTCCCAACAGCTTTCTAGAACCCAAGCATACACAACAAAGTTCACCTTTTTACAGGGATGGAGGAATGTGGACCCCAGTGTCAGTCAAGAACCAGAATGCAATGTGGTGTAAGGATGAAGTGGAGTTTGGAGTGCCAAAGTCTAAAAAGCAGACTTTGGGAAAGCCTAGCTCTTGTTAGAGTGCAATGTCGTGAAGCACTGACACCAGATAAAAGTTCACACCAGCTGAGAAGTGAACCTTGGGATGTGCAGTAGTTCAGCTTCTGAAATAAAAATGTAGTGGACTTTGGGAGAACCAAAGACAATGAATAGAAAAGGCCCCTGCTTGCTGTATTACTTCCCAAACTGTACATCTAAGCTGTGGTAGCAGGTGGCAGGGAGGAAGCAGGAATAAACATTTCTAAACATTTCGGTTTTCCAAAGCAAGTAAACAGCTGCAATCAGTTATCAGTTTCAGTACCCATATTAGCATATTTTCCCAGTTCACAACTCTTAAAGCATATGTGATATAGAATTACACAAATATAGAAGCATGCAGTGGTACAACTAAGTAACAAGCTTTAACAAAGGGTGTCTCCACATATGTCCTAAACTGCGAATGGAATGCACAGCCCCAATCATCCCATCAGACAGGACAATTGATTCTTTGTTGTTGCTTCTCAGTATATGACTGTTACATTGCATTTTTCTTAGTGCGGGAAAAAAGAATTTTCACAGCACAGTATGCAGTTAGATTGCATTATCATGCAATTGCAGGTGGAACAAGGAGGAGACACTAAACCCAGAAGTGCAGCTTGAAAACTGATTGGCTCTCTGAACCCACATGATGGTATGTGATGCTTAAACTCATTACTTCGATGGGTCCTTAAACAGGAAACTGTGGAGTTGATTTTTTAGTTGGGATGATCATTTTTCCCTCTACAGTGAGTAAACATAAGTTTTTCACTTAACTATGAATTTAAACAGCTCTCTCCTGGGGGCAACCAAAGATAAATATCTTCCTAGACTAGAGAAGTTCTTTGCTTTAGTTTAGCTTGATGCCTTAGTACTTACCCTCAGTTGCTTTTGAAGGAAAATTTAAAAACACCCCATATGTCAATCAGCCCAGACACTTGTCCGTGTGCTATACTGTCCTTTTGACTGAAACAGATAATGCAAACTTGGCACTCTTTTAATAGGAAAAAAGTCAGTTGTCTATATGACTTATCAATTTTGTTGTGTGATGTGAGTTATGCCTTCACTTACGGAGGCACCATTAGAAGACCACCATATAAAGATCATGTAATGCTAAATAATCAGCTGTTACATTGTTACAATATTGTTACATTACTAATTTACATTTGTCAATTTTAAATATCTTTTCCCCACATTCTACTACTTGTATTGTTGAAGTATATGGGCCATGATAAAGGATGGATAATGCTGACTAGGAAAGGAGAAAATGTCATCAGTTGTCTCTGCAATTACTTAAGTTGCAAATAGGGATATACAAAATTGTAGATATTTTAAATGATTGTGCACTGGAGCAGCTGGCTGTGAAACCAACGAAGGGTGAGGCAATTCTAGATGCACTCTTTCATGACAATCAGGGTGTGGTGGTGGGTAAAGTTAGTGTAACTGAACTGATTGTTAACAGTGACCATAATTAAAGAAAGTCTTCTATTTATGGAAAACGAAACTTCCAAGGGAACTCCAACTGAGTCAGTTTTTATATTAAAAAAAGGCAACTTCCCAAATATGAGGGGGAAAGGGAAACTCACAGAGAAGGTAGAAAGGGAAAGCTTTCTCCATAAAGCCTGGCAGCTATTTAAAACCACCATCACAGAGACTAAGTTAAAATATATTTCCTTTTTTTAAAAAAAAAGAAAGGACTGTCAAGATCAAGAATAAACCTCTGCCATTAACTGTCGTCTGTGTTGGGTGCATCCGCATACATTTTTAAAAAAGTCCAAAAGTGGCTTAGTGATGGTAGCATAGTAGCATGTGGATGCTCAGTTTCCCATTCCACCTTTAACTGGGAGAAGGACAAGAAAGAGAGGAGATAAGAGGCCTTTTCGCATTACAGCTGAACATCTGTAATGTAGTTAGGCTAAGACAGTTTGGGGCGCTTTCCCCATCTGCATGTATGCAGGAAAGAAATGCATCTATACACTTTCCTACCTACCTACATGCAGATGGGGAAAGCATCCCAAACTGTCTTAGCCTGAAAAGGCCAGACAGACAGGACAGGGACACCCCTCCCAGGCCTGCCCACCATTGGGTGAGAACACCCAGGCACGGGCAGATATGGCAGGACCCTTCCACAGGTTCCTGCACATTGTAAGGGACTGGATCAGGTTTCCTACAGCTGGAGGAAATCCCCCCAAGTTGTAGAACCAGTTTTTCCTCTCAGGAAGGGGGCAAAAGTGCTAGGATCTTCATTTTTTTATTCAGTAACAAAAAGGGAGAATCATCAGTTTTCATGGCCTAATTTTGCCATAAAAGGAGCAATAAGGCAGATCATGGGAAGAACATGAAGTCATTCCCCAGGTGTACACAATGTTTTTTTAATAGCAAAATTCTGCTTTTTAAAAGGCATTCTCTGTGTTTTTTAAAAAAGGGGTTTTGCCTACCTATCCTTTTCTCTCTCGAATTGATAAGATTAGGGATTAAGAAGTTTAACAAGAACTCTTCTGAGGAAAAACCTGACAATTTGGGTTTGGGGGGGGAGTTAGAGGAAGAGAATAGAGTGCTTTTAAAGACTCATGAACAGGGAGTGAGTGTAATTTTTTTTCCTGTAAGAACATTTTGAATTTTGCACTTTGCAGATTGGGTTCAATGCAATTGAATAGACCATTTTAAAACAATATTTCTTTTAATTTTGGGAAATTTTTACTCATTTTTGGAGATCAGACTGGCCAAGATAGAAGATTATTCCCATTTTTAAAGTCATTTTAAAAATGTCTGAAGAGACACGGGCTTTCTGGAATCCTTGAATTTGTGAGCGTACTGAAGAGCGTTATTGAGAAGATTTTTTTTCATTCCATTCCTCCCTATTTTTCCTTATATTTTTCTACATTTCTTAATTTTTGGCTAGGGCTAGGGAATTTTTTTTTTTTTTTTTTTTTTTT
>MTQE01001141.1:18967879-18991846 GCA_014337955.1 Aspidoscelis marmoratus
CAAACCTTCTCCTGCTCTCGAGTCCCAGCAGAAGGCCTTAGAAGCGCCCCGGTTCCTCCCCCCCCCAGCCTCAAAGATGCACCTAGGCATTCGTTCTAGTAGTCATCCATAAATTTGTCTAACCCTACCATAAAGCCATCTAGACTGGTAGCTGTCACCACCTCTTTCGGCAGCACATTCCATATCATCCATCCATCCATCCATCCATCCATCCATCCATCCATCCATCCATCCATCCATCCATCCATCCATCCATCCATCCATCCATCCATCCATCCATCCATCCATCCATCTATCTATTTATCCTGACCTATGCCTGAAGGTCTCAGGGCAGTTAACAACCTTTAAAACAGCAAATTACAAGTGGGTATATATTAAAAACAATAAAACACATAAAAACAGTTTTAAAAGATTCAACACATTTAAAAGAATATCCCAATTATTAAAATAAGAGCATTTACAGTGTGAATGGGGGAGTACACACTGGGCAGGGCAAAAAAGTGCATCTTCACTGCGTTCCCGGAGGCAGTGGGACAAGCAGGAGGGGTTCACCTCCTGATCTTAAGGGACAGGCAGGGCAGTATAGGAGACCAAACTGGCTCAATATCAGAAGGTGTACAAAAGCAGAGGTGGATAAGGTGGTACCTTAGTGATTTCACATGGTAAGGGGTTAGACTGGAGAACTCACGTTTACAGTACTTAAGAGTGCACAACTTCTGTAAGACCTACTTGGGCCTCAGAGGAGCTCACAAATAGCAACAGAGGCCCATCCCTTGTCTCCTCCCCCCCCTCAGCCATGTCCCCTTACCCCCAATGTGGCTGTGGCGACATCCTCCACATCCTCTGCCACCATTTACACACTTCTCTGAGATTCCCCACAGTTCCTGTATGGGAAAAGTGTGTGAACACCTCTGGAAGGCCTAGTTGGGGCTTGGAGGGGTTTGCAATGGTGGCAGCAGGAGATGAGTGGGGGAGGCGAGGCAGGACAGGTTGAATCAACCCATTCATTCCAATTCAGTTTAAACAAACACCACTGGGTCAGTTTGAACCAAACTAGTCCCTTTCAAATGGGTAGCAGTGATTCCGTTTCGTTCAAACCAGGTCAAACCCCTCGGTTTGATTCAAACTGGTCAAACATAAACCACATTTGCACATCTCAAAACCAAATCTAGAGCAGGAGTGCATAAATCCAATCCTTCAGAATTCATGTAGAATCCTTTCAAAAATGGACGTGCATCGGACTTTCAAGCAAGCCATATTATAATGGAGTTGCTAATTTATTAAAATACTACAAATGGTTATTGCTGTTATTTGCAGGCATTTACTGAAAAAGAGCTAGTTACAAGTAAAAACTGATCTCTAAGTTTGTCAAAGTTTCTGTTGTACAATGATACAGACATTTATTAAATGGAGGGATGGAGTATTAATGGATCAATGGAAGAAGGGCAGCAAGTGTCAAAGCAAAACCTCTATGACCTTTCCAGTTTCTTCTACAGAGTTTTGAAATGATGTTTTTTAGAACAAAAAAACTAAAAAGCCCTGTGTAATTCTTTAGTGGTTATCTATTGGCAGCAGATTTTTTTTAATGGAAAGACTGAAACTAAATAAGCTGTCTTTTCTCTGGATCTCGAGGTTCCCTGGATTCCTATACTGCTCTGAAACTAAAACAAACAAAAGCCCTAGAAAAACCTTCAAGCTGGAATTCATTCTTTATTTTTTGTGCCTTGCAGCACTTTATTTACATAAAATTATTCTCTTTGTAAGTAAAACCAATTTTAATTGTTTATTTGTCCATCTTGACCTTAGCTGAATTTTGCAACTCTTAGTTCCTTTCTGCACTGAGGCTTATTCCAGATTTTATCCCAGAATAGGGATCTGCCATCCACATGCTAGTGCAGACTATGGCAGGCCATGTCTGGGGCCTGCTGTAACCTGCTCTAGCATGCTGATGGTGGGTGCCTGTTCTAGGATATAACCCAGAACAAGGCCCAGTGCAGAAAAGACCTTTAAGCAGGAAAAAAGAGCCCTTTAAATAATATTTATTAGAGATGTCCACAATAACTTCTAACATGTTCTGAACTGAGCATTGAATTTTCCAAAGGAGATCAAAGTTCAGTTCAAATGTTCCCGAAATCATTCTTTACAGAGAACAATGGAGGAAAGCAAGTAATTCAGCAGGGCCAAAGTTGTGTAGAGTTTGAGTTGAAGAACCCAAAACTGATGTGTGGGCCTGGGAGGCATCCAAAGAGCCCCCTACCAAGTCTCAGGGTGATTTGATATAGATTTTTTAAAAAAATACTTTGGAAATTTCCAGATTCCAAAAAACAAGACAAAAACACAAATAAAACCACAATTCCCCAAATCATGAAAAATCAGCGGAGACTTCAAATGTCATGCTGCTTAGCAGAGGGCTTCCTGATGTGCCTTCAGTCAAACATGCCAATTTTGGAGGCTCCAGATAGCAGCAACTGCCATTTGAAGAAGCCCACCAGGGCCAAAGTTTTGCAAAGTTTCAACTGGAAGGAACAAAATTGGTGTGGAGGTTTATGGAGCTCTCAGGATGCTCCTCGCCAAGTCTTGGTGTGATCAGACATAGCTGTGACATCACTGCTCCATGGAAACAAATGGCAGCCTCCCCCTTCCCAAAAAACAATCCTAAGAAATCAATCACCCACAGAGACTTGGCAGTGGCTTTATCTTCACCTACTGGTTACTGTGTTTGCCTTTTGCAGTTAGCTTATTCAAGGCCTTTTCACACGAGGCCATCTCGAATGCCTGTAGGACATGTCGGGGTACTATATTCACATACTTGGGGCGGTGGGATCCATTCCTGACAACCCAAAGCATCCCGACGTTCGAGATGTAGAGCAGTTAAAATTGCTCTACATCAGTCTTTACGCGTTCAAAACGTCTCCAGCCGTCCAGGAAGGGCAGCGTTCATGCACGCTTCCCTCCATGACAGTCCCATCAGGACTGCAGGAGTCAGGGAGACACCCAGATCAGCTTCCCCTCACCCCTTTCCGGGGTGTAGGGAGGCCGATCTGAGGCTGTTTATGGGCCGGGGGATGCGGGACCCTTTGGTAGACTGGATCAAGGCGGCTGAGCCCCACAGACAGCCATCAGGACCCCCCATCCCAGGACCTGGGGATGCGCGTGCACACAGAGATCCTACCTTCTGGCTGTGCTTGGTCTCAATGACCCAGCACAGCTGGGAACGTGCACCATGTGCATGTGGCGCAGCTTCTGATTGAGCAGATCACCCATGTGGGCAGTCTGGCTAATCAAAAGCCATGCCGTGTGCATGCAGTACGCGTTCCTGGCTGCTTCGGGTCATTGAGACCCAGGGCAGTCAGAAGGTAGGACCTCCATGCACACACATGTCCCCAGGGCCTGGGGTGGGGGGTGCCGGGGTGGTTCCTGCCAGTTGTAGGGGACTGATCCTGTCCCCTACAATGTGCAGAACCCTGGGGAAGGGCTCTGACAGGTCTGCTCGCTCCTGGGTGCTCTCAACCAATGGTGGGCAGGCCTGGGAGAGTAGTCCCCACCCCTGTCCAGCCTTTCCCGGCTAGGACAGTTTGGGACAGTTTTCCCATTCGCACGTAGGCAGGTAGGAATGCGTGTAAATGCATTCTTTCCTGCCTACGTGCAGATGGATAAAGCATCCCAAACTGTCTTAGCCAAACTGGATGCCTTCGAACAAAACTGCATTACAGCCCTGGATTTAAATATCTCTTGCTGCCAAGAGCTCCTTATTGCCAAATGGGAAGGGATATTTTCAAAGTTCCAGGCAGATGTTTACCTGTAATGTAATGAAGAAATAAGGAAGGAAAAGCACCCTATTACAATATTAAAATAACCACAACAAAGGGTGAACAGAAAGCTTGGTGATGGGTGAATGAGAGCAGAGGCAAAGGCACTTCAAACTATTCTTAGACCAGCTTTTCAAATGCTTGTAGTGTTTGATTTGACATTGAATGCTTAATTCAAACATAGGGTTGTTTGGCTCAAAACCAAATTCTTCGCTACAAATTGTGTACAAGTAGAAGCAGTTGAGCACATCTCTGATATTTACTTCCTAAGCTTGTTAAATTCTGAGTTAAGGATATACTAGTGTGCTGAACAAATATGATTATTATTTTTGACCTAATAACACACCATCAATCCTTCAGCCCTTTTTTTCCATTTCCTTCATGCGTTTGAGTCCTACCGAAGATAAATAGCAATATTTTAGGTGTGTCAATTCATATCAAACACATTGCTTTGTCATGTGGACCTTTCCTTGTGAAATTAACACAAAAATGGTGTAAAACCTTCATGATCAATTGATTTCAGATAGTTTTAAGTATACAGCAAATGATAAGAAATATTTAATTACAAAAGATAGGTCACTAGGTAAAAGTTAACAAACCACATTCAACTATCAACATATAATCAGACCCAATTGGTGAAATCATTCTGTTTCTGCTGAAATCCTGGATAAAAAGTCTCATTGATATAACTGAACCAGCTATACTCTGATCCATACAGTCTTAGGCTGCGGTCACACATAAGGTTTAATCCAGCTTCAATCCATTTTCATTGTGAGAAAATACATCAGCAAAGTTACAAGCTATTTTCTTTCAGTGTTAAATAACACAGAAAATTCACCTTTGGGATGGGTAATTTGGAAAGAAAATGACTGGTCACTTTGCTGATGGTGGACTGAAGCTGGATTAAACTTTAGATGTGACCACAGCCTTAGCATACAATACCATGTGCTGCTTTGCAGCAATTCAGAAAGAAAGAAAGAAAGAAAGAAAGAAAGAAAGAAAGAAAGAAAGAAAGAAAGAAAGAAAGAAAGAAAGAAAGAAAGAAAGAAAGAAAGAAAGAAAATGTTCTTATTGGTTGTGGGAAGTTTGCTAGGGAATAAAGATCCTTGACTATAATTCAATTCCATTAAATTTTTCCTCACCTCTTCTCTTGAGATAAAACCTGCCACAAAGTGGAGGCATTAACTCCAGGACTTAGTCCTCATTATGTCTCATCCTGGCATCCTTTGCCCTGGTGATTTGTCACACCACAAACATGTATTCTTGCATACTCCATATATAGACAAATATTCCATAATTTGCATCCAAATATTATGCTTTCTGGTGTCTCACTACTTCCAAGGGACCATGACTTGAAATGTTTGATGACACTATTAAGCTTCCATGCAGCACTCAACCCAACTATCCCTGCTGAAATATTTTCAGGAAGTGAAGAGAATACAAATTAGGTAACAGATTTATTTCTTGCAATGACAAAATAAACAAAAATTGATGATGTCCCTTTAGGCACTGCTTTTGGGATTCCATCATATTCTTCTCAGAACCTTGTCCTATAAGATACTTTACTGCTTCCTGATAGGTAACATACTATACATTAGAAAGATTCCAGTATACGCACACTGATATTTTTGGCATTTGTTTTCCCTTTACTTGCTTAAGTAAAACTGGGGGCAAACATACACCCTACCTCTTTCTTTCTGATATCTATAATCTTTCCCATTGTTTCATTTTCCTAAAAGGATTATGTCTGCTGTTAATTACAGGCTGGCCTAGAGTGAAAATCCTTCATCAGGTACAAAGTGCCATGATCTGGATTTTGGCTCAAGTACTTACAATAACAACATTTTAAATGGTTTGAAAAACAAAAAATGGAAAAGGACTAAAATTTGTTTTAAATGAGATGATACTTTTGTGTTAAGTGGAATGCACTGCATGCAGTGGAATGATGTTAGAACCCAAACTATGTCTTTTGCTTGTATTTCATAGTGAAAACTAGCAGATAAAACATAAAGATTTATCATCTCAGCAATGCTAATGACAATAGCTCAAACATGGGAATCAGCAGAAGATCTCTCACTAAGGAGCTGGTATAACAAACTATGCCACCTAGCAACTGATGAATTTTTGCATGAAAGACTTGAAAGCACTAAAGGGACCAATATAGACAAAACAGCATTACCATCAAAAATGGTATTGGAGCTCTGGAAATGAAGAGAAATGTGCAGTTGTCTCCAAAGATGAAGAATATTGGAAAAGAATAATGTATATAATGGTATATCTTTGTAACCAGTCAGATGGTGTTTATTTGTTGTAATGTGCAGTATGTAGTTATTTGTAATTTTATATGTATGTAGTCTAGGTGTTATGTGTTGTATATAAATTTAAAATAAAATAAACACAAGGAAAGCAAAAAAAAATTCAGGTTACTAGAAGAGTATTTATTTTCACATAAAAAGCAAGCAAGCAGCTAATGAAAGAAGTCTATACAGCCAATATAGAATCATACACTCAGATATTTTAAGGCTTTTAAGTTATTGTTTGTAAAAGTCATGCCCAAATTCAGAGGGCATCATTGATTTTAGATCTATCTTTTTATCATTTAAGCAAGCCTTTGAATGACAGTAAGGTGCTTATGTTGTGCCAGGGGGATATTTATAGCTTGTTGAAAGTAAGAAGAAACACATTTTTTTTTGTTTTAAATTCTATCACCCTTGAAATGCTTAAGAAGATCCTATGTTGCTTTCAAAACATTTCACCCTCACTTTTCCACCTACACAATAATAGAAATGATGGGAAATGCAAAATGCTTTGAACATTCACTTGCTGTGCCATGATTTTTTTTCTTGTTGTTCACTGAACTATAAGCTCTTCTTTGGATCTAGTTTTCTAGACTCAATGCCAAACTTTAGAAAATATTTCTGCAGCAGCAGTGGCAGCATCTGATTCCCTGGCAGACATTTCTGACAAATGCACTGGCAGCTTTCGAATTGCCTCCAGGCTTGCCTGATGGATTTTGTGACTGGGCAAGCACTGCTGTCCTGGATGCCTTCGAACAAAACACCTCTTGGCATCAGCAGGATTTTCTGTTCCTATCTATGGGTAATGCTGAATAGTACCAGAACTTTCATCATTTTAATGTACGGACAAAGAATAATTCTTTTTAGAGTCAAACATACCACATGGATTTGTTCCATCTAGGTTGCTTTTCTCTTGGATCTGAGTTGCATTCTAAATTCCATGGTATCCTCATGATCAGTTTTTCTTGGGGAATGCAACACTGGCAGCATATTTTAGTTTTAGTTACAGATACAAACAATAATGTATCATTCTTTGATGTCCTAATTTATGAACTGAGCCAAGGAGTCTGTTTGATTATTCAATATACTGGTCCCAGTAGCCCAGACTCCGCAATACCAGTCAATTGGACCTATGCTATGAGAGGGTCCAGTATAGCAGTCTTTTCCCTTTGCATGAATCCATTCAATTTTGGCCCGTATTGCCTTTTAAATAGGGTGTTTTTTTTCAGTGCATTTATATGATTTATATAGGGTCTGCAGGAGTCCCTTCTGCCCCTCCTAGTATAGTCCAGTTTATCAATGATTTAGAGGGTGGCTTACCAGATGACAAGGGCATGTGGATGACATACCTTCATAGTCCAGTAGAGGAGGAGGAGGAGGAGGAGGAGGAGGAGCTGGCTTTCCTACCCCAATAAGGGTATTCAAAGTGGCTGACAAAGCTTTCTATCCTTCTCCCCACAACAGATATCCTGTGATGTAGGAAGGACTGTGAAAGCTCATAAGAAAGCTGTGAGTAGCCCAAGGTCACCTGCCTGGCTTCATGGAGGAGTGCTGAATCAAACCCAGTGACCATGAAGTTTGAGTCTGACATTCTAACCGCAAGACCAAACTGGCTCACAGAAGAACCATACCCTGGGAAGGGAGGCAGTATACTAATTAGGGGTGTGCACAAATGCATTTTCTTGCATTCAAATTTGAGTCAGTTCAAATACTAAATATTTGTTTTGATTCTCTTCCTCTTCCAGCCCATGGTGAAAGCTTGCTGTCTCCCTCCTTTTTCACATGCCCCATTCCTGCATACTTGAAGTTGCAAAAGGAATGGGGGCATATGGAAAAGGAGGGAGACAACGAGCTTTGACCACGCAAAAATCCTCGCTAAAATCCTGTCTTTGCATGGGTAAAGCTCGCTGTCTCCCTCCTTTTCCATTCCTTTTGCAGCCTCAAGTATGCAGGACAAATGACAGAGGAAAATGAGGGAGACAGCGAGCTTTACCCACACTGTCATTTGCCCTACATACTTGCTGGCTACAAGTCTGCCTTGTAGCCAGGAAGTATACAGGGCAAACAACAGGATTTTAGTGAGGATTTTAGCATAAGAGGGGACAGATGCCATGACAGCGTTAGCGGCGGGGACAGTGAAGCCCCACCTGCTAATGCTGCAATTGTAATCCGTGAGTAACCACGCCCCCTTTATAACCCACTCTTGTCCCATAATTCAGGGTGCATACAGGATTTTGTTCCTCTTTTAGCCCGATTTAGGGCTTTGCATGTGGACGCTTGCAAAGCAAAATAGCTTTCGCCTCGCAATTTCCTTGCCATGGGGATGAGCCCTTAGTTATTCTAGCATGGTCCACATTCACAAGGCTGTGCTACATGGACTGTTCAACCCACATAGTGCTAAAAGGGTCAGTGAATAAGAACAGAATCATCATCAAGCAGAGAGCAGCTGTATGCCACTAATATCAGCCTCTTGACACTTCACATTTATCATAAGTCGGAACAAGTCTGTGAAGCACTTTGATGCTCATGCTTGGATTTTTCTACAGTTGGTTGGCCCCATTCAGTTGAACTGTAGGTTTCATGGGCAGACATTTTAATAGAGATTTTGGCATGGTCCAAAGTTCAATACAGATTCAAATTTGGCTACATTCTGGAAAAGTTAATATATTTATAAACTACGATGGAGTAATTTTGGTCCACGCTTGCAAACAGTATGGTCTTCTCTTGCTCCTTCAGAACTATTGAAATAAAACTATCTTACTGGTCTCTATATTTAATAGAAACTGTGGTACTGGAATTGATGACAAGGCAATGTGGATTTATTCTTACCATCATCTGTTACTTGAACATCCGGAATAATTTCTGAAAAGAGTTACCTTTTGTAGGGATTTGTAGAATTTCATTTCACTAGCAAAATTGAAGGAAAGCATAAAGAAAACAAAATTTACTTTTCTAGCTCCATCTTTCAGTGCTTTTCTGGGAAGTTACTTTTTTACTGCACTCTTTTTTCCAGAACTTGCTAGCTGTATTTCACGTTTTGCTTAGAAAGACCAATGTCGCAAGCTGTTATTGGAAGCAGGACCCTCAAGATTCATTTCTCAGTATTTTCTCTCATGGCATCTTTGGGGAACTAATTTGATGCCAGCCAGTATTCTGTCTTGCACAAGAATGTGCACTGGAAAACTAACCTTGAGTTAAATACCTTTCTCTTCTGGCTAATAATCAAATATAGTATTTAGCAATTGCAAATAACCAAAAGATACTGTTGCCACCTTTGTCTCCTGACATTTATAAAATTAAAGATTTGCCTATACAATTACTAGGAATCTCAAGAAGAAGCCAGTTCACTGTGTATTTTGACCCTCGCAAACAATAAGAGCTTCAGGTCATGCATTCAAAACCTGGTGGGCTCTAAGCAAGGCATCACTTGCTATGCTCTCTGGCCTTTGCTAAATAGTTGGCAGAATAGTCCAAAAACAGAGCAAGGGGTTGTGAAATGGACAAGAAGGCCCTGTGAATGCATCACTAAAACTTTTTTTTCTCATTTCCGTTCTGTTTTGCTCTTCCATTCTTTATTCCCATTTCCTCACATTCATGTGAGGTCTTTGTAGTCTTGTGACAAATGCATTTGCAGGAGAATTTTTCCAATGTTGTACATGATCATAACTATATCATTTTTGTTGTTTGTGTTATTACTGTTATCATCACATAGTCTGGTACTACTCTGACCATCAGATCTGAACCAAAGACCTAGGTTTAATAATAATAATAATAATAATAATAATAATAATAATAATAATAATAATAATAATAATAATAATAATAATAATAATAATAATAATAATAATAATAATAATAATAATAATAATAATAATAATAATAATAATAATAATAATAATAATAATAATAATAATAATAATAATAATAATAATAATAATAATAATAATAATAATAATAATTGGCAAGAATAGCTGAATTTAGTGTACCACCCAGTAATGGCCAACACCTGAGTGACAGCATGGCCGCTTCCATGGGCTCCTCTATGCAGTTTTCCACTGCATACCTTCATGGAGAAACTGGCAATTCTCTGCTTTCCAAGCAGTTTGCTCTAACAGTGAGCTTTAGACACCTTTAATCATTTTAGCCAATTCACTTAGATGTAAACTCACTGGGCCTTCCTGGCTAAATGGCTCCTTCAATATCACCTTCAGTGCTATCCAATATCAATATCTATCTTCCTTTGAAAGGAAACTAAATTTGTATCTCTGTATACCAGTAAAAAACTGTTCAAAAGAAACTTAGAGGTGGAAGCATGGAGCCCTCATGTCCTCATTTCATTTCTAGTCCATCTTTTCTAGCCTAGAATATTTATGAGAAAGATGAGAAGCAGATAGGCATGTGAGCAATTCCATCTGTCTTCCCACTGTGTTGCCACCAATTCCGTCTGTGTCTAGGTTGCCTCAAAATTACCTGAAAAAAATAATAATAAAACTATGTGCGAATGCAACCTGGGAGTAAAAGAATTCTCATGAAACAGATTATAGATGGAGAGAGAGAGGAAATGGTTGAGAAAGTGATAACAGAGATCAATGGTAGCAAATAATCCCTTAATGCATTGCACTACTTGTTTGTAGGAGTGAAAAAAAATATGTCCTTATTCAAAGTCCTCTTCATTACACTGAGAACTCAACCCAAAGTCCAGGACTGCCACATCAGGAAGGCAGGCAATTGTACTAGACTTATTTTTGGGCAGGGGATGCTCAGATGGATTAGGGAAGACACTGAAAAAGAAAGTGATGACAGCTGACTTCATTCCCACCACCTTTCATCATTCCATCAAGTCATTTAGGGATAAGTTTCTCACACTTCTGCCTCCATAACCAACTTGGTAGGCTCTGGTGGCAGCAGGCAGTGAGGGATAATACATCAAAATGAAACTGTACTTTCAAATTCTATCTAATTGCCTATGTAACTATCTGATTTTTTTTAAAAAAATCAAGCAAATAAATAAAAATGACATTTAGAAGTATCATTGGTAACTGCCCATTAACACTATGCTAACTAATGATGAAAAGATTTTTTTTTTGCAAATGCTTCAAGTGACTAAGTCAATTCACACCAGCTACCAATAAGTGCACAAAGACACCTACAATGATTTCAATGTCAAAATTTTATCCCAAACAAATTTTCACTGCAACTTGATATCTTTATGGAAATTAGATAAAATGGAGAATGAAAGATTTACCTATTTCTTGGATTGCCATAGGCAGACAAAATCCAGAAATAATTTTGCAAACAGTAGCTGATCAAGTTATGTGGAGTATTAAAAGCAGGGACTGAGTTCTGTAAGCAGGACGGAGGCCTAATCTATGAAACAATTAGCAGCAACTTGTAACAACTGGCAAGATCAGCTTGTTGATTCTAGTTTATAAAGGAACACTGCATGTGACCTCAGCTCTTTACAAGCTGAAGGTTTACTGCAGGGAATAATAACATCAACCCAAAACAGGCTTACCAGTGTGAGAGGTTGACCTTGCTGTCTGGACCCTGCAATAGTTCCTGCACCTGAGGGACTGCTACCTTCTGTCTCTTGGCTCCACTTTGGACTGGGGGCAGGACTCGGCCCTCTTCAGTCAAGAAAGCAGCACCTCCTTGTAACACCTGCCAGAGTCATCTGGATGCCTGGTTACAGAGGAATGCTGCTTGTGGTCTCAGATCTCCAGAAGCTGAAACCTTGCTGCAGGGAAGAAGAACGTCTCCAGCCCAGACAGCCTTACTAGTGTGAGAGACTGACCTTGCTGTCTGCTTCTAGTTTATAAAGGAACACAATAGTTCCTAAAAATCTGTACCAAAATTATTAATTATATCATTATGAATAATTATATTTACAAAACTGAACAGGCCACACAAACCAATGCAGAATAGAAGATCAGTGAGCTAGAGAACTTTTTGGTATTGATTCATTTTAACACCTATGGCTAAGAATTAATAACTTTGACTGAATGGCGAAATTGCATACCTCTGTATGGATGTGATCCACTGGTTGCCGTCAAAAGTGAAGAAGGACTCTGTTCAAAGGATGTTGTTGCTTGGCTCATCTCCCAAGTGCTGTCAAGGAATAAATCTCCGAGGACAAGCCATAAACTTACTGCTAAGGACATAACAGCATAAACATGTCCTTGACAACAATACAGACATGTTTTGCTATTGCTTTTTCCAGGATAACATTTCAACTTTCCAGTCTAGCCTAGAGAACTAGACTATTGAGAGGCAGATATCCTGGTAGTCACCATATACCAATTAGATTTGACCCTTCTTGTGTGTTGCTACCTCTGAGGCCTAAGAACAAGTCTTACATATAAAGTCCAATTGCTTACATTTTCAGGCAAACAAAGCTATTTGGCTAGTTAACTTATTGGTTGATTAAAAACATTTTAAATCATTCTTGCCAAATTAATATAATGCCTTTATCTTGTAAAGATGATGGAAGTTGCAGTTCAGTGAGATCTGGGGGACCACATTAGCTATCTTTTCTGTGTATGTCAGTCTGTGGAATATGAAGTTAATGTACCACACAGAGGTCATATGTTCGGTCCTGGTATATTGTGTCACTGTGATACAAATGAATACTTAAGATATAATGCTTTTGAAACCACACTCATCATAACTGTGCATACGAATTGAACCAGATAATGGCCATGTTATACTTTATAGATAGAAGTGTGACTCGAAACCCTAGATTTACGACACATGCTCCAGTGAATTTCAGATTTCCCCATGGGATCCCATACAGTCAGAAAATAAAAAATAAAATATTTATTTATACCCTGGTCATATTGAAATCACATTCATATGCATAAACTAAAATTTTAAAACAGATTGAGATCTGTGGTAAAAATGAGTATGAGACAGAGATTGTCATGATATTTCTCCAAGTTACAGCCAAATCATAAATTGCATCAGTCACCATGGACTAGACGGGCAAATAAAGATTTGTGAGTTTTCATATGGCAGGTTCCCAAATTACACACCATATTCTGAATGAAAATGAAATAAAAATAAATCTGGCCCTCATTGAGAAAAGCAAAGCAGACATATGGCAATTTTACTGAGGGAGAAAGTGATATGAAAAGACCCCAGAGAGGTGTTACTAGTCTAAGAAATGATAGTGGCCACGTTATCAAACAGCTCGGCAGCTGTTCATGTTTTAACACTCTTTGTTGACATTTATGTCTAGAGCTTTTTGACCTCAAGGACCCTAGCATGTCAGGCCCTTCTTTCATGTGTCCCAAAGTTTGCCCAAATTCATGTCAGTGACTTCCATGATATTACCTATCCTCTCACCCAGTTCTGCCCCTTTCTTTTATCAGGGTTTTTTTTTTCCAGTTAATCCTGTCTTTTCATTATGTTGCCAAAGTATTTGAACCCAGCTTCAGTATTTGTCCTTCCAATGGTCAGGGTTAATTTAGTATTGAATGATTTGATCTCCTTGCAAAACAAGGGACTCGCAAAGGTCTTCTCCAGCACCACAGTTTAACAGCTTTGATTCTTCATCACTCAATTTTCCTTATGCTCCAAATCTTACACCCATAAATTACTACAATTTCAATACTTCTGTATTAGAATTCAAAAATTCCATTTTTCTGAAATATGTTTTTATACAATTGACTACAAGTATTTGTGTTATCATCTCCAAATTGTAACTTTAACACACTTTAAAAAATAGGCCTCACAGATTATAGAAATGCTCTACTTGGAATAAAGGAATACAGTATTTGGGACTATCACAAGGAGTTCAGTTTAATAAAGTAGACATTGTGGGTAATGGTGCTGTAAGAGACCCAGTTTCCCATTGGAATGGGTCCTGGCACCATTTTCTTGAGGGAACTGCCCCATGCTCCAACACCATGTCCCATGCAGAAGTGGTGCTCCATGGGAGGCAGAGCCTCCTGGTAGACCAGTCCACATTGTAGCTAGAAGACAGGTGACTCTAACAGGACCTCCATTAAGAACCCCAAATTCTTATTCTTTGAATCACTGTTAAGTGGGGGAGTTTTGGTCCAATGCCTTAAAAGTAGCCAGTTGGAAGTGAAAATTCACTCTCCCCTATGATAAAATTACTGGTTGTAGTTGCACGTGGATAAGTTCATGCCTTACTGTAATGGAGGCTAGTCTTCCTGGCCTTATTGAAGTCTCCTTAGCATATCAGAAAGCAGTGGTTGGGCAACTACCTGAATAAACTACGTCTGCTATGCAGTCCTACATATTGCATGCTCTAAACACTCTGCCAGGCAGGATGCTACTAGAGGCTTCCATGTTCAGAATGATCCAACTGAAAAGATGCGCTTGGAGGCTGACAAATTTTTACACCACAGAACTCCCCCTCTATATGGTGACCAAGTGCATGCAAAGATAAAGCCTAAATTACAGAAATGTATAAAGTTGTTACTAATATTAAGTGTAGAAGGATTAAGGGTAGAAGTTGCAGATTCCGATGTAGAGGTGGGCATGGCAGCGGACAAATGTCATTCACCTCACCATAGTTCCCATTTGCTAGAACAAACAGAGCCTCTGCTCATATCAACAGTATCTTTTCTTGGATCAACTCAGAGATATGGAAATATGGTCAAGTTCAGTCCTCCAAGAAAGGCAATCAAGCAAAAATTGCAGCTTGGAAGGTACTTCTTCATCTTTTACAGTTCTCACTGTCCTCTGCATATTCCTTTAATTATTGTTGTGCATACATGTCAAAACAGCAAATCATCATATAGTAGCATGTTCACATGATGACCCAGAATGCCCCCAACACATGTCAAAGCCTTTAGAAATGAACACAGCCCAGTGCTATAGTACTAGAACAAAGAGGTGCTACAAAACAGGGTGGTCACATGACACCAATCAGCCCTGGGAGTGGCTTAAGCAGGGCAGTTCTGGAGACTGAAACAGCTTCCAGATGTCATTTAGTTATTCTTGTTTTCCAGATGTTTAAAATTAAAACAAAAATGTGTCGGATAATATGAAAATGGCAATTAAAAGTGTACACCATCTTGTATATCGGTGGGTACAGTCTGGATAAAGTAGCTAAAAATTTTAAAACAATAAGTCCCTATGGGCGCGTTTCCACCTCCTGTGAATCCTGATTGCTCTGGTCTGGAGTAATCCAGGTTCTCATGCAGGTTATGGTTGAAGGCTGGGAACAGCACTGAGTGCGCATCAGGCTGTTCCCACACCAAACTTGCAGGTATACTTAAGCACACCTGTGAATGGCATGGCACAACGGCTTTTGAGGACAGGAGCCACCACCACCACTGTCTTCCACCACCACACTCCCTCCCCACACACCCCCGGTCGCTCCGGCCTCCTGCTCCTCCTGCTCCTGCTCCTCCACCAATCCTGCAACAACCATCTGATGTGGCCGCATTCTCTCCCTACACCTCCCGGTTGCCCCGGCCTCCTCCTCCTCCTCCAATCCTGCAACAACTGTACAATGCTGCTGCATCATTCCCTCCCTGCACCCCCTACTTGCCCCAGCCTCCTCCTCCTCCGATCCTGCAACAACTGTCCGACATCTTGGCATTCCCTCCCCACATCCCCTGGTTGCTTGCTTGCATCACTTGCTCGTCCCGGCCACCGACTTTCATTGTAAAATCCAGACTGGATTGGAAAAAGTCCTCATTAATGAGAGGGTTCCCACCCCCCCCCCAGATTTCTGCAGGGGTTTCTGCAGAAAAGCTGGGGAAAATAACTGGCATGGGGACAACCATTCCTGGATTTGGACAACTGGGGAATTTAATTGGATCCCTCGATGCTGAGTCCAAATCCAGTCTAGATTTTAGTGCCTTTGGGAACACGGTCTATGTTTGTGTATTGGGGCTAAGGAGGAAGGATGATTACAGTTAGCCATCGTAGAAAGTCAAATATTTGGGAAGCGAGTTCTGTCATACAGTACTGAGAAAACAACCTAATCTTTTTTGTTTGTTTTTCTTTTAAAGTCTAATTTGATGTGCATATATAAGTATAATTACTTGATACAAGACTTGCTGAAATCAATAGGACTTGTTGAAATCAATAGGACAGGATAAACATTACGCTCACTTTGTGATGTTTGAAGTAATGCTATTGTTTATTTGGCATGTGTTGTATATGTAGATAGGAGTGGCTATAGTTCAATGGTAAAGCAGCTGCCTAGGTAACAGAAGGGTTGGTTTCACCTTTGGCATCTCCTTGGATGAAGGTCATGACTGATTTATTTCTACATTTACTAAGAAACAGGCATGAAAATGTTACACATTTTTTTTAAAAAAATGTCTTGTTGCCTCTTGCCAAAGTGACTTAAACATAGGAATTGTATGCTATATGTTGCAAGCACAAGAAATTGACAGAATAGTCTGGAATTCTTAGGCCAATCAGACTCTATTTTGGAAAAGTCAGATATCAGTTCTCCCACCTGTAACTCATCCCTCCCTCCCTTCTGGGAACCACATCCAGATAAGAGTCTGGCTCCCTAACCACAAGGCCAAATTGGCTGGCAGCAAGAAATACAAACCCCATAAAACTATTACAAACTGGTACATTTTCATCAATATATTAAATGGTGCTAAAAGGTACTAATCCTGTCATTATAGAATATTGCCAATCTGCATTGTTTAACTGAACTCCAGGTGTGAAACAGGAATGTGACCATCAAAAATGCTCATCAACCCTGATTTGATTTAATTTAAACAAACAAGACACTGTGTTTTTTTTTCCTATGGCTTTGCAACCCCATTGTCTTTATCAGTTCCAGTAATCAAGAATGCATTTTGAATAGTCAAAAGGTATAACAATGAGCTAGCACATTCACAGGTGGGGTGTCACATGACATGAAAGTAAGTCTGCACCAAGCACCACAATTTCACATGGCCTCAAATTCACATTGAATCAATTTCAAAATATCAACAACCCAAAGCTCATGTGATCTTCTGTCATTTGTAGTTTTCTACCTGGAATAAAAAAACTGAATTATTTGCATAGCAGATATTACCTCTAAAACTGTGGAACAAAATGTTTCTCTTAGTCAAATGTCCTAAAGATTTTATACTGCATTTACTATTTTAAAAAAGAGGGGAGATGTGCAAAAATGTTCCTTCGACTTTGTGCATAATTAAGTTTTGTGTGAATAAACATAACTGTTCGGATTTAAGATTGGCTGACTTTCCATAAAACAATCTTGTAAAGCAGATGCCTGAAATTTTAATGGGAGAAATAAATTCTCTGCATCACATTTTTTACCTACTGTCCCTTCTACCTACTTACCATAATGCTCTTGAGCCTATATTACAGTGAAACAGCTTTAATGGTTCTTTCTTCACTTTTCCACATTATACAATTGAATAGGAATAAGGTCCAATACAGAATAAGGCCCAATGCAGAAATGGTCCATGTCAGTGTTGCTGGAATCTAATGTTTAGTCAACAGCTGCCCACATTTCCAAACTGCTAAGGGTGCCTATAAAATAAGAAATTTAGAGAAGATGGAGTGTGCATAAGCACTTCCATCCTCAACATCACATAACAACTTAAAACCAAATAACTTATTTCACAAGAAAATGTATCCCTTCTTTTCCTGAGTATGAAGTTTTGCATCTTTTACCATACCAAAACGACTAAAAGGAGATGTGTGTGCATAAAATCCAGAAGCCTCCCTGTCTGAGTGAAGTGAGTTGGTTGAGTATGATGCTGGAGAATCCATGGAAATCGATCCTGGATAACAAAGCAGTTAGTTCAGCCAGCAGCTGTGGAGCTTCTCAGCCTATTATCTATCCAACCTACTGCTATTGGATATTATCTATTAAAAAATACATAGTGCTGGATAGATCAGGGAACTGCTCAAGTAAACTCAGACTGTTGTAGGGTATGACTAGAGGAGGTCTGGGCCCCTTATCCAGACAGAATCCATTTAGGAGCACTGGAACACATATTGGAAGAGAGGCTACAGTGTAAAAGGACATGAAGTTCGAGAAATATTCCAACATCTTAATCCGTCTCCACCACCACCACCACCTTCCAAATACCTGTGAGGAAAGAACAAAAAGCATTCTGACTTGGTGGAAACAAAAGCAAAGTCTGAAAAATAGGTTTGGACTGGTGTAAATTCTGAGTAAGACTCCAAAGCACAATCAGATGCTACCTGTCACATATTTAATTGAGTTTGGTCCAGCCTATGGCCCTTTCTGCACTTAATGTACTAGATCCATAATAATGAATTTAGATTTTGAGTTTTAAGGTTAGCATCAGTCACTTTTATCCAGCATAGTAATAAAAGTAGTTCCCAAATAGTCTTCAAGGGAGCCCTCCATCATCCATCCCCACCGTGCCTCCATTATCAGAAATCTTCCTTTGCCTCATTGGTTTACCTTTTTGCCGGTTGTTTTTGAATCTTTTGCCCAGCTGAAAGCAGTCCTGCTGTTTGGACTGGAGTATTTACCTTTAATGGCCCTTTGGCTGATTCCTGGCTCTGTCCCTTTAAAGGCTTTTTGCTGAGTCCCCACTTCATGTTCAGGCAGCCTAATCTTTCTATTTTGGACTATTTCCCTTTCTGGACTTTTGCTTTAGCTACAAGCTTCCTTTTCTTGGTTTAGTTTTGCAGCCTCCTCACAGAACGGGACTTTGCATGTTACAGCAACATGATAGCGGGTGAGAAAAATAGTTCCTTTTCCTTCAGCTTTAAGGTCTCCTCTTAGCCCTCAGTGTTTAATAGGTTTAGAAATCTCTCTTCTAAACTCTCTTCTCTTTTGCTTGAACTTTGCCTAGACTGGAAGCCAACCTGCATTATTTTGCAATTAACCATACTAGAGCTGGGGGACTCTGCATAGTTCTATCTATATATAAGATCCTACACTGTATGGTACTGATTTTGTCTTAACTCGCAGAATGCTTGAATTTGACACTGTACAGTTAACTGATTCCCATCAAATCATCTTGGGTGACCTATCCTGGGCCATACTTTTATCCAATGTAAACAAAGCATGATTGGATCTGGGGTCTGCCATGGTGCATGCTATCATGCAGGCAGCAGGCCCTTGTTCTGGTATTTATCCCAGGTAATGCAAACTGTGGAAAAGGCCACTAGTGCCACCATAAAGGTCTTGTTACAACCACCACTTTCAGAGGTGGTCCATACTTCACTGGAACTCCTGTGCCAAATGGTTTTTAGCTTCTCAGATTTTAGTTTATTTGCTGGAGTTATCTGCTGAGCACTTGAACTGCTTTGATTAACCATATATTGGTGACACTGAACCCTGGATCCCAAGTGGTTAAGTATAAATATTAAATAGCATAGGGAACAGAACTGAACTTTGACTGAGATAGCAGGTCAATTCTCAAAGGGCTTAACAAAAATTCTGCACACACTGCTGTTTTCTCGGATTAATGTTGCATAGTGGATCAAAATGTTTTTGGCAGGATCAAAACAAGGTTTTCATCTTTTGCCTCTAATGCCTTTATGGTTCTTATCAATGGGTTATTGTTCCTACTAGCACATTACATTTCTCTATTTCCTGAACAAATTTATGCCTTAGACCTGGCCATCAGCATTCATAAAATGATGGACAAATCGGGATATTGGGATATTATTTAGAGATACACAGAGATAACAAAGTGGCCTACATGGGAAATTGTCTGATAAAATTTCATTGACAGATGCTGATTTAGCCAATATTTAGACAACATACAGAAGGGAATTTATCCTGATTTGGGGTAAGATGAAAAAAAAAATTGAAAAAGAGGGAAATGCCACTTTAAAATTAAGTTTTAGTTTTGATTTCCTGAAACAGTGTACAGAATCAAAAGACTGAGTTTAGTGATTAACTTTGTTCCTTGTCAGAAAAAGTATGGGTTCATTTTCTTTTCTTTTTTCGTTTCTTTTTTTTTTTTTTTGAGGCTTTAACAGATGGCGTGCTCTAGTTAATGAATATGATACACAGTATTAGAAAGAGAACATGAGAGCAGAAGAGGAACTAGAACATAGAAAAATGCTTTTAAAATTCATTGTATACATATGTTTACTTAAAGTGGATTGCTTTCATGTTGAAATTGAGCAACTTTACAATAAGATCCATAGAATTCATAAAGTAAAAAACACAAAGTTCTTGTTTCTTGTTCTATTGGTTAGGAAGCTGGACTCTTATCTGGGAATACTGGGTTTGATTCCATAAAGCCAGCTGGGTGACTCTGGGGTAGTCATAGCCCTCTTCTGAACTCTCGCATCCCCACCTACCTCACAGTGTGTTCTGTTGTGGGGAGAAGAATAGAAAGTTTTGTCAGCTGCTTTGAGTCTCTTTAAATTGGTGAGAAAAGCCAGGTAGAAAAGCCAACTTCTTCTTTTACAGTGATATTTTGGACTCCCCGTTGTCGAAATATGTGCCCTCAGGTGAACTTTCCACTGAAATGTTAAAAAAAAAAAAGAAATATACCTAAAGGACTTTACTTTGGAAGAGTATGAGCTACAGTTGGTGTTTCCAGATAATTCATAACTGGGAAGAACCCAACAGGCGATAGTTGGTTCAGAGTGCTTTGTTTCAGTGCTTTGAAAATTTTTGAATGTGCTAAGTTGGGACATGAGCATCTAAAGTTGTGGTCACATCTTCACTTCATTTCTATGTTTTATTTGTGGACTTTCCATTCAGGAAAGTCCAAATGGAGGGTGGAAAGTCCACAAATAGAATGGATAGAAATGAAAAGGTGTTACATCTGAATATGGACTGAACATGGTTTAAAGTGAATGTATGATCACGGCCTAAATTATTTCCCAGTAACTATTATTGTAATGGATTGGTCAAATGGTTTAAGGAGCAATTAAAATTAGAAACTGCTCTATAGGCTGCAACTTTTCAGCCCTCCTTGTTCTGGAAAAAAAAAAAAGTGAGAAGGTACATTACTGAAGTTTATAAAATCTTACAAGTGGTTTAGAAACATGAGGCCTATTCACACTACAGCCGAACATTTTGTACGTTTTATATCAAATATGACTCCTACCACATTCGAAGGGAATCTATTCAAATGAATATGAATGTTCTTGCATTCAATTCGATACAATTTCAGTTAAAACATTCATGCACATGTAACCAAATGTGGAGTAAAATTTTGGATAATTTGGATTAATTTGAAGCCCCCAAATACCCCAAATTTGAACTCCCAGGGAACTTGTAGCCAGATCATTTTTACATAAGCTTTTATATAACAAAAAATACCATAAACAGAAAGAAAACTCATTTCAAACTCAAAAGCCAGTATTTCTTGTTAAATCAGTAAAAAAAAGAATTTAATAGAAATACAGAAGAGAAGTTAAATTGAAACATAAAGCCATATCAGAGACATATTTCATTTAAACATTCAAAAGAACAAGAATAAACATGCACAATTTCAAACATGGCTAAATAAATTTCCCATTAAGATATTTTGATGCATTAAACTGTGCCCATCCCACTTTTATTGAGACAACCAGCAAGTAGCTGTGCCCTTTTTATTGAGGAAAAATATGAAAATGAGAGTGAAATTCCCATAAGAACAATTTAGAAGCCAGAAAGAGAATAGTAATTTTCTAATACTAGAAAAAATTCCCTAGCCCTAACCAAAATTAAGAAATATAGGGGGAAATATAAGGAAAAATAGGGAGGAAATGGAATGAAAATTAAAAAAAATCCTCTCACCAACATTCTTCAGTACATCCAGAAATTTGAAGCTGCACTAAATGTTGGATTTCAGCAGGCCTGTGTCTCTTTGGGAACAAAAATGACTTTAAAAATGAAAATAATCTTATATCTTGGCCAGTCTGATCTCCAAAAAAATGGGTAAAAATCTCCCAGAATTAAAAAGAAATGCTATTTAAAATGGTCTATTCAATGGCTTTGACCAGCAAGAGCCAAAATGCAAGGCACAAAATTCAAAATGCCTTTACAAGAAAACTCCATCTACTTCCTCTTCAGGCAAAGAGAAAAGGGGGTAGGTGGGTAAGAACAGAAAAAATCTTTAAAAACACTCTATTCTGTCCCTTTGACTAAAAAAAACCCCTCAGACTGTCAAGTTTTTCTTAGCACAAGAGTTCTTGTTAAATTTATCAATCCCTAATCTCATCAATTCAAAAGAAACTGAAAGAGGGAAAAATGAGGGGTGGGCAAACCCCCTTTTTTAAAAAAGCACAGAGAATGCCTACTAAAAAGCAGAACTTTACTGTTAAAAGAATGTCATGGACGCATGGATGTGCCATCCATGCTCTGTGCCATCATATGTGCCATTCATGCTCTGCCTTATTGCTCCTTTTATGCCAAAAATTGGGCCATGAAAACTGATTCTTCCTTTTTGTTGATGAATAAAAAATGAATACAGTCTTCATTTCAAAAGATCCTAGCAAACACTCCTGTACTTTTACCCCCTTCCTGAGAGGAAAAACTGGTTCTACAACTTTTTTGAGTTGCTTCCAAAGGAACTTAATCCCTTTATGTTAACAATTAATTTTGTCTTTCACCAATGTGAGCAATAGTTCTTCTCCAAAAACCCTTATCTTTTTTCTTTCCTGTTCCCTTCTAGTTAAAATGTATGTAATGGTTAATAGCCATGCAGGCTCGCAGGTCTTTAAAAAAGACCAAATTCCAAAATTCAGCATTATTTGATAGGATCCATCCCAGAGCCTCTTTCCATTTATTTTATCTTAAAACAAAACATACCCTTCTTCTCCTCAGTGATTAATTCTTAACCCTTGTGTAAATAGACAAAATTTGTTTTTCCTTCTGGCGCCCAGGAATTCTCTAATCTTGTCAAATGACTCACCAGAACTCAAATCTGTTTTTCCTCTGGTCAGCAGCTCAACAGCAATTCTTTAATCAGCAACCTCTTGCCAAAGGGAGAAATCCATCCTTCCAAAACCTCACAGATCTTCCCTTGCTTTTTAGAAATATTTTGGATTATGAATATCTTTTTCCAAGGCCTTTAATATTCCCAAGTTAATGGTCCAACATCTTCCTTTTCCAATCTTAAGGCCAATTTCAAAGCTCTGATAGAATTCAGTTTAAGGACTCATAACCAGATATGATGCCTTTATGCCAGAATTTCCCCAATCATATATATGTCCAATTATTTGTTCATTTTTCCTGGTATCACACATCCCTTGTCTATCCACATGTACTGGGACAAGACTGTGTTAAAAAGGACACATCATCATCATGGCAGTTGTGAATTTCTGAGACACCACAGAGAGTGTGTCCCCATGTGCATTTTTATCCAAATTGAATCCAAATTTGGGAAGGATGATCCCCATGACTTATGTAATTAATCTAAATAGAATCTGAACTTAGCACCCAACATCCCCGTGCAAATTCTTATTCCTGGTTTTTATGAGGACTATCCCATTGAAGTTCAGAGGGAAAAAAGTACTGATGAAAACAGGACTGAGTCCCCTTTTTGGAACCAAGTCCACTTATTTTCTCCCACATGGGGATGACACTAGGCTATTTGGGCTGGAGGTCAAGCGTTCTGGCCAATGGCATCCAGCTGTAGGTCAGGTTTACAAATGCAAAGCCCCCCCCTTCCCTGCTATGCTCACAATGCTAGAGCCCCTTTAGAAAAAGGAAAAAAGGGGTGAGAGCTGCTTACCTTTAAAACATTTTTGCTAGAAACATATGTATATTTCCTGATGCTTGTTATCAGAAAGATACATTGTAGAAGCAAAAATGCTTTGCAAAGATACATTTTATCATGCTGTGCTTGCTTGTTCACCAGTCTGCTTGAATGCACAGTTCCCAGTAATGTCAAAAGAGAGAGATGTGAAAGGAGACACTATTAAGAACATAAGAGAACATAAGAGAAGCCCTGCTGGATCAGGCCACA
>MTQE01001141.1:18993395-19012484 GCA_014337955.1 Aspidoscelis marmoratus
AGCTAACTGGTCTGTAGTTGCCTGGATCACCCCTGGATCCTTTTTTGATTCATGCTTAGTATTTAAAAAATACCAAAAAACTGCCAGCTTTTAATTTAAGCTTTCCGACTTCAGCAAGAGTGAAGGGGAAGGTTTTGATGGTTTTATTGCAGGCAGGGTTTGCACAGGGTGGGGGTGGGGATTTAAAAGTCCAGTTATGCATGGGAACAGTTATGCATGGGAACAGCTCTGTTCAGATAAATTGACAGGCACTCTATTCAGATTAAAAATAGTACCCAAAAATAGTCCAAACAGGACTAAACCAGGACTAAATAAGCCACATGGGGATGCACCCAGACAGTCCTATCTCAGTATAGCTATTGGTCTCAAAGGGCTAAAAGCCTTGGGAAGTTCCACTTCAGACGTGAAATCAAGAATCTGAGGGCATTGTATGTGCACAGAGTCTGTTTCCCCATTCTGCAGGAAGGATGTCACTAAGGGAGTTTCCTAGTCCTCAAATGCCTCAGAGGAGCTCTTGTGATGCAGCCTTGGTTTATGAAAAGAGCTGAAGCGTCCAACTGGAGGACTCTGGCAGTATGCTCTGTAAAGAAAGCAGCAGTCAAATAAAACAAACTCAGGTGGAAGCCCCCCCCCCAAAAAAAAATCACACAGCTTAAAACAAACAGACAAATCTTTCTGCTACTTTATACCCTGCTTTAATTCTAGCAAGAGAAGACTTGCCCATCTTTTTTAGCAGCGTGTGCACACTTACTGGTGCTTATTTTGGCCCAATTAGATCCCTTGAAAAGATACCAATTAACATTTTGGCTTGCACTTTGCTGTTATAATTTAGACCTCAACTCTCAAGGCATTTTGAAATGCCTTTATGAAAATAATACTTTAAAAAAAACCACTTAATGTTGAGTTCAGTTATCACTTTGGACCTCTCAGATTTGCACTTTTAAAAATTAGTAAACATTAGTGTGTCTTGAGCTTCACCCCCCCCCCCAAAAAAAGTCTTTACTGACTGCATTTAACTCTGTGCCTCTTTTCTTAAAATTCACTGTTTGATGTCCTAAGAAACTTAATTAGATTTTCACTACAAAGTATTCTTCATCTTTCTGTTGACTTTTGCTTAAGGGGTCGCTGGAAATTGATACCACTTTATCAATGCTTATCCCCTGCCTTCTCTATTCTGCGTGCTTTCTTGCAAAGCCTTTTAGTATAGTGCTAGTCTACCCCTGTTCATAGACTGACTGCACTGTGTCTTCTGGATTAGCCACAATTAGACATTCTACCTGTTCTGACCTTTATGACCAATGACTGTGTGCTATCTTATTTGTATTCTCAAGCACTACGTATCTAACACACAAGAACCTGCCTGCTTTTCATTCTAGATGTGGTAGCAATTGAGGATCAGCCCTGCTGTTCTTTTATCATTTTTTTTTTCTAATGCCTTTGGGTTTCTCTGTGTCAATTTAACATTTTTCTGCCTCATAATAGAGACCAATTCTTAAAGCTGCTGCAAAGGGGGAATAATACTGCCATGTTCTGGTACTGAAATATGATCCCAATTTAAAACAGGATGATGCAAAGACATGTCACCCTTTCAGAACAGATAAGTCTGCCATAAAAGCTCAGAATGGGGATTGAGGATGGCTGTTATCTTCATTTGCTGCACCACATGTTGCAATGAATGCATTGTGGCAAATAGGAAATAAATTGTAGTTCAGTTCTCTGTTAACCTAGAAAAAGATATTAATGTGGACAGTGGGCTATTTGAATAGGGCATAACTCATGTAGCAGCCATAACATAAAAGTACATAAGAACCTAAAAGGAGCCTACTGGATCAGGCCACAGCCCATCTAGTCCAGCAACCTGTCTCACACAGGGGTCCCTCAAATGCTTATGGGCATCTCAAGCAGAAGACAAATGCAAACCTTCACCTGCTCCCAAATCCCTGTAAATGGCCTTGAGAGGCATCCTGCCTGTCTCTCCAATCTGGAGGCAGTACCTGGGCATCCACTGTAGTAGCATAAGAACATAAGAGGAGACCTGCCACAGCCCTTCTAGTCCAGCATTCTGTCGCATGTTGATACACCTGTCCTCCATGAATTTGTCTAATACTGTCTTAAAGCTATTCAGGCTGCTTGCTGTCACCTCCTCTTCTAGTCATAAATTCTATACATCTAGTTGGTCCTCTCTTGCCCATCAGCTTCATGGAGTGTTCTTGTTTCTAGTACTGTGTGACAGACAAAATAATTTTTCTTTAAGCTCTTTTCCCACACCATACATGATTTGATATACATCAATCAGACATTGCAGCCTGATTTCATAAGGAAGGTGTCCCAACTTCTTGATCATTCTGGTTAGCCTTATCTGTCTCTTTTCCAGTTACACAATATCCTTTCTGAAGTGTGGTGACCAGAATTGTACACAATATTCCAAATGTGGCCTCACCAGAGATTTATAAAGAGGCACAATGACACTTGTAGACTTATTTGCCATTTCCAGCCTAATTATCCCTAGCACTTAATTTGCTTTTGCCAGCACTACTGCATATTGAGTTAACACCGTCATAGAGTTGTCCATCAGAACCCCAAGATATCTTTCCTGGTTAGTTACAGAAAGCTTGGCCTCCATCAGTTTAGAGTGCAATTGGGATTTTGTTTTGATTCTCTCCCAACACGCATCACTTTGCACGTGCTAAGATTGAAGTGCATTTGCCACTTCTTTACCAGCTCACCCAATGTTAAGAGATCCCTCTGGAGCTCTTTATTCCTTTCAGTTTTTACAACCCTGGCCAATTTAGTATCATTAACATCTTTATCATTTATGAATAAATTAAAAAGCACAGGTCCTAACAGTGAACCTTGGTGAGGTGGCACTTCTCACCTCTTTCCACTTTGAGAACTTGCAATTTATTTACTATTCTCTGTTTCCTGTCTTTAGCCATGTACCAATCTGAGTAAGGACCTATCCTCTTATTCTATGACTGATAAATTTAGTTATCAAAATCCTTCTGAATGTCCAGATAAACAATTCCAACTACATCACCTTTATCCATTCTCAGCTTTATAAGGCATGATTTACCTTTGTAGAAGCCATGCTGATTTTATTTCAGCAATGCTTGCTTCTCCAAAAGTCAAGTAAATTTATCCTTACTTATGGTTGCCATCACTTTGGGCCTTTCCACATTTGACACATTATTCAAGGTAGGGGGAGCTTCTGGATGATGAATCCACAATGCACAGACTGTTTCTTAACCAGAAACTGCTCCATGCGTCCAGAAGCTTCCCCAGGGCCTTTTAAGCATGATGTAGTTCAAACAATTAAAAAATAATAATAATCTGCCTTTGGCACTTAAAGTTCCATTCTTTGGGGGGGGGGGGATGTGCTTCTGGCACTAGTGAGTATGGCCTGAGCAACATGTCACCCTTTCCTTTTTAGCCATTACTAAGAGGTTAAAAACATCCTATTTCACAACCAAACATATTAGCCTTAATACAGATTTAGAATGACAAGCATTCTGTCAAATTATGCAGTGGAAGAGCTTACATGAACTATGTTGCACAAGCTAAACTTTTCCATATTCAAAAGGCAACCAGATTTACTGTCTCGTTAATTCCTGCTGGTCTGAACACCGAATTTTCAAGGTGCTAGTCACAGCCAGTGCTTTGAACATGACCAGCATACACTACTTTAGGGCTAGGTATGGAAATTGCTGGATTTCCTCAGGAGTCTAACAGCACGTCTCCTTCCTAAGTGACTAAATGAAACTCTAAGAATAAGTAAGAAAGACAACAAAAACAAAAAAACCCTTAGTTATTCTATGTAGCACAGAAGAGACAGATGGAGAGTAATATAGTTTATGAGAAATTCTGACAGTACATGTGGTATCATTCCCTACAGAAGGCCAATGGATGTATACACAGAGAGACACACCCACACATATGCATATGCAGGAGGTAAGGAAAGTGCTAGCTTTTGTAGAATTTTAATACCCATCAGTGCAGTATGTCACTGTTATCATTAATCATCATCTGTTATGTCACGCTACTTTTCCATCTGGTTTGGTGGCAGGTGTGATCCTGAATAGCTGCAGTATATTAATTTCCAACTGATGCCTACTAGTGGCTAGCAAATTAGGTTACTATGTGACTAATTTATTACCTGTGCTAATTGTTTGATGGATCGTTATTGACGACCACTCAGCAGATGGCAGATGGCCAATAAAGCACTCGATGCAATTTGCTGTCCTTTTGCACACCTTGATGAGTCTTAGGTTCTTTTTTTCATTTTTTAATGTTTTAGAAAAGAAAAAAAGAATCTTCTGCAATTTCAACAGTTTATGTACTCAGAAATTTTAAAGTAAGGTAGCAAAAACAAGGGGGAAATTATTAAATGTTGCATTAAAAAAGCAGGAGAATTCAATTCCAATGACAATTTTGGGGGATACTGGGCTCCTATGGTGCCCTTCTCATTAAAAAAATAAGAACATTGCATGCCCTGAAAATACATGTCTTCTGCCAGGTGGTACTGAATTTAAAACTGAACTCCAGAGCAGTGGGGGAAAAATTTGCCTTAATGCTGACACTAAGGACATATCTTGGATGCCTGAAAGTACCAGGTAGTGAGCCAAACTAAATACGGATGTCATGATTAGAAATAATTTGGCAATGACAGCATTACTATTTGGCACTTTCTTTCATCTACGTAATCTGTACATAACAAATAAGTATTAGACAGAGAATGAATAATTACTTTTACTTCTAAGTCAAGTCGGTGCCATTTAGGCATCTGCAAACTTTGTATAATGTCTGATTCTGAATAGAAATCATTTGCTTCAACAGCCATTGCAGGGCTTAGGAAATTAAGCAACAATTCAATAGTAATTCAAAAACCTGGAGGCAACTAGGTGGGGGTGACAAAGATTTGGTGAAAACCAAAAAATAAAGAGGACTTTTTCCACACTTCCCTTCCCTGGGACACTGGCATTTGTGTTGCAAATCCAGGCCTCATCTCAAGCCTTCCCAGCACTAAACTAAGTCATACAAGGTGTCATCGCTTTTGTATGGGAGCAGTCACCTCACCACAGCAATTACCATGCACGGAAGGCACCACAGTACGTGGATGCTCCAACTCAGAGGGTGCCAGGCCCATCCTGATCACCTAAGTGCAAACAAAACTCTCAGTAAGAATACCATTCAGGATTAGAATAGGGATTCAAGCTAAGGCCCTTTCTGCAGTTAATCAGGTCTTGCCGCCGAGAGATCCAGCTACCGGGAAGACCTGAAAAATGAGGTCTTCATCCGGCCTTACGCCTCAATCCGTTTCAGAAGGAGGACACTTCCACACATGGAGGGGCAAAGGCTGGATGTCCCAGTGGCCGCCATCTTGGGGAGGGCAGAAGCAGGACTGCCTGCTTCTGAAGCCCTCCCCTCAACTTCCACTGTCTCCAGGAGCCAAGATTGCAGCTCCTAGAGCCAGGGGAACCTGCACCCTACACCTCAACCCACCCCAGGTCACATGCGCATGTTTGCAGCCTTACCTGCAGGCTGCCAGGTCGATTCTGCCCGCAGGAGGCCCGGCATGTTGTGTGCATGCGCGCCAGGTGGCCCCTCATTGGTCAGCTGCCTGCAGCTGCACAGATGGCCTGGTGAAGCCAGGAGGGTGGCTGGCCAATGAGGGGCTGCGCCGCACGCACACACACAGCACGCTGGGCATCCTGCAGGCAGAACTGACATGGCAGCCTGCAGGTAAGGCCAAGAACGCATGCGTGCAGCCCATGGTGGGTTGGGGGGTGTAGGGTGCAGGTCCCCCTGGCTCTAGGAGCCACGATCTCGGCTTCTAGGGTTAGCAGGATCCCAGGGAAGCCACCCAACAGCCTCCTCACCATTGGCTCCAAGGAAGCCAATCAAGGAGGCTGGGGGGAGGTTCCTCTGCCCGCTGGAGGATGGATTGGAATCCGTGTGGAGTTTTGATAAGAGAAGAACAAAAAATTCTTATCCACCTTGTCCACAAATTTGTCATGTTACCTCTCACTCATCTTGTTTCTAAACTAAGAAAAAACAATCAGCCCTTTCGCCATTTTAGTTACTTTTAGCCTAATTCCACTATCTGCTCTTCAAGATATGGCAACTAGGGAGATTACAATATTTTTGGCATCATATCATGTTTGAGTGCACTAAATTTAATTATCATAATATTTAAAACCCCAAGTGTTCATCATCTCAAAACATGGGTCATATTACCTGCTCATTTAGAACCTGTGGACTTTCAACCCTCTGTTTGGACTTTCCTGAATGAATGGATAGAAATGAAAACGTGTGAGCAGTCAGACCTGAAGATAGACGAAAGACTGTTTAAAATGAAGGTGTGTCCATGGCCCAAATAATCTTCCTTTCCAGCCCAAGAGTGACAAATTGAAAACACAAATATATTTAAGGAAACAATTCATCAGTTGTTTTAACTACTGATGTTCTACAAATAACTGAGTCTGAGAGAAAGCTGATGTGATATGAGGGTATTTATGATAACTCAGTGTGGTTCTTCATCACCTTCACCTGTATTGATAAATGGGAATCTGTCCCTGGGGATTTATTGAAAATCACAGTGATTATAAACCATAAATGCTAACAAAGATAAGCACTGAAATTCATTTTTTGAGGATACTCATAACCTTAGATTTAAAACAAGGCCAGAGGCATATCATTACAGTTTCTGAACAAGGCAGGAAAAATATTGTTGTTATTGTTGTTTTCAACTACAATGCAATGACACATACTTGACATTTTTATGACAACTTTTCTGATGCCTCCAAGTCTGGGCTGTGAAGTGTTCAAATCTGATTTCTGCTCAGTCATGAACCTACTAAACCATCGTATAAAAGTTATAGAATAGTAATATCTGATAGGTTTGATGTAAGGATTAGGGAGAGCGAAATCAAATACGTTGAAGAGATCAGTTGAACCTCCTGACAATTTCCTTAATAGCTGATTTTTATAGAAGCAGCAGCACTAGGAAAGCCAGCATTTACATGTCATCAAAGTCATACCCTTTTAGATAATCTATTGACAGTAGCTACTGGTTCTGGTTCCACTGGCAGTGGGAAAGGCAAAGAATTGCCTGAGTAGTTTGTTCTCTTTTCCTCTCTAAGGGGAAAAAAACACAGCTGTGTCTGTGCTTCAATGAGTAACAAAAATAATCTCAGATTCTATGTACTGGGTTACAAGAAATCCTTTTTAATATGTATCTGTGAGTTCCCACCTTCTTCACAAACAACTTAAGTCTTTAAATTACTTGACCTTTGGCCAAGGGCCTATTTGTACTTTTTTTTTTTAATCCGTAATTTTTGAACAAATATGTAAACCACTTTGAGTGTTTTTTTTTTCTTTTTAAGATTAAGCAGAATCAAAATATGGAACATTTTACTGCAGGGAACGAGCTATGGCAAAAATACAAGTAGACAAGTGGCAGCAACAGGGAGCTCATTTCCACTTACAAAGGTGCCTGATAGTGCTATATCTCCATTTGTGCCACCATTTTTATGTGGTGTTATTTGTACCTTGAACTGAGATACTGTGATCAGCTGTTGGAAATGACATCTCTACACTCTAAAACTGAGATGTACAGGCATCTTTTTCAGTATTGGATCTCACTGCCTCCCTCATGCACCTGCAATGGAACCACATCCCTCTGTAAATGGAGACTCTACTAGGATGAGCAGTGGAAAAACAATGTGGCTCTCGCTGCACTGTACCTTTGAAGAGATAAAGGAGAAATCTAAAAGAGGGAGGTGGCTACTTCCTAGTTCCTTGACCACGGAGATTTGCAGACCCAAGGAATTTTATACCTTTCCTGACATCTTCTATCTTGGCTGGAGTTGCTCTGAAGTCTGCCAAAAAAAAAGTAAATTAGCTCCTCAGATATTTTGAAATCAGGGCTCTTGATTTAAGTTCCAGCACACATTTGGCCTTAATCACTCCAAGTGCAATAGGACTCTGGTTTCAAATCCAGCCATTTGCATTCCAGCAAGGTAGAAGGATTGCATCCTTAACCTCTGTCCAACTGTAAGAATTTACAAGAGTCCAAGTAGCAAAAGTAACCATAACATTGGTGATTCCCTTCCAGTACAAGTCCCCATGTTGTGGAGGCTATTCCTGGCAGGCTACCAGTGAGTAGATCTGAATGGTGTCCCTCTTTTCCCCTAGTGACTTTATCAAGCTTGGGCTAGTTAGCCACAGGCCAGAGTCCACTTGTGGCATGTTGGGCGACATCCGGGCACCTTGTTATCAGATTGTGTTCCCTTGCCGATGGGCAGAGAATCAGTTGGCCTACATGACACCTTTGAATTGATTCTCAGGATTTATTTCAGAGACATTAGGCCTTTGGCAGCTGTCCTAATATATCAAGGAAGTCCCCTCTCAAGGGACTGGTTCAAATTCAGAGCCACAAGACTTAATTAATTATCTGCCTATCCTCTCCTGTACCTGAAGGTCTGAGGGCAGGTCACAATAAAATCACTATAAAACAGATAAAGTAAATTGGGTAGAACAATAACCATATCTGCTGTTCCCTTAGACAAATGCCAGGGTAAAGAAGTGCATATTCACCAGTATGTCAATACATATAATGAGGATGACAACACAGCTCAGAGGATAAGCTGCTCCACACACTGGGGCCTACCACCAAAATTTCTATGCATCTCCACCCCCTTACCTGCTGAAGGGATTGACACTGCCAATAGCCCTTCACTGGTAGATCTTAGGGCATGGACAGATCTATATGGGAGGAGGCGTTCTTTTACCTATTTGTGGCATACGCCACTTTGGGCCTTATAAATTAAGGTTAATCCATTGAACTAGGCTCTGTAACAGATAAGCAAACAATATAGTTCTTTTATGACCAAAATGATGTATGCCTGACCAGTAGTGCCAGTTTGTCTTGCCGCTGCATTCTGCGCCAGCTGCAACTTCCAAATAATCTTCAAAGCCAGTTTCACATGGAGCACATTACAACACTCCAACCTGGAAGTTACCAGAGCATGGATTACTGTGACCAGACTGTCTCTGTCCAGAAAGGAAAATAACTGGAGAACCAGCTGCTGTAGGATGCAGGCACTCCTACTTTAGCTTCATCACACTTCTTTTCTCTCTAGTCCTGTTCCATTTCCGGAGTTTAAGGACTGAGTATTTTCTTGTTATTTTATTTCGTCCATTTTTATTTTTATTTTGCCTCAGTCTCCATTGTGGTATGTGAGGGGATCTGTCTTGTTTTCTATGCCAGGGTTTCATTTCACCCCATCTATAATCATTAGAAGAAAGACACAGAAAGAAGAATCAATATCAAGGCTCTGGGAGACAACTTGCTCAGTTTCCCAATCCCAGCATGTATATACATAATAGATGCAATCTAGTTGGTGACTAGTACCCAGTGGTACCAATGGAGCCAAGAGAAAGTGGTATTTGGGGCCAGCATAGTTAAAGTAATGATGGGAAAATGTCAAAATAGCCCACCAGCTGCCCTCAGGCCCCAATCTAAGCAAGGAATTCACACAGAGACATAGTTCTGCTGCAAAGCAGGTTCTTCTGTTTCTTGAGCTAACAGCAGATGACAAGGAATGGGGGCAAGGCAAGAGTATTTCTAGCATCCTTATCAGGTTCTCACAGGCTTGGCACCCAAAGTCAAGGCTGCTGTAGTTGAGGGCATAGGCAGTTAGGGTGGTCTTTATGGGGACACAGGATCTAGCAGGCAGGCCAGGAGAGAGTGCCTGGTTTTGGTGACAGCTGAAGATGGCAGGGCAGTGGCTCTCACAGTATACGGCTGTATACTAGGTGAACCCAAAATTGTCTGAAGACCTGCCTCACCCCCCCCTCCATTGGCCTGAACATTTCTCCAGGTGGAACCTGTTTCAGAAGCTGAACTTGGCTATGCCAACCAATACTATGACTTTGTGAAGAGCATGGGGCTGAGGAGACCAGGAAGCTTTCATCCTATGCTGGTTAGGCTATGAGGGTTCCATTAGAGTACTGTATCTTATGCTGACAGTTAAGTTATCCTGATAGCCTTTGAGGTACATGTGGATTAAGCCAGTGACTTAGTCTCTCCTGTTGGCTGACCAAAGATCAACTGAAAAGCCACATGTGGATGATACCTATGTCTCCAGCTGTGAAGTAGAGAATAATATCATTGCGTTATATTTATTTCACTGAATATAACAATAAGCTCTCGTTAAAAAAAAAAAGGAATACCAAGGGTGCATTTTGTTATTGCATGCTAAGGTTAGCTGTAAGCTTATATCCTTTTATCTGACTTTAATAGCTGAAACTGATCCTGCTATTAGGAGGGGGGGGAGCTTTGCTTCCAGAACAAAAAAAATTTCCCAAGGGTAAAACTAAGCTTGACATATTTTAGCCAAGGATATTGATGTAGATGGGATGTAAGAAACTATCTTTTAATAGATAATGCAGGAAAATGGGAGGTTTTCATATCAGAGATCCCATAGCAGGCACATATTTGTTAGTTTATAATGAAAATGAGTTGCTAGTATGATGAATAATGTATAAATAACAATAAGAATGTCCCCAGACATACTTCCTGGCAATGATTTTCATTACTGTGAGCCACATAGGGGAATATAGTGCCAGTGCAGTGCAGGTATCTGAGGCAATCCCATCAAACCCCTACTCCCTGCCCCCCCCCTGAAAACGTGCTAAACACCATTACAGGGAAACCTGGTCTCAGTCATGGGGTTTCCAAGATTAGCATATTTACCTACCTTCTGGACAGAGCCACCATGATTGCTCCATCCAGTGTACATGAGTGGAGGCCAAAACAGACATCCATGCTTGTGCGGAGGTGACAGCGAGCACATCCAGGCATTCCAGACACCTGGATGCAAGGATGCACATGGAACTTAAAATGTATAAAGACAATGCTGTGACTGGTGCTGTTAATTAGCAAGGGATAATGGTGGGAAGTCAATAAATTAAATTAAATTAAATTAAATTTGTACTCTTACTATATAGGTTAGTATTTTTCTTTACCTGTCTAATTTTTAAATGCTAAAACTTTTCAGGAAGAAAGATGATACAACACAGATGAAAATGAGTTATCATAAATACCTTCATATCACATCAGCACAAAATCAAGATCAAAAGAAACAAAATTGAGACTTTGGAGTGGCTTAGTCAAATTCCCGACTTGAGTCCCATTGAGATTCTGTGGCAGGGGCTTAAACAGGAAGTTCCATGCTCAAAAGACTTCCAGGTGGTTGAATTAAATCAATTATGTGAAGAAGAGAGAGCCAAAACTCCTCCATAACAATTTGGTGTTTGGCTGCAGTCTGGGGGGTTAAGAAAGGTAAGTATTTAAACACAATAACTTTTTTACTATGAGTGTTGCATAACTTTATTCCTTTAATAAGTTTATTTATTTATTTCTCTCACCCTATACTCCAAAGTGTAATGTGAAAGCTCTATTTTATATTTGCTTAAGTTGTCTTTGTCTCATAGTAAGTTTCATTTGAAGATTTGAAATACAGTGGTACCTTGACATACGAGTTTAATTCGTTCCGTAACCTTGCTCTTATGTCAAATCGCTCGTATCTCAAAGCAATTTTCCCATTAATCCATTCCAGCTCCCAAAACACCACCTCAGTTGTTTTTGTTATGTACTGTACTGTATTTACATACTCGTATCTCAAATCTTGCTCTCATCTCAAAGCAAAATATCACTCGCTCGGCGGCTTGTATCTCAAAACGCTTGTATGTCAGGGCACTTGTATGTCGAGGTACCACTGTAATTAATTGTGAGAAATATTCAAAAAATAGGGGTGAAATCATGAAGAAGGGGAAATGCTTTCTTATGGCATTGCAATTTAAACCCAGCTGAATTTTCTTCAGTTTATGTAAATTTAAACAAATCTTACTGAAATAGCATATTGGAGATTGCAAACATTAAACATAAGAACCCTGCTAATCAGCATCCTGTGCATACAATGGCTAATCAAGTTCCAACCACAGTAACACAGTAAAATAGAAACAGTAAGAATATATAGATCTCCCTAGCAACTTATTTTCAGATTCCAACAAGCTACCCATAATTCATCACATGAAACTCAAGCCATATCCATATAGTTAAATGTTCTCTGGGGAAATGTTGTCCTCTGGGGAAATGGGTGGAAAAGTGATTCTACCCAGGTTCAGTCTCAGAAGTTTCCAGAGCTGAACAAGTATAACCTTTTTGTAAGCGCAATTTAACTACTTTACATTGCTAGATTTTTCTCCTGGCTCTCATTCTGCACTGTGACTTAGATCCTGCCCCAATATGGATAAAGCCTTTGTTTTCCATATGCAGCATCTGTAAGAAGAGCTACAATGGTTAGATCCCTGTGCTTACATATAGCAACATAGAAATTAAAACTGAACAAATGCTAAATAATTATTGGATAATTTAAATGGCACTCCAGTGGTAGGAGAATGCCATATAGAAATGCAACTATAGTATGTAACTGAAATATGCAATATCATTATGCAATTACAGTTGTACTTAATACCTTGAAGTTAAACTGGACAGAGATTAACTGACCACAGTAATCCAATGCTCTAGTAACCTCCAAATTGAACTATTATAATGCACTCCACATGGGGCTGCTCTTGAAAATAGTTTGGAAGCTGAAGCTGGTGCAGAGTGCAACAGCTAAGCTACTGACCAGAACAGATGGTTGAATGTACATTATGCCAGTCTTTAAAAAGCTACAGTACGTTCACTGCCATAAATAAATAAATAAATAAATAAATAAATAAATAAATAAATAAATAAATAAATAAATAAATAAATAAATAAATAAATAAATAAATAAATTCAAATCAAGGTGTTAAGCTATTAGGCTCTAAATATCTAAAGCAGTGGTTCTAAGTCTGGGGGTTGGGACCCCTTTGGGGGTCGAATTACTCTTTCAGAGGGGTCACAACGAGTCTCCCGCTGCCCTTCCCTCCCACCTCCCAGCTGCTCTGTCCCCGTGGTTGGGGGTCTCCACAACATGAGGAACTCCGTTAAGGGGTCGCGGCATTAGGAAGGTTGAGAATCGCTGATCTAAAGCCACCTCCCTTATTAACCTGCAAGTATCAATATCTGCAAGGGAGGGCCTCTTAGTTGTATCACCTCCTTCAGTAGCTGAGCAAGTGGGAACCTGGAATAGGGCCTCCCCTGTGGTGACCTCCAGACTGTGGAATAGTCTCCACCCTAAGGTATGTCAGGCATCTTAATTTTGCATAATTAGACCAGTGAAGACATATTTATTTGCCCTGGCCTTGGCTAAGGAAACAGCTTCTCTTGCCCAATTCCAGGCACTGCTACTGTTTTTAGCATGTTTCACTTATTTCTTCTTCTTGTTATTTTTAAATTGCTATAACCTTTTGAGTATAGGGTGGAATAAAAATGGAAATAAATAAATAGTGCGTGAAACTTAATACAGTTCATCACGATGTATGGATTTATTACAATCACTGTCACTTTTCTCAAGATCATAACTCCAGGTCAACTGAGATTACAAAGCTGCCATGGAACATGTTTTACAAATCAAGTAGCAGGTGCCATTTAATGTAAGAATATCTATGAATTTGCCAAGAAATACTTTGCATTAAGAAATCACACAGAATTTCAGAGGTCTCTGCTTAGTTTTCTTACTTTATCCAGAGGAACTCTTACATATGTTAAAAGAAATTGCATTGGCAGAGTTAAATGCATAAGACTGCAAATGACAAATCTTGTGCCAAACTGAACTTTTCTCATTTGCAAACCAAATGTTATTCATCTTTTTAAAAAGCAAATACTTTTAACATTTCTTAATAAGTTTTGAATAAGCATGTGAATTTATATATCATTAAAGTTCCAATTTTGAATGGAACAGACCATTAAAGTTGATTAGTTTAGTTAATTCAAGATCAGAATCTGAATATGCTAAATCATGTTCATCTTTATCCACAGGGCAACAACCAATTCCAAATTCAGATTTTTAAAAAATCTCAAAAAGTAAGTTAATCTATTTCAGAAACTTCAACATGCCATTAAAAAAGCCCTTAGTAATTTGTAAGTTACAAAGAAAAATTGTTTGATGGTTTTGTCTGTGTGTATTAGAATGTTCAGGCATTGTTAGTGATCTGTGAAATTTGGCTTTTCATTTAAAAAACAACCACCATGCAGGCGCTGTGAGGCAAACCCATTAAACAATATTAATTTGATGGTATACTTAAGTTTCCCTATATATATCTCTGATGGTAAACTATATTAAATTATTAAAGTACTATAATAGGAATAATAATAATAATTAATAATATTGGCATCAACAAAATATCCGTCTGCCAGCTACAGAAAGCCACTTTGCTGGGATCTGCTCGTATCATTCGCTGATACATCACTCAAATCCTAGGCGCTTGCAAAGGGCATGACTAGTAATAACAATTACCAAAACCATCACAAATGTTTGCTGTGTGTTACTGTTGTTTTATGTGAATAATAATAATAATAGCTAGAATTTGTCTTTTTCAGATCTAGAAGAGAATAAAGGTTCTTAACAGTGAATAACAAATGATGAATCAAGATGCTGATCTCCCGCTTTGAAGATTATGTAGGATATCTGGCTAGTATTATGAGAATGGCTACTGGATTAAGTAAGCTATCAATATAAATTAACAGTGCCATACTTAATATTGTCTTTAGCAACTAGCTGTTAAATCAAAGATATAATGATGTAAAAGGCCTTTGAATTATTCCAGGCAGGTATTTGTTACTGTTGTTGGGTACCATCAAGTTGACTTCTGGTTGATCCCATGGGCACATCCATGGAGCACCTCTATGAAGTTTTCTTGACAGAGATACAAATGTGTTTTGCCATTGCCTATTTTCATAAAGAACCTGGGGATTGAACCAGCAACTCTCTGCTTTCCAGGCAGTTTGGTCTACAAGATCAGGCAGCCTTTCGTCTACAGCCTTTTCCACTATCAAGTATAGCTTAATGAAGATTCAAGAAGCTACATTTTTGCTCCTTGACTACTTCGCCTCTTTGCCTTTTGCTTATCTTTTGCTTAACATAAAAAACTGTACTTTTAGAGAATCAACAAAAGTTTAATTCTGTGCAGAGGTCAATGAGCACCAAAAATTTGAGAAACTTCATTATAGAGTAGGACTGGTTGCTCTGTTTCTCTTAAACAATTGTAGAATTTGTCTCAGTCATTCATGGGATCTTGACTGCTGCTTAATAGAGAAAGCCCAATCCCCAGTATGACATTTGTCTCAGACCTAGGTAATACACTGTTCCTGATTAGTGGAGCAGATTCCAAGATGGCCCCAAGTAAAGTTGTTTGGAAGAGCCTGCTCCCATGAAAATTTGGCTTTGCAGCTCAATCTGTGCCTACAGAGTGCCAGCTAATTACTTAGTTTGCCATCTTCTGAAGGTAAAAACAGCACCTGCCTGTTGATAAGACTATTAGAGGCTTTTCTATATTTTTCCTCTGAATTTTGTCAGTGTTTGGTCATCTCCCTACCTTCAGAACAAAAAGGGCAAAAAGTAATCAAATCTCGATTGCATTAGTTCTAATTCTGAGATTGAAGAAAGTCGATCTTCCGCATTGCAAAGATATTTTTGGTGTTGTCATAGGAAACTGAAAATAGTAACTTGAATGATTGCAGCCCAACAACAAACTGCATTGCAAGAGATAATGGGGAGGATTTGGCATACTCATTAAACATCTTCCCCTCGGAACTGCTTTCAAGGCAAGCATTTTTAACACATGATGTTTTAACAACCTTGTATGACAGACTGTTCAACATAAGGAAGGATATCACAGAGATAAAGCAGGAACCTGTCAAGCAAGACCCTCAGAATTCAAGTTATTTAACAACTACTCAGCATCTCAAAACATAAGTTACTCGAGAGCAAGGAAAAGCTACTACCCTCATAGGTTCCAGGAACAAAACTCTAAATTGCAGGCTGTATACCCCAAAACAATTGTTTTCAATAAGCCACAGAAGGGGATGAATTTTAAGCCTGTAACAAACTCTCTTCAATTAGATCCTTGCCAGCTAGCCCTTTGTATTGGAAACAGAGGAATAAACAGAAACCCGAGGAGCAACAAAAGGAAAGTGCTATATTCTTTAAGCCGGTTATTAAGAAGTGACTTTAGAAAGTATGATCTGAAATCAATTTTCTTGCTGCCAAGTAACAACTTTCATAAAAGACTAATAATCTCTCTTTTTTTTCCATACTGAGATACTCCAGAAACTCCTAAGGCTATGAGATTTTAGACCATTTAAAGAGACCAGCAGTTATCCCCTTGTTGCTTGAAAGGCACATACTAGCCCAGCAAAGGTCAACTCAAAAATATCCAAGCAGTCCATACAGGAGTTGTCTAGGCAGCAGAGAAGGTGATTGTGATTCCCCTGAAAAGCCACTCTAATTACAACAACCTCACAGGGATGACACTATATCCACCATGATGCTAGAACCATCTGTAAAAGGAAAGAAATTGTCCTGTTTAAGATCTTTAAGGAATTAAGTGCTCCAGGGAAAAGAGAAATAACAGATTGTCTGAATATGTTACTAAGCCTATGGATCTGACGGACATCTCCTAAAAGGAGAATCATGGACACAACCAATCAATGCTGAACTGGCAAACATCAAATCCTGCTCAAAAGCAAAGACATGGCAAGATTTTAGACAATGCTAACTAAAAGAAAATCAAAACTTATTTTCAATCAAACAACCAAACATCCATTCAAAGTTTTCCTAAAAGCTCAGATCCAGTGAACCTCCCTACAATCAGTAGAAATGAAGTCATATATTGCCCTTCAGGTATATGTAATGCAACAATGGAAGCTTCCATGCAGGATGTTGTTGTAGAGCCCTCATTATCAGCTATTGCAACCAACCTAAAACCTAGATCTCAGAATTCCACAAAAGGTTTGCAACTTAATAACTCTCCAGACATAATTCAGCCCCCAAATAGAAACTTGACAAAGCAACAGTTCCTGGGCTTTCAATGCCTACATCTAGAAGAACTGGGTCATAATGAACCTCCTATCACTCCTATGTCCCAGAGCTCTCATCTGCTAAGGCACCATCTACCCCAGTATATTAATGGTTGTATATGCCTGAAGATGAATGGGCAAATAATTCAACAGGATTCGCTAAAACAATTAAAAAAGCAGATGGACTCCTTACACAAAATACAGCATGCAAAGCTCACAACTTCCACTTCCTAGATTTTCTGGCTAAACATGCCTTAATAGTCCTTCAAGAAACCTGGATGCATCCATCCAGTCAGGATCTTCAGGTCCCAGGTTACATAGGATGAACAAAAAGTAGAAGACTTATGGGGGATATCAGCCTTGCTTGTTGAAGAACTAGGCTTGGAGAGAGAAGAGATTATTGAATCTTTGTAATCATATTTTAATTTCCTGGTGGTTAAGCTAACCAGAGAAATACAAAGTCACCTTCCAAGATTAAGTCTGTAAATATAACAAATATATACATCCCTCCTACTTCTTCGAAATATTATACTTCAGACATGTGAATTGCATTAGAGTTTTGCCTAGAGGAAACCTGGACTGGAACTCAATTTCAAATGTCCAGACGTTCGATTCGATATGAATGCATTCATGTCCATTCATATGAATAATCAATATGTATGCATATATATCTGATGATATGTAACTGTATGTATCCTGTATATATCCCATATGCATCCATACAGGTACACACAGCATATGTACATATCTGTACCATTCAACGAATGACTGAACTATTTGTTCGAATGTCTGAATTCTTTGCATTTGTACATTTGTTCCAAATGTCCGGACATTCTATTCATTTATGCATGTCCAAATTCATGCAGATTCATGCTAATAATGAATAGTTCAAATATTTGTGCACATCTCTAACTCAACTAATCTTTTTGTCAAAAGAATATACCAGCTTTTCACAGAGATTACTGTAAAACCCAGAACTGACAGTGACCACCAACCCCTTTCTGTGGATTTTTATTTGTACTCACACGGGAGATCAGTATCCACTGAGGACTCGGAATTCATGTGTTCTCTAGAAGTTCACCAAGGCAAAAGCTTGAAATGGCAGCTTATTGACCATGCACGTATTGCAGTTGGTTCATCAACTGCTACAGACTTGAGCCATAAAATTCAGTCAAACCCAAATAGTCCAAATTCAGTCCTGTGTGCCTTCTCAACTACTGTATATGCTAACCTCAAAAGATTCCTAATAGCTAAACCTGGCAAATGGACTATATTAGCCAAGAACAGACCCTGGTTTGATAACGAGTCCAGGCAATCAAAGAAGAAACAGACATACCATGGGACGACCCAGCTCAGTCATAACCAAAAAATCCACAAACATATGTTGTCCCAAAGGTGTCAATATTAAAGGTTAATTTCAGCCAAGAAAGCCCAATTATAATGCAAAAGTCTGGGCAGAACTGGAGTTGTCTATACATGCCCCAAATTCCATCTTCTTTTCGCACCAGGTTTTTCATAAACTGCAAGAAGTAAAATTTGCCTTTGATGCTCCCTTCCCATCTACTCAATGGGAAATACTTTATGAGGTTTGTTACCAAATGTGCTCTAGCACTCTATACATGTGCAGAAGTTTTGAGATCTTTTTAAAATGATGGCCTTGATTTAACAGACAAGCAACTGGTAGTTGGTCTATCAGGGAGGGGGAAATAACCATCTGGGTTCTTAAACCATGTTTCATTCATTAAGAATGGCATTAGAACAATTCAAAACCAAAATAAGTTTAAATCAGCTTGAAATGACATAGGGAATCAGCATAAGTTTTAGCCAGTTATTAAGGCAAAGTAGAATTTCTAGCAAAAATCTAAATTGTCAGTGAGAGGAAAAGAAAAATGTTTGAAAGGAACCACAACAGGGGAGCTTACACAGAATAGAAACTCTGCTTTCCTAAATCCTAGGCAACTTAGTTCCCATAATCAAGGCTATTACCGTTTTCCCCAAAAATAAGACATGGTCTTATATTAATTTTTCCTCCTAAAGACACACTAGGGCTTATTTTCAGGGGATGTTTTATATAACAC
>MTQE01001141.1:19022559-19044224 GCA_014337955.1 Aspidoscelis marmoratus
GGGGAAAGCAAAGAAAGGGAAGATTTCTAAAAACAGATGGGAGAGCCTGTTTTAAAGGCCTCTGCTGTCTATTTTTAAAAATCTTCCCTGCTCTTTCAAGCCCCCATACTCACCTGACAGTGGCCCAGCTGGGTGACCTATACCCACCTGACAGCTGGACTGTCAGGTGAGTATAGGGGCTGTAAAGAGCACGGAAGATTTTTTAAAACAGATACTAATTTCAGGGCAAGAGCAGGAGCGAGCAAGGAGCTCGTTAACTATGCACCTCTTTCCTCATGAATGAGTCAGCCTCCCCGCAAGGAGCTGATTAACAGGCAGCTCCAAGGGGTTCCAGGGGCTTGAAGTTTCTCTCTTCCAGGGAGCCAGTAAGGTTACCTCCCTGAGAAAGAGAGAAAACTCAAGCCTCTGCACCTCCCTACTCCTTTGCTTATACTCCCCTTTGGAGGCAAGCAAGTGGCTTGCCTGGGAAAGGGAGCAAAATCACAATCCCCGGGATCCACCATGCTTGCAATAAACCCCTGGCCACACATACTCTGCTGCCCAGCCGTTCCTGCAATCTGCCCCTAACTTCAAAGACCCTTTGGAGCTTTGCAGCCTTTGACAGCTGCAATGCTCTCACAAGGGGTTTTTCTTCAGAGCCTAAGCCAATTTCCGAAGTTACCTTCGGAGGGACTTTGGAGCTGGCTTCAGAGGGACTTCAGAAGGACTCTGGAGGGACTCCAAAGTCTTGACTTTGCAATGAGGAAAGGACCAAGTGCAAAACCTCTTCAGTTCCCTTGTGAGACCAGGAAGTTGACTAAGAAAAGAGAAGAAGCTACCTTCTTCCAGGTTCTCCACCATCATGGAGACATGAGACACCATGTCCAGAGCGTAAAATGCCTCCCATTCATCTCTGCTGTCATCCATCAAGAACATTCATTCCAGCACAGTAGAAGGCCCAATTTTAAACAAAGTCACCTGGAGAGCGGACAGGCTCTCCAGGTAGGTTGTCTACATTGTCCTGTGTTGTCTCGCAGTGCCAAGAAGCCCCTGAACAGGTGGACTTGTTTTTTTTTCCCTGCAGCTTTCAGCCACTGAAGACACACTATTGGCTCAAGCAATGCCTAGAAATTCAAAGATGGTCCTTGGTCTCCGTTCTTCCAACATCAAAGGCAAGCCTTCCTCCTCCAGAAAAATGCTCAGAGAGCAAAAAGAAGATGTTGCAAACAGCAAATGGGTAAGCTACAGTATAAGGCTTAATTGGTCGGGTTCCTCCCAAGATTTGGTGGCTCCAACTGTTAAAATGAGATCCTGACCCTGGTGTATCACTTCAGAGCTGATTGAATATCATCAAAAATATTTCATCTATTATTGTTCCTGCTAACGGAAAGTTATTGAGAGAAAGATGTTTTTTATTAAAAGAGCTGAAACTTTCATTTCTGACTGAGATGGATCAAAAGCACACTGCCAATACAAGGATGGATGAGGCATTGTGGCGGTAAACACAAGCCCAGACTAAAGGAATTATAAATTTAAGTGACATGAAAATACATACCCTCTTTAAAGACTCTTTATTAAGGTCATTGGGCACTAATTCACTCTAGTGCTATTTTAACTTTTTAGCTATTTATGCTGTTTAATACTGTTTTAATGGGGTATGTATTTAATGTTTGGTTAGAACATAAGAACATAAGAGAAGCCTTGCTGGATCAGGCCACAGCCCATCTAGTCCAGCATCCTGTCGCACACAGTGGCCCACCAAATGCTCATGGGCATCTCTAGCAGAGACAAGGACAAACCTTCTCCTGCTCTCGAGTCCCAGCAGATGGCCCTAGAAGCGCCCCATTCCCCCCCCCCTCAGCCTGAAAGATGCACCTAGGCATTCGTTCTATATGTTTGTATATGTTGTATATGTTTCTATAGGTTGTATATGTTTTTTTATTGTAAGTCACCCAGAGATTCTGGGATATGGGGTGGGATAGAAATATTTTAATAAATAAATTTTAAAAAATAAATAAAAAGAAACTAGTCTAAAACCTTATGAACAACTCATGAGCTGGAATATTCCATGGCAGTCTAAGTTACCAATCTATCCCTGTTTTTGCAGAGCAAGAGTACAAAAAGAAAGTAAAAGTTATTTCTAAGATGATAACTAGTTGGGGACGGAGTAATTTAACTGAAGATTTTTGTTCTTGGATTTGGGCATAAATAATATCTGGTGCTTTGGTCTATTTAGTACTCAAACTATGTGTTATTTCTCCCAGGAATTTCCTGGGTGGGTGGGTGGATCGGGCTGATGGACGAACAGACAGACAAGTTCGCCCTTGTACTTTTATTGTATAAAATCTATGTCAATTGCATGCAATTGCACAAGCAGTGCAGCATTCACACTTCATCTAGCACAGTTTGCATGAACTGCACATTTTCTATGGTTTATACTTGTCGTGAAACAGTGCAGAAAAGTCTCCAGGGTAAGATTTTCCTGACCAGAAAATTTCCATTTAACGGTGATGCTTGTCAAAAAGACACTTTGGTAGAATTTGTCAATAGTAGCAAACAGGGCTTTTTTTCTCCCTATTTTCCCACAGAATTTCCCCAGTAATTTCGGGGTCTTTATTTCAAAAGAGAGTTTCTTTTCTCACCATTTCAAGGAGCCACAAGCAACTGAACATAGGTTTTCATACAGTATTGCATGCTGGGTTTGGCCTAGGGATGTGAAGGTGTCATGGTGCAATTTAAGGAGATCAGCCTTTGCTGAAAGGCATGGGAAATTAGGGACCAGGAAAGCAAAAGTCTGTTTGGTTCAACCTCTTATCTGCAATACTAACACTGAATTGCCTTACAGAAGTGCCATGACCTACTCTCAGCACAGTCAATCAAACACAATAGGGCAACAATACTGAGGCAGTGATAATATACCCTCTGCTAGGAACAGAAAATGCACATGGAGAAATGCTTCCTGAAGGTCCATTACTTCCAAGGAAGCTTTCTGCCATTGCATTGTTTTTATAAAGCGACTAAGTGAAAAGAGAGAGAGTAAGTGTCCAAAGTGTGCAGTAAGTAAATCATTCAGATCTCAGGCTACGTCATCAGGGCTGTGAATCTGGGAGCAGGGTGGAATTAGAAAAAAAAAATCTTTTCATAGTATTCCTTATTAAAATATATTTCCCATAGAACCCATTGGCAGTGGCCCAGTTTCCCCTGGTAGCCAGTGGTCCTGCAAGGCATGAACAGGCCTGCAAACCAGCAGCGAACTGCTAGATTTTCACCCTCAATGGCATGGAGAGGACTTGACAGCATACTGGTGGCCAGGATGGAACTTGAAGTCAGGAAATCTCTTCACTGGATCCGTGGATGTAGATAACTGTGCAAAAGCTGAATGTCAGTGCTTGACCACTTGGCTGGAGTGCAACTAAAGGCTGGCAACCAAGTGGCTTCAGACAACACCAAGTTAGCTAGAACAGGGTTCAAATGTGGCAAGCAGCTTCAGGCTGGAAAGCAGTAAAATGCAACTACTGAGATGAAGCTTCTCAGCAGCAGGAACAGCAATGCAAATTTAAAAAGCTTCTCCCAGTGGTGTTAGCAGCAGGTGATAGCATTGTATAGATCAGGAATCAGAAAGAACCATAGAGTTGATGGGCAAAGAACCATAGTAGTGATGGAAAAGAACTGTGCCAACCTGCTCAAAAATTCCTAGTTTTATACATTCTAAATCTTGGAGCAGATATCCTGTCCCTAAAGTCCAACCCGGGGGTCAAAGAGCAATAATCCCATTCAAGTAAATGTTATTTCCTTGGCAGAAGGGTGGGAAAGCTGAACAAAAGAGGGCTAAGGGCATCTCTCAGGTAAACTGGAGAAGAAAAGGCAGGAAAAGGAAGTAAAGGAAAGACTTGACACAAGATCCCCAGGCTCCAGGTCAGAGAACATTCTGATAAAGTCATATGGCTGGATTCAATCTCATTTGTAGCAGTTTTGGGGGTGTTAGGCTGTATTCCAGATTTCTTCTGTGAACCTAAGCTGTGATGTGGCTGTGATGTCCATCTTCAGAGGATTTTGCTCTTGGACAAGTCAGAGGTGGCTGGTGCCTTCCTAAATCTTATTTCCCTTCTTATAGATGTCTGCTGTTTGTTTGCTGCTGCTTCCTTTGTTTGCATTGTTGATGGCTGTACTCAGTTGGCGTTATTTTCTTGAGTAGAAGTGTTAATAGTGGAACAGCCCCAGAACGGCTACAAATGAGATTCTGATCAGAGTTGATGATTTGGCATTCATCACAGAAAATGATCCAAGGAACGATAGGTTTAATCTGAACCCATTAATGCTACCCTACATTCCAGATAAAGATCTCCCAGATACTTACTGTAAATATCTGGACAGAGATGATTTGGCCACAGTTATCCATGCTCTGGTAACTTCCAGACTGGACTACTGTAATGTGCTGAACATGGGGCTGCCCCTAAAGATGGCTTGGAAGCTGCAGCTGGTGCAGAATGCAGCTGCTAGCCTGCTGACAGGAACAGCTGGTCAGACGTACATTACACCAGTCTTAAAAGAGTTGCACTGGCTGCCAATTCACTACTGAGCCCAATTCAAGGTGTTAACTTTCACTTATAAGGCCCTAAATGACTTGGGCCCCCAATACCTAAAGAAACACCTTCTTCCATATTGACCTGCCCATGCCTTAATATCTAGAGGGGAGGCCCTCCTGGTTGTACCACCACCTACAGCCACAAAAAGGGTAGGCACCCGGGATAGGACCGTTTCAGTGGTGACTCCCAGACTATGGAATAGTCTCCTTCCTGAGGTGTGTCAGGAAGGCATGCCTCTTTACGCTGGCCTTTGGCTAAGTAAAGGAACAGCCTTTTCCTCCCCACTTTCAGACTCAGCCATTTTTTCAATATGTTTAATATGTTATTGGTTTTAATGTGTTCATTTTATATGTTGTAACTCACCATGAGACCTTTGGGTAGAGGGTGGGATAAAAATGCACATCTATAAAAATAAATAAGAATAGAATAAAGGTTGGTCTAATAATACTCTTTTTTGCTACAGAATCTTTTTTAAAAGTTACAATCCAGAGTTGAATGGATTATTTACTGGCTAGCCAGCTTCATTGTAAATACAGATTTCTCCAAGTCTCTGCTCTGAACAAAAACAACTATTTTGTAATCTTTCTTCCTCCTTTGCTGAAACAGAGGTTTGTATTTGAAAATGGTTCATTTTGGACATTTGATCTGGCCTGGCAAAAGAGTTCAGGTATACCGCTCATACATCTGTGCTTACAGCCTTGGTGCCAATAGAATGCCAATCATAAAGCCAAATATCATGATGCAGAAATGTCTCTGCTTTCGCAGAGCCCTGCCTGTGCTGGCATTGCACACTCTCAGAATTGGGGTTTCTGGGAAATATATGGTAGCAGTTGCACTTCCTAGTCAGAAATGTTTTGGTTCTGGTGGAAATGTTTGGTTCTGGCTTAAATTGTGCATTGACCTCCAAAGAACAATTGACAATAGGTTGATATAAAACAATCCTGAAGTTATAGAGGTAGGGAGACATCTATCAGCTGGAATATTGCATTAACAAAATATTTTTTGCTCTTACCTACAGCAATACAAATGTGAAAGCTTTAAACACACACACACATGATAATATAGTATCATTTTTACTTACATACTTTTCATAATATGGCATTCAGAAAATAAGATCTGTAATCATGGACATCAATTCAACATGCAGGCAGCTTTACTGGGCTAAGGCCAATGATCTGTGTCCTGTATCAAACAGGATTCAAATTAGCTACTGTCCAGATGCCAAAAAATTTAGTACAGGCATAACGTGGTCAGAAGGGAAACTAATTGGAACAGAGATCAAGCCTGCCTTATTTCATCCATACACCCAATGCACTGAACAAATTAAAAATAAAAAACAAATTTAAAAAAACCTAGAAAATGATAATTAAAGGAAGTTTTCCAACATTGTTTATTCTCAGTAGATGGACCATTGGCAGGCCCGATCTTCATAAACATTTCTGGTCATGCTACAAGGGCAGAAGGTCGGGCATGCCTTGTAGGGGGCAAACACCAGCAGTCCTCGTTCTAAATTAGGCAGCCCAATGTACACATATGTTTAAAATAGAAAGTTTAACCAACAGAAACTTTCTTCTTCTTCTTCTTCTTCTTCTTGTCTTGTATTGCTTCGTAGAAGTCATGAAGTCCTGATCTGAACCATTGCCAGTGTAAGTCTCCCAGTTCATCTGCCCTGGTCTTCATGATACAGACCAAAGCAGCCCATTTAGCCATGATAAATCATGAATCATAGATTTCTTTTTAGGATCTTTCATTCAGTAACAATTCCAATGCAGTAGCTGAGTTTCAGCTGACTTGCACACCCAAATTTTGAAAGACAGAGGGAGGAACAGAGGGAGAGATGTGCCTAATATATCTATCTCCTCTTATCTTGAAAGAATAATTCCTTCAGCCAGCATCATGCCTACTTCTGGCTATTATAGTTGGAATGAACCCTCAAGCATCCCTATCACCTTTTAAATAACACAGGGAACATTTTTCTCCACTGGCCCAGGTTATCCTCTGCTTTCCTGCCCTCACAAGCTACCAAGATCTCATCATTCCCAGTCCTAGACCTCCCTGCTTGTGATGTAGTTTTCCACCAATTCAGGAGAAGAAGAAGAGTTGGCTTTTCTACCCCGCTTTTCTCACCCATTTGAGGGGACTCAAGGTGGCTGACAAAGTTTTTCTATTCTTCCCCCCACAACAGACACCCTGTGAGGTGGGGCTGTAAGAACTCAAAAGAGAGCTGTGACTAGCCCAAGGTCACCCAGCTGGCTTCACGGGGAAGGCGGAATTGAACCCAGTATTCCCAGATAAGAGTCCGGCTCACTAACCACTAGACCAAACTGGCTCACTGGAGAGAGACTTTCCCAATTGCACACTGTACAGCAAACGGATGAAGGAGCTGCTGGCATCCAAACTAGGGATGTGCACGTATGGTGGGTTTTGGGTGTGGGTTGGCATTCGATTTGAAATTAATCAAATGTTCAAAAATCTATATTCATACAAATAGATCACATCTGAATGTGGTAAAATTCTATTCAATACAAATCTATTTGTACATATTCATATGAACATTCGATACATATCTGATACAAAAAGATACATATCTGATACGAATAGATACGTATCTTAGATATTTCCCCAGCTCAACGAATGTCCAAAGTATCCATAAGAATGTCTGGAAACATTCATATTTGTTCAAATGTTAGCATTCGACTCAAGTTTTGAATGTCTCAATTTGGCCAAATTTCGAATGTTATGTTATGAATATTTGGTACACATCCCTAATCAAACCTACTACTATTTCTTGAGCAAGAGCTTTTCTGTAATAGAATCTTAACCCTTAATGATCATATTAAAAGTTGACTTTCAAATGTCAATCCCCAAATCCTGCTGTGATAGGGAAGCATCTGACTCCAAATTCAGCCAGACTTGCTCAAACAGTTCACTCATATTTTCTGCACGTGAATTAGCAGGCACGTTAGGAAAACATTGTTGATCCTTCTCTGATGCTAAACTACTAGTCATAAAATGCTTATCATTAAGTGAGGTCTCATTAGTAGCAGGTTTATTTAGGTGCAATTCATTAGGTTGTTGAGTAGAAGAAATATTACAACCATGTGCAGAGACAGTTTTAATCCCAGAACAAAAGTTGAGCAGCTTGATGCTGGGAACAGAATGCAGTGAAATCTGTAGTTGACCCTTAGTATTCTAAATTCTCAAAAAATCTGGTATGTAAATTGCAGAAAGCTTCTGCGCAGGATCCATCTCTAAACTCAGTTGCAAAGATGCTGAAATTGGATAACATATCACTCTTTCGCCTTAAATTAAAAGGACTATTGGCATGGCTGCTGTTAGTTCTCCATAATGGAGTAGGTGTTTCTTAGCTCTGAAGAATAAGTTGTTTCTACAGCAGCCTCATCTGTCAGGTCACTATTCTGAGAAACAGTTCCAGAGAAATTAGCCCTTGAAGAGTAGCCAGTTTCAGCATTTGAATTTTTTGAAGCCCACTTCATGATAATTTTAAACATGGAAAGAAAACTTGTATCTTCCCTAGCATCTGAGAGATCACAGAAGAAGTAAATGATAGAAGTCTTTTTTTGAATCTTCTACTAGAAAGTCACTAAACTACAGCAGATCTGGATAAAAACACAAGAGTTTTGTCAAAGATTTAATTACCTGCTCCTGATAAGCGTAACTGCCACACTTCACGGGAGTAAATAAAATATTTATTTCTAGTCTTTATCTGCCTGCCTTTCTAACAGCCAAGTCCCAGGCTGCTTTCTCTGGTTAGCTCCTTATCCCTGAGGGCTCTAAAGAAAAAACAGGCTCAAGGAAGTGGTTTAGAGGATTTAGTTACAAAGATTCTGTCCCCTTCAACCATGCTAGCTTGGACTCAATTCCAGAGACTGACTGTAGAATATGATCAGGGTTAGGGAGGTTAAAAGGCACTGTTTAGATACTAATTCTAAAAGCTGTGGTGATATTACAGGCCTGTTAGCACTTCCCTCACTGGAATGTTATAATAATACCAATAAAACCAAGGAAAGATGAAGTGCTGAAGGAGCCATCCATACTTCAAGGACTAGTGAACCATCAGCACTTCCAAATTATGTCTATAAACTGATGGGGTCTGAGCTTTCTGCAACACACCAGGAAAGGGATCTCGGGGTTTTGGTGGACAGTTCAATGAAGGTGTTAACCCAGTGTGCGGCAGCAGCAAAAAAAGCTAATTCAATACTGGGAATAATTAGGAAGGGAATAGAAAATAAGTCAGCAAGTGTCATTTTGCCTATTTATAAATCTATGGTGAGGCCACACTTGGAATATTGGGTACAATTCTGGTCACTACACCTCAAAAATGATATTGAGTCCGGTCTGACAAGGGGAAGTATTTCTTCACCCAGAGGGTCATCGGCTTATGGAATGTGCTGCCGGAAGAGGTGGTGACAGCTACCAGTCTAGATGGCTTTAAGGTAGGGTTAGACAAATTTATGGATGACAGATGTATCAGTGGCTACTAAAATGAATGCCTATGTGCATCTTTCAGGCTGGGAGGGAGTGGAGCACTTCTAAGGCCATTTGCTGGGATTCGAGAGCAGGCAAAGGTTCATCCTTGTCTCTGCTTGAAATGCCCATGAGCATTTGGTGGGCCACTGTGTGCGACAGGATGCTGGACTAGATGGGCTATGGCCTGATCCAGCAGGGCTACTCTTTTGTTCTTATGTTCTTATTGCATAAGGAGGAGGTACTGGCAGCACTTGTGGATGGCCAGGTCTGGGCACGGCAGACTACTACAGTAACATCCACCAAGCACCCAGACACTGCCATGGTGATTAGGACATGATCCATGTCTGCACAGTTGCAGATATGCTGCCACACCCACTCACATTATTGCTCCTGGAAGACAGTGGAACCACTGCTGCCCAGGAACTTCCTAGCTGCTCTGGGTAAAGATGTGCCAAAAAACACCTTTGCAATTCATATGGATTGTGGACATCCAAAGCTTTGCTGGGTGAAGGTAAATGGACCTATTTTTATAGACACTTTGGCCGAAACTTTGTAATATTTTATGACAACTAGGTGCAAGGTAAAGCAGCAAGACCTATGCTGCATTCCCACTTGACTTTTAAAATCTGGTTTGGACTTTTTAAATCCAGATTCAGGACTTGGTGCACAATCTGGATGTTCCCATTTCCTTGAGGATAACAGAGGCTGAATCTGAATACTGGCATTCCCATTCAAACCGGGGAAAAAAGCACGGAGAAACAGGACCTTTTAATCTCCACCGCTGTCCAACCCCTATTCAGCTTGCCCTGCAGAATCAGCTGCAACAGAAGCGATCATCCCTTTCATACTTCCCCTTTCAAATCAGAAGCTCACTCTCTCAATTCACATTGCTGGGAAAGCAGCAAGTTCTTCACTTAAACAGGAGAGCAAAAGAACTGACAGTGCAAAGCAATTCCCTTATAAAATAAAGACAGCTAGCATGAAGGGCAGGGAGAGAGAGGCTATTACTCTTCCTTTCAGTTTCCCTCCCCTCTGTAAAATGGAGGCTCGTAGCTTAGTTTTCCCCTGTTGTGCCAGCCTTGCTACAATGTATCTCTTGTGGCTTATTTTTAAAAAAGTTTTCCTCTGACCGTATCTCTCCTAATTTCAGTGTGTTTGGACCAGGCATGGCAAGGGGAGGGAGGAGACTTGAAATCCCACCCACATCTGGCAGGCACTGGCCAGAAGGATAGATTTCCACCACAAATAGTCCAGTAGCATTCTCAAAAGTGAAAAAATAATGTGGGCTGGGCTCCAAAAGGTGAACAAGAACAGTTTTTCTGAGGACTTTTTTGCTGCAGATTTTTGCAAGATAGTCCTCATAAAGTCTGGGAATTAAAAAATAAATGGGATCTTCCAATCCAGAAAACAGATTCAATTCAGATTTAAACTTGTATGGGAATGTAACCTTAGATCTCCAGCTCTTAAATGTCTTTTTAGAGACAAAGCAAATTCAACAGAGATAGGATTAGTCATTCATTCCAATGTCCTCCATGGATTTATCTAACCCTTTCTTAAAGCTGTTTGGGCTGGCCTCTGACACCACCTCTTTTGGTAGTGAATTCTATAGACCAATTGCCATCTTGCTGAAAAACAAAAAACAAAAACTTCCCTTTGTCTGATTTGCCCGTTAGCTTCATAGAGTGCCCCCTGGTTCTGCTGTTGTGTGATAGAGAAAAGAATCTTTCTTTATCTGCCTTTGTACATTATGTTAATTTTATATATTTCAGACAGGTCACCTCTTAAATAATTTCTTTCAAGACTCAGACTGTGAATTTTAAAAATTCAGAGAGTTGTTCTTCCTTAAAAAAAAAATTCTGTAACACATTACCTATATGATCCTTTACAGAAATCAGTTGTGTCTCCACAAACATACTTTTTGTTGTTGTTGTTCAAGCTCCCATTCTGCCATTTTTAAGTGCATCTGTGCATGTCTGTAATTGCACACAGTTTCACAAGGGATGATCATGGATATTCCAATACTTATTGAAGAATGATTTCCACCAATTCAGAAAAGAGACCTGCCCGGTTGGGCAGTGTAGATAGATTTCCACTAGGGTGCCTCCAAGTGATCAGCACAAAGCTATTTAGCACAGGTGTTTCTGTAATTTTGATTAATAGCCAAAGCTCACAGTGCTCAGCAACCATCAGGCTAGTTCTTTCTCCAAATCTAGGCTCACAATGGGGATGCCGACTTGATAATATAGAACTCAAAGAAGCCTTGCCTGTCCTCTGACAGGGTTGTAATCTTTTAGAAGCGGTTTTGTCTGATGCAAGGCTATGTGCTTCTCTGTTCCTCCTGATCCCATTCCAAAAGTGCTAAAAATACAGAATGTCAGACTTCTGCAACACACCTGTTAGGCTCCCTCCTGCATGCTACACCTGGTGACTACCTGCAGACTGGCAATATGTCACTGGCACAAAGCACAGGGGCAGGTTGACAAGCATATGAGTCAGATGATGAATCTGTTTTCTTTACAGACTCATCCTAGGTACCCTTTTGTTTACTTGTTCCACCCTTGGGTATTTTGCTAAGCTATTATAACATCCCTTCACACTACAGAAGGTAGAATTTGACTTCTGTAATGGGCGGCATTGCCAACAGCAAACAAAACTCACTTGTGAATGGGTTTTTTTTTTCTTCACAGGAAATGGAATGTTGTATCATTTTCTATATAGCAATTTCCAAATCTTTTGTGCTGCTGTTGTACTTGTGCCAAAAAATGACTCCCATTTGTTTGTTTGTTTGTTTGCATTTTTATCCCACACTGTACCTAGAGGTCTCTGGGTGGGTAACAACACTTAAAATCAAACAGTGTTAGTATGTATTAACAGTATGTATTAAAACAATAGCATCTGCAAGTGGGAAGTTGAAGTTTATCCCCATTTAACCGAAGTGGTGCTCCTTCACTGCCTTCCGAAATGTGTACAATGAAGGTGATTGACACACCTCAAGGGAGAGACTATTCCACAGCCTAGGGGTCATAACTGAGAAGGCCCTCTCGTGGGTGCCCAGACATGAGCGCTAGGCTATTTTCACTATGTGCCAGGAATCTTTTGACATGGCACCAGGCTCCACATGCCAAGTGGACTGTTCTACAGTCATCTCCTCATGAAGGGAGCTTTACCTCAGTTTTAATGTTGGTTACCTCAGCACTTGGTCCCATGCAGACAGGCCATTCCCTGGTCTTCCATTCTAAATGCTTTTTCATGTTTGTTTGCTTTTTTGATGAAGACTGAGACCATCTCACACAGGTGGGAGAGTGGATTTCTTGCTCATTACTTTTACTGATGGTGGTGGTGTGAATCCAGGCATTTAAAGTCTGAAGTCTCATTTAAGTGACTCATATCTAAAGAGTCCTTATTTCCAGTTCTGAAACACATTAGTAGCTCATTTAAGGATGGTACAGAACCCACACATTTATTGTCCAGTTTCAGAAGTGCATTAAAGCATTACAGCTTTAGATCAAATCTCTTTATTAGCATTTCTCATGTACCATTTGTGAGTGCAAACACTTGGAGGGGGCCATGGGATCATGACTGAAAGAAAGGTATAAGAGCCTAATTTGAAGCCTTCTTTTGACCCTACTGACCCACTGCAGAATCAGATGTGTATTTTTTTAAAAAAAAGTTTACTGTCAAAGCAAAACCTTCAGCTGGACTCTTCCCTCTCCCCCATGATCTCTACACAAGGTATAGAGAGGCTTTAGACCAAACGATCACAGAATTATGGAGCAAAAGACGTCTTGGTAGCACATGAAAGAAAGAAAAAGCAGTATGAGCTTTACCTGTACATCACAAAGCTCTCTATATTCCAGAAGAGAAAAGTTGGGACCTATATACAGAACCTGGTTGTGAACCTATGAAAGCATTCTGCTTTTCAAACCATTTTTGCTTGGCTCTACCAGGAGGAAATGATAGATCTGAAACTTGGGAATCTGGGTTTGAAAACATGAACTTTATTACAGACCTATAGTTCTCCTCTTTCTCTCTCTCTCTCTCACACACACACAGTCTGAGATGTTCTATGAGAAAGGCAGCAGAGCATCTCAAATCTCCCAAATAAGGAGTTTCATGCTCATTGTTTGTTGTGTTCAAAGGCTGTGGTCACATCTTTAATCCAGCTTCAGTCCACCTTCAGTGAGAGTGAACACATCAGCAAAGTGACCAGGAATTTTATTGCTACATTTGTGAGCCAGTTTGGTCTAGTGGTTAGGGAGCCAGACTCTTATCTGGGAATACCTGGTTCTATTTCACCCTACCCCATGAAACCAGCTGGGTGACCTTGGGTTAGTCACAGCTCTCTTCTGAGCTCTCACAGCCCCACCTTCCTCACAGGGTGTTCTGTTGTGGGGAGAAGAATAGAAAAGCTTTGTTAGATGCTTTGAGTCCCCTTAAATGGGTGAGATAAGTGGGGTAGAAAAGCCAACTCTTCTTCTATGCCAAAGGTGAATTTTCTTTTTCGTTATATATTTTTTATTTTTTTAAACCAACATAAGATAAAAATGTGTATACATATATAAACATTTCTTCCATTTTTTCATAACATTGCCTTGATAATCTATGTGACTTCCCCCGTTTTTCTGGCTTCTCTTCTTAATATTGTTTAATTCTTTGCTTCCTTTTCAGTCTCTTAGTACTTTCCAGCAGACTCTAAAATTTTCAGTCAAAACCTTCTGTCATTATCTCCAATTCTTGTAGATACTTAACAAACGGCATCCAATCTTCCAAAAATTTGTTTGTTCTTCTGTCCTTCAATAAATTTGTTAGTTTGTCCATTTCTGCCAAATCTATCAACTTAATTAACCATTCATATCTTGTAGGTATCTCTTCCTCTTTCCATTTTTCTGCATATAACAGTCTAGCTGCTGTCACCATATATAATATCAATATATTTATATTCTCCAAGGTATCATCTGCGATTCCCAATAAAAACAATTCAGGTTTGAATATAAAGTATCTTTTTAAAATTTGCTTTTGTGCACATCCACATATGGTAAACGAATTTGAGTTATTTAACATTGAAAGAAAACAGCTTGTAACTTTGCTTATGTATTCTCTGACTCTGAATGTGGACTGAAGTTGGATTAACCCTTTCAAGCCTCTCCTGTCTTGTATCAACATATCCCTCAGAGAGAATCAAGACCTTGCACAAGGGAAGGAAATGGCATGGATGGCTTTGTCTTATTAGGCTCCATGCAAAATCCTGCTCAAGACAGGATGGAGCCAACAGCTGTAAGTGCCAGCAGAAATTTAAAAATCATTGATGATGGATTGTTAAGGTTGTTGATAAATTCATCAGGTTTGCATGAAAACTATCCTGAAATGATAAAAGGGTTCATCTCAAAGTTCTTTAGCAGAGAAATTATTTTGAAAACTGAACTTGAAGATAAAAACAAAAGACCAAAACCATGTCATCCTGAATTAAGTGATAAATAAGGGAAGGAATGCACATTCAACTGTTGTCAGGGTGTAAAAGAGAAAGACCACTTTATTATATTAAAAACACCAATTGAAATCAGTAAATGTTGACTATCAGTGGTGTATGCTGATTATGCAATCCAAACTTTGCTCCACAGTGAGAAAGCACATGAAGAGTAAACCTGTGATGCCTTTTCTTCTCTATCCCTTCCCTTCACATTTGGGGAAGTGATAAAATACAACAACAGTCCAAGAGGAAATAAATTATTTTGATTCTATATGTATTTGTGTGTGTGCATGCACACACACCAAGACACACACATTAACTTCTCTTGCTGTTGGATAGGCTACCATTAACAACTGGCCACACCTGGGCCAGAATGGAGGTGCTCAGCTCCCACTCACATTTTCCAGAACAAGCCGGCACTTGTGGTGCTCTAGCCCAAACCTTATTGAGATTTTGGGTGTTTTTCCACTGTCACTAGAAGTACCCATTAATGGGTACTTAATTGGTACTTCTAGTGACAGTGGAAAAACACCCTTTGTGACACATGCTTCTCTCTGCTTCACCCAAACCTCTCTGAGGTGTCCACCACTAGATTGTCAATGACCAGAAAGATCAAAACAGCCAAAGAACAGGAGAAAAGAAGAAGATAAACCTCCTGTAGGAAGAAGGACTTAGGCAGCTGGCTTGGGCAATCAGTGCAGAGCAGAATGATAGGGCTGGCAAGGGATGCAAAGGGTGGTCAAGCCATAAAGAGCTGATAGCTGAGCAGGAGTAACAGCCCATAATTACCTAGGCCTATTTCCACCCTATCTGCCTCCTTATGCTGTGCATCAGCATGGCTTGCCACCTTCAGCAGGGGGCAGAGACCAAGGCATCCTTCCCACATTTACCATGAACATCTGTAGAACTTCCCATGCCACCACCACTACTGCCATAGTCTTGCCAGTCAAGTGTCAAGATCACCTTCCTAGGCCCCAGTTAAAAAACATAGAGACTTGCTTTCTGGCAGCATGCCAGCATTTATCTTTAAAAGATTGTGCAGAATAGAGCACTAGTAGCATATCCTTCAACACTTTCCTGCCAGGATAGCATGGGGGTGGGTAGGTTACACATCAAACACCTGCTTTATCTCCCCCTTTTCTCTCAGGCCAGGAAAGACAATTCCAATTCATTATCCCATAACAATGACACTCTTATCAGTACAATCCAATACTTAAACACATTCACTATCCTGGCCAGGCTAGGCCAGGATCATGTGATCCATGATTCAACATGAGAGAACTTAGTTGTTTTTGCTGCTTCCTAAAGGCTGCCACCTGAAGCAAGTGCCCTGGTTTCCATCCCCATATTCAGCCATGGATCAAAAGAGTGCCAAAAAGCCATAAAGACTGTTGAGCACAATATGTTCCACGTAGTAAGATAAAGGTTCACTTAGGTCCAGCATGCCTGAAAGTGACCTTCTCTGCATCATTACTTTAGTTAGAAGCATAAAGGATACTGTTCATTCTGAGAGACCTATTGAGTAAGGTACAAGTTTACCTCAAAAAACTCAGACTGACCACATATTCCTTCACCACCTTCATATATCTCCTTTCCTTCACGTGAAGTACAGGATGGATAACTGGGAACAATATGAAGGCTGTGTCAGTTCAGGAATGATTATTATTACCATTGTTGCCATCACTATATTACCATTACTAGTATTACTGTTACTATTTTAAAAAGTGCAGTAGCTATGCTTTTGCCTTTTTGTCCTGTGTATTTCCAAATAGTTTTTCTGAAATTGTTGTGAAGAGAAAGACAGGAATGTTGTCCTCCAGCTGAAAGCCAGGGAAAAAAATATTTCACAGAATGCGCCAACATGGTTCCGAGAAGTGTGATAACTCTTAGAAAGAAAAGCATTCAGCTAGGAGTCTGATTAGTCTGGAAGAAAATTGTTATTCTCAGGTACTTTAACTTTAGCGGAAGCCTTTTGTTCAGATTTTAAAGCCTGAGGTTAATCTCTTTGATTTGGGCAGTAAATAAGCCATTAGCCTGACTAAGCCTGAGAAATGTCTGTATTTTTAGAGGCTTTAACCATGCAGCAGTTTTCTTAGTATTTCCTTTTCTAGAAACTGAATAATTTGAATACTTTCTAAACAGAACAGGAGAAAAGTCCAGTGTATTGTAATGATTAAAGTGCTGGATAAGGGCACATGAAGGAAGTTATTCAACAAGGAAGTTTATCAATATTCAGGTTGTCCAAGTCATATAAACAGGTTGCCTGTATTCAGTCAAGTATTCAGTTTGGACAGCAACAACATTATGCCAATCCAGTTGCTACTCTTGCCCAAGGAAAAAAACCTTTTTAAGCTGTGGGGTAAAAACAACATTTTTAATATAAAACACACACACACACAAAAAGAGTCAGTGACCCTTGAAGGGGGTGGGATGCTCCATTGTAGTACAGATTTCTAATTTTAAACCCCATTGCTGAAAGTGGTCTCGAGCACCATTTGGTCTAGGTCACAACATTATAGTCCAGGTCTATGCACATTACTTCTTCCTTCTTATTGTTTTTGGTGGTTATTTTGTTTTACTAAATCAGCACCTGTGTAATAGCAAGACAATGCTCCCAATTCACACTCTGCTGTGGAAGCAATTTATTGTTTTCTTCATTGCCCCACCTGCTGGGTATTTGCATTAATTAAAGTACATATCAATAAGTGATCATAAATATAAATACTAAACTAATTAACTGATGACAGGTCCTTAAGCTAGATACTGTTTCCACAGTAGAATCAGTTAAGAATCTATTTTAGGGATGTGCATGAATGTTTGTTTATTTGTTTGTTGCATTCAAATTCAAATTGAATTGAATATCTAAACATTCTATTCAATTCAAATATTTAGAATCCGAATGCAACAAAATCCGATTCAAATCAAATACATTCAAATCTATTCGTTCAAATGTTATATTTGAATCTGAAGATACGAATGTTGACAACATTCATATTTGAATATACAAATGTTGACAACATTCATATGTGTTATACTTATCTGTAAGCATCCCGTTTTATCCCATATGCATCCCATTTTCATCCCATACTATCACCACAAATGCATACAGATATGTATGAGATTTGTACAGATACGTATGTAATGTTGAAAATACAGCATTTCATGTTTGTGTGTGTCTGAGAGAGAAGTCAGCCTAACCTGCTAGTGGGGGAGGCAGAGCTTGGACATCAGTTAGTTTGTTTGCTTCTTCCTATTAAGAAGGCTGAAAACAGTTCAGTCTGTACCATGTTGTTTCCTGTTGTGTTATTAAGTAAAGTTGACTTTTATTTTTACTAGTTTTTTGAGTGGTGCATTTTTGGGATCACTGCAGAGTCTTACACTGCAAACTCTGGGAAAATCACACAAGCCTGATTTTCTGACAAAGGATTATGGGCCCAGACTTGGTCATAGTACAACAAACTGCACCAAAGCTTGTAAGCTTGCAGTTAACCAAGTATCCCATTTTTGCCCTCAAAGCTAGTGTTTGTTTTTGAATCCAGAATGGCACAGATGTTTTTGCCAGAGTCCTTTGTCCTGAAGGAAGACAAGGATTTTGATTTCTGGAAAATGAAGATGCAGGCCCTTTTTGTGAAGCTAAGCTTGCAAGAAGTTCTGGAGACTGAATGCACACAAGAAGGTATAAAGTAAAGTTAAGTAAACTTTTATTTTTACTAGTCTTTTGAGTGGTGCACTTTTGGGATCACTGCAGAGTCTTACACTGCAAACTCTGGGAGAATCACACAAGCGTGATTTTCCAACAGGTAATACATAAACATCTGTACATTCAAAGTTTTGAATCATTTGAATGAATGTTTCAGAACATTTGAAATTCGTTCGAATGTTTAAATTTGAATGTGTAGCCACTCTATTTGAATTTGAATGTCCACATTTGATCAAATTTTGAATGTTTAGAACATTCATGCACATCCCTAATCTGTTTCCTTGAAATACTTACAGTTGTAATCCTGTTGTCTGCAATGTCTGCCTACAGCTTTCAAATACTAGATGGTCACTATCTATCCATCATCATCTATCATCCATAGTATCTCTATTCCCTCTCTCTTTCTCTCTCCACTACCTTTTAATACTGTATTTTTGTCTAATCTACAGACCACCAACAATCATAAAGCACTAAGGATTAGTATAGACTCTCTGAAATAATTACCTTACTTGAGAAATGAAGGAAGAAAAAAACAAGGAAAAGGTCACAAAAAGAAAACATGTAAAGTACCTTGTGACTTCTTAAAGGTAAGCGAATTTATCATGCCACAATCATTTGTGGATTGCAGTCCGTTTTATTAGGCACTTGAATTATTACTATATAATATTTGTAAATTTGTATACAGTTATGACAAGTGTAATCAGTAAGGTCAAAGGGAAATGAAATGCACAAAAGCATGAACAATGATAATTACATATTTAATGTTAGTAATTCAAATCTGTATTAATAGGACTGAGATGCTAACATATGACTTCTAGAGTTACTATTCATTTACTATCACGTGAGTCAGTTTTGTAAGTAGAATTACACATGGGGAAGGGTCAATGGTACTTCTGGGGATGTATGCTCCTATCTACGTGCAATGTTTGTTCAAACTGTGCCTTGTAAAGATTGCATAATCAACATCCAACACAATGCAAACTTCATACCATTTGCACAAGTTTACCACTGAAGGAATAAAGTATGTACAGGCCCATCTAAAAGTTAATTAACATGAACAATGTGTAAAAAATGCTCAGCAGCATCCTCTGTATAAAGCATTTTCTAAGATAAATAAATACACATTAGAAGGCAAAGCAGAGAGTAGTAAGCACCCGAATCCAATGCACATGAATTATTTGACAACAGGCTTCACTAGTGTGAGATGGTTTGCTATTTGAATTGTAGTATTACAAAAGTCACATCAGAAAACAAATAAACTGTGTTTCATTTTATCTGGCAGCATGCATGTACCCACTGTAGCCTCTTAAGATACTTTTGGCAGTTCTGTGTCTGCATGTATATTGCAACACGTTTCCTCTGCATTCTGTTTTTCAATACATAATGTATATTTGCTTCTGTATGTCTAGATCAGTTGTCAAGGTCTATTTCAAAAACAATGAGGTATGGGAACATAACATAAAACTGTATTTCTGATGGGTGTTTTGAAGAATAATTTGTGGCCTTAATTACATGATCAATATGAAGCTTGCCACGAGACACAGAAACTGTCTGCTTTAGAGGCAGCATAGAATATTTCCAAATCAGGGTACATGAAACGCAACGACAACTTCATGACAAACATACAAAGCACTGTAAATTCAGTCTCATGTTTCCCATCAAAATATACAAATCAGCAGGAAGCTCAAAATAAATCCTACATCCATGGGGACAATATTAATTACTGGTGTTAGTTATTTGGATAAACAGAAGGGCAATGGAGGAAAGCACGATAGGCAACCTCGGTTGATTTTTGAGCTAAAGAAGTTATGAAAAGAAAGAAAGAAGCAACAACTGGAAAATACTAAGTTCAATCCTTTCTTTCTGTGTGTGTGAGAGAGAGAGAGAGAGATTGAGGATTTTCCGTATCTGCGCACTTGGTGCATCTTGCATTATCCTGAGCAAGTGCTCAATGAGTCGCACCAAAGATCCGAGGGCTGGCTGTATGGCTGTATCCATTCAGAGTGGATACAGAGGTGTGGCTGATGGCAGCAGGGATTTGAAGTGACATAGAAGCCATGCACATTTGAAGGGACTCCATTCTGACAAATGAGAAGTTCTGTCCCATTCACTTTGATATGAAGAGGGGGGAAATCAGGCACATCTCTATGTAACCATGCTTCTTCTATTGTATTACAAGATCTGGCCACAACATCTCCACTTCCTCACACATTGGGAGGCATATTCAGGGGAATAAGGACCTGGGTGGTCCAACCACTCTTCCCAATCTGTGAGCCAGTTTGGTCTAATGGTTAGGGAGCTGGAATCTTATCTGGGAATACCGGGTTCGATTCCGCCCTCCCCCATGAAACCAGCTGGGGAACCTTGGGCTAGTCACAGCTCTCTTCTGAGCTCTCACAGCCCCACCTATCTCACAGGGTGTTCTGTTGTGGGAAGAAGAATAGAAAAGCTTTGTCAGCTGCTTTGAGTCCCCTTAAATGGGTGAAAAAAGTGGGGTAGGAAAGCCAACTCCTCCTCCTTCTTCTTCCAATCTAACCAACTAGCTTCCCTTGATGGTCCTTGGGAGCTTGACACCATCACAGGTAGAGCTCAACACTCACTTGTTGTGGTAGCCATATTGTTCCGCTTGGTTGAAGGATTTCTGACATTAGAGACACTGTCACTAGAACATCAGCTGGCCTAATGGTCAAGTAGTAGTTAACTTGGACAGAGAATGTGGCATTTACTAGGAATCGATAGTTTAAAAACACAAAAACTATGGAGTTCTTTTCAGCAAATAACATGCTGGTTTATTGATAAGAAGCCATGCTAAGAAATTGAAAGTATAGGGCTATATACTTCCAAGTTACTCTTTCCTGATTTTTCTCTGCCAGTCTGTGTTAGACAGCTGCTTCCCAAACAAAAAAGGTGGGGCAAGACTGTTAACAATTGCCCAAAGACACAAATGTCTCATTAGCAATTTGATAATATTTATTCCTGGACTTGATTGGATTTGTTGTGTTCATCCTTGTCAGGACAGCTTTCTGATTGCCCTTTAGATTTTTAAAATATAGTGCTGATCTCTTTGATTAGTGGATTATGATCCATTATTTATAGCCCTCCTTTACTTTACCTCTGATTGATTCATCCAGTTTGGAGGAGAAGACAAAATTTACTCTAGGCCCTGCCAAGCTATACAGTGAAGGTAAAGGAACAAAATGGCTTCAGCCATGCTCTGTCTTTCCTAGTTACGGCACCTAAGAAAATACAATTGCTGGCTTCCTTAGGTCTGACTGTTAGCTCCAGTCTCCAGCAGGTAACAGGCAGTGTTGCATACTTTGCCATGGCTGTTTCTCTGTGCCTGCAACTATGAGATGGGCATGTGTGATGATCTGCAGCCTATTCACTACAACACAGGCCCAATCCCCAAAAGACTTATTAGCCCCTCTCGGCTTCCTCTGCT
>MTQE01001141.1:19044765-19055630 GCA_014337955.1 Aspidoscelis marmoratus
AAGAAGAGTTCCAGCAGACTTTCAATTGCATGGGGACAGGGCCACACAGTAGTTAACAACATCTTAACAGTCTTTGCTGTGAACTGTGAAGGCCACTTAAGCATTACAGCTTTTACTATCCCTCTAAATGTATCCATATTGTTTAATTATCGGTTAACCTTTATTTTGCTCAATAAATTCATTCCTGGTGTATCATTTTAAAAAGGAAGATCACTTGGTCAAGGCTCTTTGTTTTACTGTTCTTGTTTGCATTGGAAGAGAGGAAAGAAAAAAGTCTGTGTGAATTGATGCAGCAAAGCCTTAAAAGGAAAAAAAATAATGATAATAATAATGTTGATGATTTTTCCATAGCACTGCAATTATATCCAGTACACTTGACAATGAAATAAACAAATGCTACAAATGAAGACATTAATTTCTTCCTTATCTACACAATTCTAATTGGAAGCATTTAATTAGTCTCGGCTACCTTTTCTTGAGGAGATTGCACAATACAGTATATATTGAGCCTAACATCTAACCAGAAGATTCATTTATCATAGTTTTATTAAGTACAACACATAGATACAGTGTTGCTTGGTAGTTAATGATAAACACAGCCGTCAGGTATAATCTTTTATCACCAAATATATTGGAAAACAAAGTTCATTTGTTAGCAGTCTGCTGCTATTTTAATTGTTATAATAAATACACAAACATTTTAATACATTTACCATCTTTTTAATATGTCATTTTTTTATAGCTAGCAATAAAAATCCCTAAACCTCCCACTAGCTTTTGGTTTTATTAAAACCAGCTTTTCCCAGGATACCAACAACCTTAAGCTTTGAAAATAAAGAAGGAAAATGGATTGGATTTGGGGGAGTGAAAACATGCCATAAACTTAATTTGCTGTCCTTTCGGATAAACCCCAAGTCCCAGGCTTTGGGTTCTGCCCAGTCTCAATGGCCTAGGGAAAACTAACAGTACCCCACACACTTGCCAATGCATCCCATTATCGTGTTGGCTTAGGAACACTTGCGCTGCAAAAGTCATAATACAAAAGCTTCTCACTTTCATACTTTCACCAAACTCACTGACAGAATAGAGTCAAAAGTGACTATGAGGTACAGTACAAGAATCAAAGGCTGTGCTAACACAAGTGGGAAGGGTCATCAAGATGAGAGGACTTTGAGTTTTGTTTCAAACACAAAGAAAACTCAAACTTTGAATGTTCTGACTTTATGAAATGATGGGAGAATCATTCTGAGCTTCGTATTCCCCATGGTAGGTGGTGCCTCAAAATTCTTCCTGTTCTCTCCCTTGTCTAAGAATGAAGGCTGCTCAGACAACCTAGAAAAACACAAGATGATGATGCAGCTGACCCAGTGGTCTTGGGCCAGCCCACCACAAAAAACTTTTCTACTCCACGTCTGTTGTGAGGATAAAACCAAGTGGTGACTTAATACCATCTGGTGATGGGGTGTGTGTACATCCTCCAGTAAGGGAATATGGCTACTTTTTTGAAGGATTTAAAGCCCCAGAATTTCCCAGTGTTTCTTGGGGGATTTGGGGTGGGATTTTAAAAAGTCTTCAAAAATTACCCAAATGGCCAGCTGATTCATGAGTAAAGTGGTAGGGAGCAGTCATCCCAGCCTTCCTCTGCCCCACTTAGAGGGCACACAAAGTTTTCAAGAAAGAAAGAAAACCACAGTGCATCATGAGAGAAAGGAAGAAATATCTGCTCACTGGCACCAGTTCACACTAAAGTATATGCTCGTGACTACGCTTAGTGAAGACAGGATCCTGAACACCTCCTTCTTACATGTCCTCTACCAGGAGGGCACCACCTACCTCTTACAAGTTGGGTGTGAACAACATATAACTGCAGCAAGCAACTGGAGTCTTTAGCATAAACTCGCATTTCGCACCACCAATAATGGTTTTCAAAGCAATCTTCTCAGTTGTTCAGGTAATGAGACACTGATTTGGGGAAATTGACTACTTGCTCACTGAACATACTGAACAAGTCAGGCTGACCCTTCCTCAGGAGCTAAAAGATTCCCACAACATCAGTGGACATGAGTAGTAGTCATGTTTAGACTACACCAATACAGTAACAATAGAATAGAACAAAAGCATCTGCTAATAGTGTTTCTCAGCCTTGAGGCCTAGCATGAGATTTCTGTTCCTGCACAACACTGTACACTGTGAATGTCTGACAATTACAGGGTAGATTGCCTTAATATTTGTGAAGGGTATTGAAGGCCTAGCACTGCTAACAAGACCAAAGATGTTCTAGTGATGCTAACCAATGCTTCAGTACACCAATTGTTGGAAGATGTTTTGACATCTAGGCACTTCATACTTGTGTCCTGCAGTGGTAAGTCATGAGAGCAGAACTGAGGCTGTGATCAGGCACAGCAAAAAGAGCGAGAGAGCGAGAGAGAGCACATCTTTGAGGTGCCTCTGAGGCAGCTTAGAGAAGGCTTCAAGTTGGGATTGTTCACACACCTCCTCTCCTAAACATTCTGTGCTAGAAAGGCTGGATTACAGAAGAGTTGGGAACACGACCACCCACTACAATCTCTCAGGTGCCCCTTTGTTATGTCTGAACACAGTCTGAGAATGATCCCACGCTATGCTGCTCGCAGGAGGATTGTGAGCAGGTGTGAGTGTTTATAGTATCACACTGTAACCCTTCCAACTAAAATAAAAATAAAAAACAGGCTATATTGAAGGGAATCCTTTATGTGGGATGAGAAATGCATTTTAACTAAATGGAATGGAAAAGGGGACAGCATTGGAGGATTTTGGTGGCCTAATCCTTTCTGTTCTATAGACTAGTCTTAGGCTGGCCTAGCCAAACTAAGCACTATATATCCATCCATCCATCCATCCATCCATCCATCCATCCATCCATCCATCCATCCATCCATCCATCCATCCATCCATCCATCCATCCATCCATCCATCCATCCATCCCACATGATTTTGAAAGGGAATTACCTTATGGTGCAACAAATTGGGCTGCCACAATGCATCAGCAGGGGGAAACAAGGTGTACAAGCTCTTCAGGTCTCAGGAGTCCCTTGAGAATGATTGTGTCACTTGGTCTACTCACCTCATGATTCCAGAGCTAACCAACCCAGTAGGGAGACTGGCAGATATCCTTACATTCTAATGGTCAAGAATAGAAAGACTGATCACTTTAACAGGTCCAACCATTCTTTGAAATATTTCTATCAGACTCCCATTGCCATATTTCCTCCTGCCCATTTCGATTAAAATAAGACCTCCATGACTGCTCACTCTTCTCTCATCCAGGCACATGGGTACCTCCTTACAAGAGACGCACTTCTGGCAAGAATGTGTAAACTCTGCCCATTCAAGGTGATCAGCTGTCAACACTGTGACAATAGAATGGCTTCCTGGTTTTCACTCAGGAGGTTGATCTAAGCTTGGGCACTGCCTCTTAAATTGATGCCCCAAGTCAATTTGACAGTGGCCAGCCTCTCATGATAGATCACACTCCTTATCATGTCTTTTGGGACCCAGTGATACCAATAAGACAGGCAGAACCAGTCGGAGGAGAAGAAAGAAAGAAAGGTTTGGTTTTTATAGTCCACTTTTCTCAGCCTGACAAAAGTGTCTGAGACCACCAGATAAAAATCTGACACTCTAACAGCGGGACCAAACTGGCTATAAATAAACTGGAGATCCAAATAAATCCTAAATGAAATCAGGTTTTTTGTTTGTTTTTAAAAATGAATAATCAAATAATTAAAAAGATGACTAATACCTCCCAGTCAATCACCTGGGCCTACCTCTAGTAGTTCAAGTGCTTCTGATCTTGCAGTAGTTCTAACTTTGGCCAGATATTCTTTAGATGGAGTTTTCCCAGCAGAAGAAGGCAGCAGATGGTGTAGAAAGCAGCCAAAGTATTAGAACAACTGAGACATTCAAAACGTCTTTGTCAAAACAGACTCTGGGGTTGTTTTGAGCTTGAAAAAAGCTATAGTTTAAGAGGGCATTTTGTTTTAAGCTTGAAACACTTAAAATGAGCTGTCTTGCAATTGAAATATTGTGGATGCAAAATGTTTTGTACTCATCTATTACAAACCCTGAATTAGTTACCACTATTATAATTACTGCACTCTCTTTCAGCACCTCTGTTGAGAATATTTTTGTATTGGTACTTAAAAATAGTGCATTGGAATTCAGATGAACAAATGAGAATCTGATACTTTTGATCCCAAAATATGGGTTATTTAAGATATACACTGCAGTACAAAATCATAAAAGTTAGCAAATATATAGTGTGTCGTTCTGATCTGAATATGTGTTAAACTAGCAAAGATTACCTAGGAACATAAGAGGGAGAGGTCATCAGGAGATTTGGAGTGAGGTGTCATCAGTATGCAGATGATACCCAGCTCTATCTCTCCATGACATCTGAATCAGGAGAGACAGTTGAAGTGCTTGACAGGTGTCTGGAGGCAGCAATGGGCAGGATGAAGGCCAATAAATTGAAGCTGAATCCAGACAAGACAGAGGTGCTGTGTGTCACAGGGTCTCGGGTCCATGTAGTTGGGAGACACCCCTGTCCTTGATGGTGTTGCAATGCCCTCAAAGGGACAGGTGAGTAATTTGGGGGTACTCCTGGACTCTACGCTAATGCTTGAAGCTCAGGTGGAGGTCATGGCCAGGAGTGCCTACTCCAACTATGCCTGGTGTGTCAACTGAAGCCTTTTTTAGACAGAGATTACTTGGCCAGTTATCCATGCTCTGGTAACCTCTACACTGGACTAGTGTAATGCACTCTACATGGGGGTGCCCTTGAAGACAGTTTGAAAGCTGCAGCTAGTACAAAATGCAGCCACCAGGGTGCTGACTGGAACAGCTAGCTGGATGCACATCATGCCGGTTTTAAAAGGCTTGCATTGGCTGCCAATTCACTACCAAGCCCAATTCAAGGTGCTAACTTTGACTTACAGGGCCCTAAATAACTTGGGCCCCAAATATCTAAAGCAACGCCTTCTCCCATGCCTTCTCCCTTACTGACCTGCCCGTGCCTTAAGATCTGCCAGTGAGGCCCTCCTGGTTGTCCCACTGCCTTCAGTAATGAGGCAGATGGGCAACCAAGAGAGGGCCTTTTCAGTAATGGCCCCCAAGCTACGGAATAGTCTCCCCCTCGAGGTGTGCCATGCCCCTTCTCTGTTTATATTCAGGAAGGTGATGAAGATCCACCTCTTTGCCCTGGCCTTTGGCTGAGGTGATTATACTTTCCCCCCACTACAGACACCATTATTTTAATATGGAATATATTGTTAGAAATGCTGGATTTTTAATGTGTTTTAATGTATATTATTGCAATTGTTTGTAATTTGTTGTTTTAAAAGTTGTTACCCGCCCTGGGACCTTCGAGTATCGGGCGGGATAGAAATACAAATAATAAATAAAATAAGAGTAGCCCTACTGGATCAAGCCACAGTCAATCTTGTCCAGCATTGTGTATTGCACAGGCTGTGGTCACACCTAAGGTTTAGTCCAGTTTCAGTCCACTTTCAGAGTGAGAAAGCACACCAGCAAAGTGACAAGCTGTTTTCTTTCAGTGTTAAATAACCCAGACAATTCACCTTTGGGATACATAATATGGAAATAAAATTACTGGTCACTTTGCTGATGTGTTCTTCTCTCGTTCTGAAGGTGGACTGAAAGTGGATTAAACTTTAGGTGTGACCACAGCCACAGTGGGCCACCAATTGCTTCTAGGCCTCTCAAGCAGAAGGCCAAAGCAAAACCTTCACCTGCTCTTGAATCCCTGCAAGTGGCCATAAGAAGCATCGTGCCTGCCTCTCCAATCTGATGTCATCCATTCTAATACCCATTGATTCACCTGACCTCCATGAATTTGTTTAATTCTTTCTTTAAGCTACCCGGGCTGGATGCTGTTACCACCTCTTCCAGTATTAGAGCTTTCAGTGGGAAATAAGTAATAAATATGTGATGATAAATTACCTTGCAAATACCCAAGGTGAATAGGTTTTCTGGAAAAGAAATACAGAAGAAAAGGAGAAATAAAATGGGACTATATGCCAACCCACTGCACTGCTTTGTGATCTATATTTTCTGGGGTGTGTGATTCAGCGGTTAAGATCAAGGTAGCCTGAATTTTCTGGAAGTGATAGGGCAAACAGTGACTAGAAATGGTCTTCAATTTAACTGGCATTTCTTATGGATGATACCCAAAATGTCTACATTTGCCTGTCATTCAAAACAGTCATTAAAATCTGTCAGCTTTCTTTTCAGTGCTACCACTGTTGCATCCCATAGCTGTTGTTGTTGGGTACCACTGAGTCATGGCCAAATGCTGGTTGACCGCAGGGTCATCTCCATGGCCACTTCTATGATGTTTCTTGGCAAAGATACAGAAGTGGTTTGCCATTGCCTGCTTCCAGGGAGACTCTGGGGACTAAATCTGCAACACTGTTTTCCAAGCAGTTTGCTCTGTCGTTAAACTACAGCCACTGCCTCCATCCTATAGTAAACCAATGCATAGTTTGGCCCATTGGCTTATAGCACTTGGATGCCTACATACACTGGGGCAGAGTGGGGGGAGGCAGCTTTTATGCTAGGGACCTTAGCATGTGATATAGAGGTCTGGGGCAAGACCAAAATGGGACATGGTGGCATGTGGCAAAGTCTGTTGTGGTACCCTCTTGGCCTTCAAAATTGTAGATCAGTGTGATTTTTTTTGTGTGTGGCATGCCACTAATAGCCCATTTCTAGGACAGCTGGAGTGACCCACAGCCAAGGAATGCTCAGGAGACCACTGAAAAGTGGAATCACTTTGTGGCATTACTTTCACACCATGTAGTGCTCCAGAGCTACTGTCCATGAAGACAGAGCATTTCTCCCAAGACTACTTTATCAAGTAATTGCAAGATTTCAAATGGTCCAAATGGACCACATGGAAGCTTCCAGTAAGACTAACGTGAGGCTTATCTAGCTGGGCTTCTCAGAGCACAAAGGTCCAAGGAGGACTGGCACACATTGGCAGAGACCTCTTTCAAGCAGGGTTCATTGTCTGTCTCAATAGCTTTGACCTCTAATTTTCCACCAGGTAAATAGGAATTCAGCCAGCATAATTCTTTGAAGGGAAGCTTTCTGAAGAAATGAAAGCACTGTTTGGTTGAATGTCTGTGATGCTGATAAAACAGTAAATATCAGCCTCAGAGCAAGTATGATCATCTTTAGGAATGCAGCAGACAGAGTGGGGGAAGAAAGCCATTAACTTTCTTCTCCCACTGTGTTTCTGATGAGAATCTCTGTCCTGGAACTCCTATTTGCATTTGGAAATTTTCCATTGGCACTGGTGGTTCACTTCCTCCTAACACAAATAGCAGCTTCAGATGAGAGATATTTGTGAGAACTGCAATAAAAGTAAAACCATTTGCAGTAATCTTGATAACTATCAAATATATTTGGGGGAGATTCCTCACAATAGGGGTAATTCAAAGTGGGATGGGCTGCCAGTGGGGTGGAACAGTGCCATTCACAGTTGCTCCCACCAGAGAGCCATTGGGGGAAGCAGCAAGGCTTCAAAGACTGGGGACAAAAATTTCTGGTCCAGTTGGTTTTGCAACAGACCAATTGCTAGTGGTGCTTCCTGGAGCACCACTGAAAAGTCCCCCCCCCCCCGCCGCCGCCACCACCGCCCAATAGAATACCAGTATTCAAACTTTGTGGTCTGGTATGCTACTCCTAGGTCTACTATTTTATGGGGCTAAGGCACTGTTTTCTTCACCCTAGTCCAGCCCATGCTTCATCCAATGGGGACAAAGCGCGATGGGCTTGGGGCCCATAATAACTGCACAGTGTGGAAAGGGCCCTGGATGTGTGTTCAAGTAGAGTCTGAACAATCATCAGGTGGAGGCAGTTTGATCTTGTAGTTAGGGTGCCAGACTTCTCTGGGAATCACTGAGTTTGATTCTGCATTCCTCCATGAAGCCAGCTGGTTGACCTTGGGCTAGTCACAGCTCTCTTTCTGAGCTCTCACAGCCCCACCTACCTCACAGGGTGTTCTGTTGTGGGGAGAAGAACAGAAAGCTTTGTCAACCACTTTGAGTCCCCTTGAATGGGTGAGAAAAATGGGGGTATAAAAGCTAACTCTTCTTCTTTGGAATGAATCCTTGCATGAAACAGTTGCTGGATTTCATGGCCTTAATAGCCTCCTTTCCCAGATAAGTCTGGCACCGTAACATCAGGATCAAACTGTCTCCAATTGATGATTGTTCAGTCTCTACTTTAACACATATCTAGGGAGATCACCAGGGCCCTTTCCACACTGCCTCTGATTATGAAATGCAAAGAGTGTTTCATCATGTCCCATTTAATCCCTAGACCACTTCTGCACAGGTTCCCTCATGCTATGTTGTGCTGATCCTGGGCCTGACTGAGTGATCCAGTCCAGGGTCAGACAGGTGACCAGAGGTCTGTGTCAAGGACTGTTCATATTGTGGATGGCACAGCCCAACAACTTTTTCATTCCCAGTCTCCAAAGATGCTGGCAGAGACCATTTTAGGTAGTTCTCAAAAGCACCTTATTTTTTGAACTACTTCTGGGTGCCCATCAGGCATCTTAGCTCTGTTAGACCATACATAGTTGGTCCAGTTTACCAACCTGGAATGCTACGTGTACCCCTTGCAAACACTCTGCCATTGGCATGTGCCACAGCACCGTTTTTGCACCATAGCCTGATCCAATACCTCATCCCATGACAATGCAGAATTCTACAGCAAGGAGTGACCTCCCGGTAGATTCTTCATCAGTGTGGAGGAGCATTACAGCTGAGCTGCAAGACTAGTCTAGACACTCCATGTAGACACAGTCCTTGACTGCACAAAAACTTCCCCTTGTGATGTAAGGTTTCATGATCCTTTTTTACTTCCAGTTTTTTTTGGGGGAGCAATGACTGGCAATATCTGATGTGCATTTTTGTACACTCTTCAGGTATGCATTTGGGTATGCTCATCACATTCACACATTGAAACTTAACAGGTAGTTCATGAACCTAATCAACAACAAAAAATCCTTCACCATGACAGACGTATAAAAGGAAAGATGGAAATAACAAGTCCTGAAATACTGTTCATGTGCATCAAGATTTTGCTCACACCTCCTTTTTTTTTCCCTTTTCCCTTCACCTCCCCTCCCTCTCCTTTAACAATCTCCATGGTTTATCCTTGACTGCTGACTACCTGAGAATCATAGAAGGTAATAAACGTAGTATAGCCTTCAAAATCACCCCCATTGTAGCATTCTAACTTGTTCGACAAATTTCTAAACTGCTTGTCATTGCTGGTTCAAATCTCCCAGCATGAAGTTTTCAAATAATTTGCTGACTGCTATCACCATGGGGTTAATACATGGACAAGAGGAACACACTGTGGATAAAAGAAAATGCTTCACTAACCTGATCAGCAGCACAGCCAAGATGTTTCTTACTAAGCTTAACCTCTTTCTGTGAAGTTTGCCTCCCAGTTCGGGCTGCCATCCTCAAAGGACTCTTTCCACTGATAACTTTGGTACTACTGTTGACTTCAGTTTGATCACTTCTGTACTTTGAGGATCTTTCTTTCTCTCTTGCTCTCTTTCTGAGAAAAAATGAATTTAGAATTAGAATTTAATAGAATTTGAGGTTCTAAACTCTGATGAGCTGCTGGGACCTTCTGGGCTAAATATTCAATCATGGTAAAGCATTAATAGGAAACTTGGACCATAAATGTGTATCCTTTAGGCAGAAACTGCGCTACCTCAAAAATACAAATGCAGTGGCAGTTGGCTGCATGGGTTCAATTTAAGGTGCACCACAGATTAACATTTCCTAAACTACATTAATGAAGGGATAGAAAGGTATGTGAGAAAGAGCCCCAAAGTTCTGATGTTGTCAGAGTATAGTTCATAAACTGATTAACACAGAGAAATTGTTTCTTGTTGGTACCATCAAGTTATGGTTACTCCTGGTTGACTGTATCGTGCTTACATGGGCATCTCTATGCAGAGATACATAAGTGGGTTTGCCATTGGATATTTCTGAGAAGAGGATGGGGATAGACAGCCCTCTGCTTTTCAGGTTGTTTGCACTACCACTGAGGCCGTATTCAGACATAACAAAAGGGGCTCCTCAGAGGCACATCAGAGAGACATTGTAGCCCTTGTGTTCCCAAGCCTTTTTAAATCCACCTTTTCTAGCCCAGAATGTTTAGGAGAGGAGAAGAGGCAGACTGGTGTGTAAACAATTTCAACTCAAAGCTTTTTTAAAGCAGTCTCAGAGGTGCCTCAGAGGTGCTCTGGGTGATCACAGTCTTCACTACAGCTCCTCAATTAACTTCATGGTCAGTATACCAGACTATGAAGACACACAAATGGCACACCTCCTTGGATCAGTTTGGTACACCTACTGGGGGACTGTTTCCAGCAGTGAAACAATGATGTTCAATAATAATGCGACTCTGGGAGCTCCAAAGGACAAGAGGTCCTTCAAAGGTCTGAGGATCATCTCCAACTTTGAAACTGGCACAACTTTTGGAGCCAGCTGCAGGAACTGGCATGGGACAGGGCATCCCAATATGGGCAGTCCCACCCCACACCAACAACAGGGCATCCCAGCTTGAGACTGGTTCTGTATCTCAGGGATATGAATATCAAGTGCAGAAATAGCCAAAGGCTACATTAAATACTTAATTTTATGGCACTAACCTTGGAAACAAATACTCCATGTTTCACATTGATACTTTTCCTCTTCAATATTTTTCAACACCTAGTCTTCCTTGGCATATTTATTTATTTATTTATTTATTTATTTATTTATTTATTTATT
>MTQE01001141.1:19070571-19095665 GCA_014337955.1 Aspidoscelis marmoratus
TTCAACAACATGGATAAGCGACAGAACTTTTGTCAGGCACTGTAGTTATGATAAGTCTGTAAAGGATCTGCATAACAAAAATATCCTGGCTAAAGCTAAACAGATTTTCCAAAAGGTTTACAGTATTTCAAAGGCACTACAAAATACTGGGGAATGGGACAAAGTGATTGCTGTTCTCTCTTTCAGTAGACAAATAAAAGTAGGATAGATTATGGAAAGTGCAATTAACAAAGGATATTTTAATGTTATGGGAAAGAAGGTGTTGCCTTTGTCTTCTGCTTGAGATGCCCAGAAGCAATTGGTGGGTCACTGTATGAGACAGGATGATGGGCTGCGGTCTGATTCAGTAGGGCTCCCCTTGGGTTCTTAAGTTCTTTTGTGTGAATAGAAGAAAGAATGCTAGGCAAGACATTCCACTGGATGGCACAAGGACATGCACTAGCTGGCTGGGTGGTGGGAAATCAATGTCCATCTTCCATTTTCTCATCTAGTTTGATTCTTAAATGATTTTTTTCCCTACTAGCTGCCACTCACCTGTGTTCAGTGGAAGGCCAATTTGCACTTTATTTGAAAGTGACAATCCACAGATCAGAACAGCTTCCAGAATTTTAAATTTCTATTAATGTAGAAACATTACTACTTTAATTCTCTGACTTGGGAGCAATTCTGAAATACAACAAGCATTATTTCTCTCATTTTCTGTGGATTTCCAGTGAGACATGGATCCTATTTTATAGCATTCTTAATGTAATTGTTAATCTAGTCTTGCTCTATAGACTCTGTTTTCCAACATGATTTAAACTACTTATAAACTATTATCTTATTCTGCATTACTGTCAGCATTCTGATGCTCAAGATTCGTTTCTCTGCTGTACATTTGAAGATCTAAAAATAAGTGAGAGCATAGGAGTCACAAGTTTTACCACTTTCATTGATAATTTATGGAATAATTTTACACTTCTCTAACACCCAGCTCACAAATCATGTTCAAATACATGAGTTGTCGCTTGGAGTTTGCAATGGATTGTTAATGAAACTCTCTAGGTCTTGCCTTTTAAATGTTTCACAGATTCACATTTTATGCTTGGCCAGAACATTGAAGCTACATTCACAGATGTTCCATCTTTGCTAGGAGAAAAAAGATTTACTACATATGTGCTGCAGCCATATCAATTATGTATCATTCTGAGAGTATGGAGTTAAACTAGGTTAAACTACAGTAAATGCACTGTGAAAGAAAACTGTCATTACATTTGAATTAAATACATATATGACCCCCCAGTAGATAGGTATCAGCTCCAGCTGGACTCTAAAGCAGAAGTAATCTATAAAATGAGGGACACTATACTGAGGATAACTCCAGCACCATAGCAACATATGATGGTCTGTTATGAAGGATAGAGAATGCTGAAATGACTATAATGAATACAAGCCAGTGCAGGATATCTTTCACCAACTTTTGACAGGTATGGATTTGTAATGTGGTTCACTATAGATGATAAAATGTAGTATTGCTTAGTCCATACAGAGAAGGCATGAAAGAAAAAGAGACACGCAGAATGACAGTTGCCTAACTTGATGTAATATATTTCTATCATCTGTGTATCTCAGTTAAAGGACCAAGTGCATGAGTCTGGAAAATGTTGGCTTCCAAACCTATGGTTTCACTCTGCTAGAGTAAATTATGAAAGCTATTGTGATTTCTATGGAATATTGTGTACATTGGGAGGAATGGAATTCTCCTTTCTGCTCTATGTCCCAGAAAACTGTTCCAACATTGTTTTTGGGAGTGGAAATCTGCTCATCCAGTGGTAGACAGGGTTCAGTTTTCCACAAAGTGCTAATTTTACCCCCATCTGTTTAAATCTAAACACAAGTGCTGAGGTAAGTCATCTGATAATTTGGCTCATGCCAATAGTGCTTCACTTGTTGATGTTTGGGCATAATGACAAATTGGATGAAAGAAAACAATCTGAGGCTACAATCTGGGGAATGCATAAAGCAAGAGAAAGGTAGATAAACTAATGCTGGCCATAAGTTCCTACTTTGTTGTGCACTCACCCAGTGTCAAGATGTCCCTAAAGCGCTCTTCACAACTTCTTTTCATTTTTACTGCCCCGAATAAATTAGTGCCATCAGCAAACTTTGTTCTCTCAGTGTTTAGCCCTGCTTCTAGATCACTGTCTTTAAAAGCATTGATTCCAGTACTGAACCTTGGGGACCATACTTTTTACTTCTCTCCATTCTGACGATAGTCCATCAATTACTACTCACTGTTTCCTGCCCTTTAGTCAATTATTAGTCCTCTTATTCCTTGAGTGATTAGTTTATTCAGATCCCTTTGATAATGGACTTTGTATATATGGACTTCCAGAAGGCTTTTGACAATGTCAGCTGGATCACCTTTATCCTTTATCCTTGTGCTTGTTGACACTTTAGGAATTCTGACAAGTTAGTAAGCCATGATTTATCCTTGCAGAAGCTATGCTGATTTTCCTTCAGCAATGCTTTTGTCTAGGCACACATCAATTTTATCCTTAAGGATGGTTTATATCACTTCACCTGGAACTGATGTTAAGTGGACTAATCTGTAATTTCCTGAATTACTTCTGAATCTTTTTTTTAAAGATTTTTTAGAGACCCTTGCCTTTCAAGGGCCCAGTTCTGCACCACCATAAAATGAAGCATCACTCACAGAAGCCCTGGAAACATCAAAACAGTAGCAACAGCAAGGCAGAAGCAGATCTCCCGCTTCACTCCAGGTATCCCTTATTTGAGAAATGTTCAAGCTGTTCTAGATGGGGTTGCTTGATACAACACTTCTGTCAGACCACTGCAGAGTGATATGCATAAGTCTGACTTAAAAGGAGAGTCCAAGAGAAACACACAATTTCTCATCTGAGAAGGATACATTTTGAGTGCATCAGCAACTGCACATTCTCCCAGTTCATTTCCAAGTTGTGTTGGTGCATGGTTTAATGTCTTGTGATGGAGTAATTTACAGAAACATACAATTCCACTTGCATCCTCCAGATGTCCTGCATTGAGAGCCCCTAAAAATATTTTAAGTTTTTGGTCACAATGGGAAGGGCTTTCTCACTGTTGGAAGTCAGTTGTGGAATAGCCTTTCCAGAGAGGTCTGTCTGGCACAAGAGAGAGTCTTTCAGCTGTTTTAACATCTAAACCATCCATTCAGTATAGTCTTTGTTTTATTTTTCAAGTATTTTAAGGACATGTTGCATTCCTTCAGATTCATACATTTAAAATCGAAATACAAAGACACTGGTAAAATTTGTCTACATACAAAGCTTTTGACCACCTGTGACTTTTACTGTGCCTTTGTGAGGACTATGAAACAAGAAAAATATTTATCAGCAAAGTTTCACAAAAGACTATAAAACTCAAAGCTTTACATAATGATAGGTTCAATGAACAATTTTCTTGTGTTATGATAATGGATTTGCTCTAGAGATCTAATAAGTCATTTAGTTTTTAATTTGAGCTTTGAAATTTGCTAAAGGACATAACAAGCCATTGAAACATTTGAGTGCTAGGATCTGAGCCTAAAATTTAGAAAGGTCACATATCTTCATCAGGAGTGGACAGAACCTTGTGCAATTAAATTGTTTCAATATGCTAAGTTACATTATTTTGTTGCCCTGTAACCTTCAGTGGGTTTCTCCACACTTTAATCTATTTGTACTTAGATAAACTGAAAGCCTGCTTTGATTCCTGGAACCCTGTGACACCATATTGGCTAATACCCAAATAGGTCTATCAGGCTGACATGTAAACAGCTGTTAGGTCATTGATCCAGACTTCTCTTTTCTTTGTTTAATATGGATGTTTTATTTAAGGAATTCAGTTTTGGTTTCCTTTTCAATCTGGTAGGATCCCCATAGCACCGTTATGGTGCTTTGAATTCACAATGAGGATACAGTATCAACAAGAGCAGGGTCTGGCCTGAACATTCAGTGTGAAGAGCTCAGCAGCTGCATAAATTCTGTGTTCTTTCCCACCATCATGCCATATGCACTGTTACTATGCTGCAGCGGCAGAGTAATATAAAAAAGCTCTTAGCTCTTCATACCATTCTGCCTGCTGTCAATCTTGAAGACCAGTCTTTGAAATTGTTAGCAGGGAGCAGTGACATGTGGACACCAGTCTCTGTATTACAGATAGTGCCACACCTCTAGCATTATTCTCTTAATGTGAAAGAGGGGAGGCACTGTGGTTGTAACACTTCCTCATTTCCTCTGCAGATCCTGCCATTGTCTCTGTGTTAATTGTTCAAAGACAAAGGAAAGATCATCTTTACCTTCCTCTGTGATGTAAAGATGAAGGCCAATTTGGAGACATAAATCTTCGAAAACTTTAATCTTTTATGAAAGAAACGTATTTATTTTGGATGCACTGTTATAAAAGCAAGAATTTATAGTCCATGTATATCAATTGCCCTCATCCATATGGATGGGGCATTTTTGTACCCCAGCTAAGTAAAAGTGTAAGGTATTACTTTTTTTGGTGGGGGGAGGAGGGATGATTGTAATGTGTAGCACAGTGCTTTAATTTTAGGATCCTCACTAAGGAGGGCGGGGGGAACTGCATAAATCAGGAGCTGCTTCACTGCCTGAAATTTGCATCATTTTTCACCTATACAGATGAGGGTTAGGTTCATCATCATTGTAACAGCAACAATCAGATTATACCAACAAGTGCAAATTTTTGTTATTTATATTAATATTTTCATGGTTATAAATGAATATTATCCTCCCCTTTGGCTTTAAGTATTTAGGTAAATTGCCTCCCGCTAATGTCAAAATTATTTCAACGTGAGTAAATGCTGACTTTGTGGCAAGGACCATTTAGAAACAGACCTCCTGGTTTCCAAATTTTCTCTTTTGACTACTTTCTGTACATATACTATCTTTTTACCTGAAAAAGGGTCCTGCAGACCAGGAAAATGTTAAAAAGGGAGATGGAATATCTGTCATGCTAAGGAATGATTTTAACAACTTTTGTTTTCATGAATAAAGGAGGGACATGACATTCATGAAATCTGAATTTTATAACTTATAAACATGGAGAAAATGGCAAGCAGTAGTGAGAGATTTGTTAAAAGAAGAATGAAGGCGGTAGACTGCACCTGTCAAGGGTTGAGGAGAATGTGTTTGTTGGAATCAGGTGAGCTTAAACTGAATTGCAGGGGAAAAGAGATAAGAACGCCAAGGCAAAGAATACGTGTAAGAACTCATGCTTGGTAGGTTAGAGTGGGAAGTACCTCTAATGAGACATGTTGAACTATATCAATAATCCCAGAAGGACATCAGAAAATAAAGTGGCCTCTCATGTTTATATGTTTAATGTCTAAGTTTGGAAAATAAACAAGATGAGCTTGAACTCTTAATTCAGAAAACTGAACACGATTTAATAGGAATAACTTGAATATAAGTGACGGATTGTTAAAAACAAATTACAACATCATAGAAATGTGCAGTTGGAAAGGACCTTGAGGGTCTTCCAGATGACCCCTTGCTCGATGTCTCTCCATCTGCTTGAAAAGTAACAGAAAGTTAATAGAGCCACACTACACATGTATATAATTCAAAGTTGCTCAGCAATCAAAGGCATTTCCCTGGTTTTTGTCCTGTTCCTGTTTTCAGTTGGTTTTCAAATGCCTTGGTTGCCCTGTTGCTATATATTGAGCAGCAATTGATTATTTCATTAGGAAAATGGCAAGGGAAGAGTTCATTACATCAAGGGGCTCTTGTCCTGCAATGCCATTTCTCTCTAGCAGCAAAAACTTGAACTAAGCCTTATTTTAATTCTGCTGGCTCTTGCCTAGTAACAAGTTTTTGTTATTCCCATAGTGAAATACTTTGCTGAGCTTTCTATTTACCTTCTTTATTCAATTAATCATGCACTTGGCTACTTAGTTTCAGGCTTAGGAAAAACTTCTTTGTTACTTTGTGTCCCTTAACTGTAGTTACAGTGAATCTTTGCTTCTCCTGCTACAGACTGTGCATATCATTTGACTAATTCACCCAACCTTGAAAGTGATTTAAAGGGTCTTCTTGCCATAAATTACAAGTTGCCATTTGACTAATTTCCCCATCTTTGATAGACTTTGATTGTTGCTGTTTGCTTTTACTGTTGCCATTTGCTGTGTAATAAGGTTATTTCCTGTGTGCTTTTTAAACTAATAAAGAAACTTTGTTTCAAGATCAGCTCTACTTCTCTATGCTATTACATGTCAGAGAGGCAATGGCTGACTTGAAGTGGCATCTGGAGGCTGTGATGGGTTGGAGGTGGGTGAACAAGCTAGGCTGGATCTAGATAAGAGAGAGTGCTGTATACCAGGAACAATGCTAATCATGAATTGAGGGTGGCACTACCTTTAAAAAAATGGGCTGATACCTTGGGGGTTCACCTAGACTCAACACAGCTCCTAGATGTCCAGGTAGCAGCCATGTCAGGAGTTACTTTATACATCTTTGTTTGGTATGCCAGCTGCATCCCTTCCTTGAAAAATCTGACTTGGCAACTATGAGTCCTACTCTAATCACATCATGGTTAGATTGATGAAATATTCAGCCTGATCTGGTCAGGGAGAAGTCCCATGGGTATGCTATTGAAAAACATTTGGGAGCTTCAGAAGTTTCAAAATGCGACTCCTAGTTGGGAGCATTTTCTCCTGTCCTTCCAGAACTGTGTTGACTGCCCTCTGCTTCCAGATTCAAGTCCAGTTGCTGGTCATTACCTTTAAAGCCCTATATGGTTTGGGTCCTAAGTATTGGAAGGACTGCCTTTTCCCCAAAGGTACTATGCATGATCAAAAGTAGGCCCTTACTCCATGACACAGTCAACAAAAGAAGACAACTGTACTGCAGAACCTTTTGAGTAGTTTTTCCATACCTTTGAAGTGGTCTTCTTTTATCACCATGGGCTGCACCATCCATTGAGGCCCTTTGGAGACCCTTGAAAAACCATATTTTCTGAAAAGCCGTTTCCTGTCCTGAGTGTTACACTTTCATCTGTGAATGCAGTGCTTTTAATGCACTGGAGTTGTTCCTTTGAGGTGTACATGTTATTTTTAATCATTTTTAAAAATATTATAGTATTTTATATATTCATTTATTTATTTCAGGTATTTATATTTCACCCTAAGATCCTGGGGGGAGGGAGTTACAATATTTAATAAAAACAAAAAAATACATATATAAGCATATATACTTATAAAGCAAACTTAAAATGCAATCCTTCCATCATTTGAAGGGAACTAGATTTTATTGTCTGCGTTTGGATATTCAGGCTGCTTTAAGGCCTTTGAGTGATGCAGCAGAGTATAAATCAAATAAATAAAAATATTCTGGCTATGAAGGTGGAGAGTTCATCGCAAAGGCAGAAGCCAAAGGCAGAAGACACCAGTCCCATCACACAATTGTGGATCCTTTTGTAGTTAGCTTTCCAGAATGCCCTTACATGTTCCAGGACATGCCATCCATATACCACAGTGTCACCTCTGTCCTAGAGCTGTTTGCAGCATGAAAGAGTGCTCCCAATCCTGCAGATTACACTCCTGGTCTGAAACATTCATTCGCACTTTCAGGTGCAAAACTGTGGGGAGGCAGGGAGTCCTGCTTGCATGCCTGTGGCTGTACAAATGCAAAACCAGCAAAATCTCACCCTCCATGATTGCTTTGATTTTGATTTTTGAAAGTCAATGGAAGTTATTTATCTGGACTTTAGCAAAGCAATTGAGAAGGTAGCCTATGATATTCTACTCAGCATATCAGTGGTTTGGAAGAAGGAAAAGAGTTGGTTTTTATACTCAGCTTTTCTCACCCATTTAAGGGGACTTAAAGTGGCTGACAAAGCTTTCTATTCTTCTCCCCACCACAGAAGAAGGTGGGGTTCTGAGAGCTCTGAAACAAAGCTGTGACTAGCCCAAGGTCACCCAGCTGCCTTCATGGACAAGTGCAGAATCAAACCTGGTGACTACGAGATATGAGTCTGGCATTCTAACTACAAGACCAAACTGGTGCCACCACTATGTAGATGTACAGGTGGCCTGAAAGTGATGCCCTAAGAGTGCTCATCGGTCATTCTTCATCTGATTGTAACATGAAGGTCAGCTTGGAAATAACAAAGAAATTCAACAGAAGGAAATAGAAAATGCTTCACTTAGAGCAAAGTAATCAAATTTTTAAAAAAGAGTTACTTGGTTTGATAACAGCATACGCGAAAAGGGTATCCGAATTTTTGTTGCTATTGAACTGCATCCACAAAAGTATAGCCTCCAAATAAGAGCAATTTAAGAGTTTATTCAGCACTCCTTACATTCCCTCCTGAAGTACTGTGTTCAATTTTATATTCACACACATACTGGTCAGCTGCCTATTATAGTTCATTTGAACTAGATGGTCTGAATGACTCCCATCTTACTCTATGATATGTAATTCTAAAGAATTAACTAAGTCTGCAATGTTTAGTGTTGGCTCTGTGCTTCTACTGATTCACATTCATAAACTGGGACTTTGTGGTCCCTGGAACCCACCATTTTCCAGCGGCGACAATGGCTTGCTTTGCATAGTTTTGTGTTACATGATGTTTAGTCTGCTTATGTATCTTTTCTTTAATAAAGCAATGTGTAGTTCAAAACAAACTACCTGCTACAGCCAGGCCCTGCTGTAGTTTGCACTAGCATATGGACATCTGACTCCTATTCCAGGATATAATCCAGAGTAAAGACCAGTGAAGAAAGGTTATTAGCTCAACACGTAATGCTTTACTCAGTTTGTGTTACCTTTTTGCTTTGTGAACTTACTCTAATAGGAACACATGGAGATGAAATATGATGCTATGAAGGACTCATTTAGACAAGTAAATTGGCCCTGAGTTGTGAAAAGAAAAACAAGGGGAAAATAAAATTCCACCCTGTGTTTTTGGTTGCCTGGATACTGGTAAGAGACAAGGTCTCTCTTTTTTCCTGAAAGAAAGGTAACAATATGTCTGCAGAAAGGCTTGTGCAAATTGGCAGAATTAATTTGAGTTTGAATTGTAAGATGATGATATGGACATAAAGCTCCTAATGGAAGAATGGAAATGTATGTATATAAACCATGCAGCATAACAAGACCTCTACCTGAAAAAGGCTGAGGGTCTTTGGTGCTAGGAAATAAAAAGTCCTTCATTCTTGTTTTCCTATGTACAAGAAAAAAATTCCGAGCCAGCTTGCCAGGATAAGTGAAAGAAATGGACTTAAATCAAGGACATTTATGTTCAGATTCCTGCTTTGCCATGAAACCAAACTCACTAGGTAGTTTTGTGGAAATCGCTGTTATCGCCTGACTTGTAGCCAAGCAACCAATAATAGTTAGTAGGATTCTATTTTCCCTCTCCTTTAGCAACTGAAAACCATGTCACTTATTATACTTCCTGGGTTTGAAAAACATACCTCTGAAATGTGATGCCCAGAGTTGGCTGCACTTAGAAAATATATTAATCCAATATATTTACAAATTCCTCTTTTGATCAATAAAGTTTATACTGTGAAGCATCTCTATCTCTCCTTCTTGTGTGGATTCATGCATACAATTTGTCAACTTTTAAAAAAAAGTTATTAAAGCAAAAGCAGAATACCAAAGTTTTCAGACTATCACCTAACTCAAACTGTTAGCTCAATTTAAATAGTCTGAGAAAGACAGTGCAGCAGTTGAAAGAATGCCCGTAATTCATTATGCATCAGATTTATTTTATTAATACCCCATGAACACTTGAAGCAATATACATACAAGGTTAACTGGCATTACACTTTTAAAGATCAATGATGTTTTAGAGCAAAATGCAGCAACAGTGCTGCTAAAAGGTCATATTATACTGATCTTGCAAACATTGCAATAATATTTCAAATACTGGGTGCTACACTCATCTGTTTTCTGTCACCTATGTTGTACCTTCTATAAGTACAACCCAAGAATAAAGAACCTTGAACTTTGTTGTTTTAGTAGTAGAACCCGAGTATGTAATCACACACCTACAGAAGAAAACGGGGAAAAAAAGTCTGACAAATTATTCTTATTCTTTTGGTTTAGTTTACATTCATGCACATCCCTAGCTGGAACACCTTCCTTATGAAACCAGTCTACAATGTCTGGGTTTTCAGTCTTGAAACATGGTGTTTGGGTAACCTAACTGAAGTGTATAAAATTATACATGGTGTGGAAAAGGTGGATAGAGAAAAAAGTATTTTTCTATTGCACAACAGTAGAACCAGGAGCAGCACGCACGCTATGGACAAGAGAGTTGTGATTGAAAAAGGGAAATTGGGTTTTTTTAATCATCCAGCATGCCATCAGTCTATGGAATTTATTATCAAAAGAGATAGTGACAGCAACCAGCCTGGATTGTTTTAAGAAGGTATTAGAGAAATTTGTAAAGGCAAAATGCATCACTAGCTACTGGAATGGATGTCCAGACTCCAGGTACTCATTCCAGGTTGGAGAGAGAGGCAGGATCCCTCTTAAGGCTACCTGTGGGGATCTGAGAGCAAGTGAAAATTTTATCTTCCTCTTCTGCTTGAGAATTCCAAGAAGCAATTGGTAGGCCACATTTTGAGATGGGATGCTCTACTAGATGTTGTCTGATCCAGCAGGGCTCTTCTTATGCTCCTATGTTGCTGAATTGTAACTCTGATTACGTTTCAGGCTGCATTGTTTATAGCATGTTGGTTGTTGATGTCTACCATGGGTCATACCTTGCTCACCTGAGGTTTCAATCAATACCAAAGCATAAAGGCTAAAAGCAACACCAAGAAACTTCAGTAGCAAGACATTTTGTGCTTGTTTCTATAAATAGCTTTTAATATGAGAAATAACTGAATATTTAATTTGAATTTATCCTCTGTGAATTTACAAAAACACCAGTTGCTACTATTTCTTAAGCCAGGGTTTCCCAAACTATGGGTCATGACCCACTGGTGGGTCGCGAGCAAATATTGAGTGGGCCCTGCCTGTAGAACGACACGCCAACCAACCGAGCCATTATTCATATTGGTAACGGTTAAATTTCCTAGAGGTGGGTCCTGAGTTGGTAAACTTATATTAGATGGGTCATAGCCCAGACAACTTTGGGAACCACTGTCTTAAGCCATAAGAAGTACCAATAAAGAAAATAATTCATCTCTTGATTGGTTACAGATTTTTTTTTCTCCTAATACAGAGTGAATTCTTAGAGCCTGTATTTTAAGATTAATTTTAAAAAAATATATTGATTACCTACATTGATGCATAGCAGGATTAAGAATGCCTTAGGCAAGCAATTATCCCTTACATATCTACAGTGGCACAGAAAATAGCATGTTTCCCCTCAAGTAACATAATTCCTGCAGAGAAAATTAGGTGCTACCTCATTCGCCAAACATCAGACAGATATACAGAAATTCAAAAATCATAAGGTTCATAAAAAGTAATTCAGTCTTGGGCAAAATATTGCCATCTCTAAGCATGGAATAACTGACTGATTTTTGTCAGAAAAGTTGTTTGCATGGACTTTATGTAGCGTATTGTGACTGAAATTTCACAAAAATATGTCTTCATGGGCAGAAAGAATGTGGCTGCAATTAATTTAACTAACCAACCAACCAGTAGGTAACCACACGTCTTTTCACCTTCTTTCCCTTTGAGTGACTATACAAGACCTTCTTTAAAAGATTAAATTGGCCAAGATCCTGGAACTTTTATTAGTAATACTGGGCTGGATGATCAAGAATGTGCTAACCAAGCTGTGCAGATGAGACAGCAGAAGATTAAAATGTTTTAATCTAGATGTTTTAAACTATTGTACCTTTCATATGTAGGTAACAATGGTATGCTGTTTCTGACTGCTGTGAATTGTTTGCTTGCATGCTTTTTTTAAAATCCCATCCTTGGAATGGAAGCCCAGATTTCTTCTTCAGCCAAACACCAAGGCAAAGAAGTCTGTTTTTCACCTGTTTTTAAAAATATATAGTGATGGCACTTGACACACCTTTGAGAGAAGACCATTCCATAACTGAGATACTTTCACACTAGAATCTCTTTCATTGGCATCTCCCCTTTAGCTATTGAAGATGGTGGGACTGCTAAATTGGTCTCTATAGCAGAACTCAATGTGTTTATAATAATAACAAATATTGGTATAAAGTAATTTGTTTGACAAACATCTCTATAAATCGACTAACTTGCAGACATTTCCACCAATAATTTAATTTAAGCCATTTAAACCATATGCAGATGAGCATTTGAAATTCAGTAAAGGAAGGCAAGAAGTAAGGAAGCAGTCAAGAATGGGGATACTGTTTAGACGAAAGACACTATTTCAGTAAAGACCCTTTCTGAATTTGTTACTTCTTGATTTCTCTTGGTAGGCATAGGAACAGAAAGGTCCCTGATAATGATTTTATGAAGCAATGATAAATTAGGCACTTTGATCCCAGTTGTTTCATGCTTTAAAGTTACATTTTATATAATACAGTCTGCCCAACTACTACTCATACAACTAAATGTTGTGCATTCAAAGGCAGATATTTTAAGAAAATGGATAACAAGCTGCATTTCCATAAGGTTAAGATGTAGCCAAGTGATAAAACAACTTGTACAATGGGTGTGTGAGCTGCCCCTGAGGTAAGGATTGTGGTGAGCAAACGCTCTGTGTTTCACCATCCCTGAAACCTCCCAGCTGCAAGATTTCTAGGGTTTTTTTTGCCAGTCTGGAAATGACTCAAAGAGTCAGTGGTTTTCAGTGTGGCGTGAAAACAGTTGAATAAGAAACTGGGTCATTGAGCCATCTCCTCCCTCTGTCATCAAGCCCTGGGAGTTGCCCTTTGTGTCTTATAGATACAACCAGCTCTGGATCAGATTGGGGGTTGGTGGTGGTCCATAATCAGCTGGGAACAGCCCTGCCCCAGAGGCTGCCAGATGTATTGGGGGTTGCCTTCAGGGATCCATATGGATGAAGCCACAGTTTAGGAGGAGATGTGATTGACTTTTAACTTATTGGTAGCCTGTTAATTCTTGTATAATCAAACTACAGGCCTTTCTGTGTTTCCCTTGCTGTGATCTGGCTCAGCAGGTCTGAATCAGTGAGGCCCTCTGGTCCAGATCATGGCAAGGTGTGGCCTGGAATAGTGCCATCTGCACAGCAACACTGTTCCAAACCAGCCCCCACCCAAAGGTTGCATGAACTTTGGAGCCTGGCTCCAGGGCTTGGACAACTAGGAATCAACGTTCCTTCCTATCCTCAGATATACTGGGGCCGTATTACAGTAGTGCAATAAGCTGTGCTACCAAAATGGGTTCCTGTGTAACTACAATACAGAGGAATGAAATGGATATTACAGACTTACTGCAGGTCACAACCAGAAAACTTGTTAACATACACACAATGTGCCAACAAGTATGCAAACTCCGAAATATTTCATTGTACAAATACTGTCTTATCTGGTTTTAGTAGTTATTTCCTGTTGCCAGCTGAACTGGATTGATTTCCCAGTCCTCATTTTATTAAATACAGTAAGTTTTAACCAGAATGTGTAAGTACTTTCTCTAATATTCAAATAGCTAGGATTGCCTCCAGATAATTGATCCTTTGATTGGATAACAAAGGCTGTCTGCTCTTGAAAAACCTGTCTCCTCATTATTTAACAATGTGAGAGGGAGAAGGGGGGGGTAAATTCAAAACTGCGCCCCTTGACATGAGTGTCTGGTGCCAACCTTGTTTGCAATTAAATACCAGGGTTTTTTTTCCACCCACACACCTTAGAAGCCTCACTGTTCTGGTTTTGCATTATCTTATGTTATTGCTAATATGTTTTACTTATATGGCTTTATTTGTGGGGCTATACAGTAAATGAAAAGGGCTGCTGAAGGCTAGAATAAGGGCTGCCTGCCCCTGTGCAGTGCTACCTCCTGTCATGGTGGACTGAAAAAAATGCATTACACGTGCACTGGCACTGCACTGATTTGGTAGTAGCCACGTAAACCAGGCTGCAGAAGCAAAGGATCTAGGCTAAGGTAGAATTCTAAATCAAATAGGAGAGTGAGGACTTTGCAAATAATTTGGCATGGAGCTGCTGGAAGATCTAGCTGACTGCTTTGGAATATGTATTGATTCAGCTTTGTTATCTGAAGTGAAAAACTCTTCCCAGTGGAGTGAAATATTTTCTGCACTTTAAGCTGCTGTTATACCTGTTATCTGCCCTAAATAGAAATATTCTGGAAAGAATGATCCACAATCCAGCAACATCCAATTTAGATTATTGAGGTGCTTTCCCTGGATGCTTATGAAGTTCTGCTGGAAACTGAAATTAAGTCAAGTTTATGTAGTTAGGATTATGATTAGAGGAAATCAGCGGGGACGTATTTCACCAGCTTGCTTCCAAGTCAAGTTTAAGGTCATAGCCTTTCCTGTCAACACTCTTCACAGCTTGAGATCCAGAAACACAAAGAACTATTTTTAAAAATACCAAATAGTGTAAGTTCTAAGGTGCACCTCTTTGCCCTGGCCTTTGGCTGAGGAAAACAGCACCCCCTCCCCATGCAGACAGTTATCATTTTAGCTAATTTATTTTGTTGTGACCCACCCTGAAACCTTCAGGTATAGGGTGAGGTATAATAAAGAAAGAAGGTCAAGATCTGCTTTGAGTATCAAAGGATCATCAATTCTGAAGGTTCTTCAAGGAGGCCTTATTATGCCTTACTTTTCAAGTACTTGTTAAAGTACTTAGATGGTTAATAGAACTAAAGATTTCATATTGTTCTGCGAGTATTGTTTTGTATATTGTTCTAATTATGTTATTTTAATTGACTTACTGTCCTTTTTACTATTGATTTGCTTTAAGTTGTACTGCAAATCCTAATGGATTAAATATATAATGAGGGGCAGGATATAGATAAATTTAATAAATCAATTCACTAATTAACATAGAAATGGAACAGACTGGACTTTACAATTTGTGTGGCAAAGATAACACAAATTAAGAACACTGAATAAAACAAAACATAATACAGTGACTAAAATAGGCTTGGGCAAAATCTGCGGGCTGCTGGACTAGAGACCAAGTGGTTAACCTTCACAGTCAATCCCAGAGCAGTTTAAAGTAGCAGTGTTTTTTTTTTTTTAAAAAGTTGCATTTTACTTTTGCTTTTTGAGACAGAAAACAGAATAAAATTCCATTTTTAAATCCAGACACTGATTTTGTGTAACACATACTTTCTTAATAGTGCCTATTACCGTTTACTTTCCAGAACACTGAAAACCTGAAAAAAATACATTATTTCATCTATACATAGTGCATGTTGGCTTTATCTAGGTGCTTTTTCCTAAGAAGACTATTCACACAATTGCTTCTGTTTTTGTAGTTGACACTGCAAACTGATGCCTATTTAGCAGAGGGAAAGCTCTATTGAAATCAATATGACTTATTTCTGAGTAGACAACGAGGGATTGTGTTATTGTGTCGGAGGTTTGCCATCTTTATAGATTAATTTATTGAATAATGTGCAGAAGTATTTCTTTTCTCTTCCTACCACAAGCCCTGAAAATACAAATACAATGTGAAATGCTTAGATAGTATATATTCCATTCTGTAAGACATGCAAGTAAATCTGTATATGAAAAACAAAGTTGGTATCAACACTTTTATTTCTCCCCAGAGATTCAGTAGAAAAGAATGCTGCTACTGTGCCTCTTAACATAAAGCATCAAAATGGATGCCACTGTTATATTATTCATTGCAACCTTTACAGGAAATGAATGGACATTTCCAATAGCTAATAGGCAAAATGACAGATTTGTGGACCCACAATGTAATTGTTCCAAATGAGAATTGTGGGTATCATTTCCTGATATCATTCAGAGTCAGATCCAGTCAGTCAGCCCCAACAGAGTAAATCCAAACTGTTCAGAGGAGGTCTGTAGGTCAGCTGTACAGTGACCTAACGTATTAAGAATTTAACTCATGCACTGTCAAATTGCCTGTTCTGGTCAGTTTTCACTGAGATGATTGTTTAGATCTTTATTCTCTTTATTTATTTAGTTGTTTCAGTAAAAAATGGTGTGGGAGCCCCTTTCAGACCAAATGGCAAAACCTCTGAACAGTGCAGTGTAGTAGATTTATACTGGGGCCATATCTTTTAGACCTGAGGTGAGAAACCTGAGCAACATGTCCTAATACTAAACCTTGGGAAACCCTACTTCTCCCCTCTTTTCACTCTGAGACCCTGGACATTGTTTCCTGTCTTTTTTCCATGACTGGTGAGCTTATTCCAGAGCCTTTGATTGGGGACTTTGTCAGAAGCCTTCTGAAAGTCTAAACAGACAATGTCAAATAGGTCACCTTTCTCCTCATATTAATTAACATTATGGTTTCTATCACTTTTTAATTCCTTGGATCACTCCTGGATCCTTTTTTGAAGATTCATGTTACATTTGCTATCCTGCAGTCTTCAGGCTCAGAAACTGATCTTAGTGAATTTTTTTAAAATTATTTTTTGGCTGGAAGCTCAGCAGTTTCACATTTGTGTTAGACAAATACCATCAGAGGCCAATTTGCACTTGCCTTTAGTTTGCAATTAGTTGACATCTAGGCAGGTGCGTCGGCACTTGCAGGAGGTGTTTACAGCCTACAAATGCTCCTTACCTGCCCAGATGTTAACTAATTGCAAACTAGCTGTGGTGCATGAAATTGTCCTCATCCAGTGATTTTTTTTACTTTTTTTTATTGTGTTATCTTACATATTTTACAAAACTTCATTTCTTACCAAATGTAATACAAAACACAAAATTTACAATTTCTCCCTCCCCAAATGAAATAAAATTAATACAATTTAATTTAATTCAACCTAGACTCATAAGAAAATTCTTAACATCATCTATCAGTTTGTTATTTCTGTCTTGTCTTGTGGCGTATAAATATAGCATTTCCCAAGCCATTTCAGCAGAAATTCGTATGTTCACACCCATACATATCAATCTCTTTTGTCTATATACATCGTATTGAAACTGATCAACAAAATAATAGTATCACGTTTCCAAATTACATTTATCTGCTGATTTCCATGATACAGCTATAGTTGCCAGTGCCACCGTAAGCAATTGACTCAGCATGTATCTTTTATTTTCTTGTATGTTTTGTTCTCTATAAATCTGTAACAATGCTGGTTTTGGGTACATATTAATATTCAGTTCCATTATATCATTAATCTCTTCAAAGATTCTATTCCTCATCCAGTGATTGAACTTCTTTCTTAGCAATATGCTCCTAAAAATCCTTCAGTTTCCTCATTGCTTCCTTGCATTTGTTCTTCAGAGTTTATGTTCCTTCCTGTTCTCATCAGGGCAAACCTTCCATTTTCTAAATGAGATTTTCTAAGTTTTAATGACTTCCTGTACTGAATTTGTAAGCTATACTGGCATCCTCTTGAGCCTGGCAGTTCCCTTTCTTCTTTTAGATATTCATTCTAGTTGGGCCTCGATTTTTGATTTTGTAAATAGTTTCTATGTATTTTGGAGTGATTAAATTCTTCTCACTTTCCCTTTCAATTTCTTTCTTGTGTAATTTTGGGGAAGTTTCCTTTAGGAAAATTTAAGGTTACTGTTTGTATTAAAGTTGAAGGTTATGGCATTGTGGTCACTGTTTCCTATTGGATCAGTTATGCTGACATCTTTAACCAGATCCTATGCATTACTGAAGGATTCACTTTCCCCTAGTTAGTTCCAGAACCTGCTATTCTAGGAAATAATCATTTAGTTCTCAGCACAGTTTGGTAGCCAAATCCACATCACTTTGTGAGCTGAGTCTGCGCATTGGGATGATCCCGGACTATTTGGGGAGGGGATTGATACTGGCATCATTGGGGTGTGGGGTTTCACATCCTGTGCTCACCATTCCAGTCCTGTGCATTGGGGATCACAACTGCTGAGATTTTTTGGGATAAAACAGAAATGATGAGGGGGTCAAATGGCCTTCATTGTCCCACATGTCTCTTTTTCACGATAATTATTCCACCCACCTTCCCTAATCACCAAGGCAGGCACGATAATTGCTTGATTCCAGGGTGGTTTTGCACACAAGTGCTTCACCACCTTACCGAGTGTGCTTGTGGTGACACAAAGGTGTTCCAGGCTAAAATGAGCCCAATTGGGACCAAAAGATTTGCTTGGGGACATGGCCCTAGTTTAAATCAAAATTCAGTTCAGTTAAAAACAGTTCACAATACTTTAACTTTTAACTTTATTGATCAGTCGTATTTGACTATATCAAGTTTACAAAAAGATAAAATCATATAAAAATACAAAGATAAAATCAAGAATAAAAATAAAAATAATTAAAAATAATTAATAACATCATTATCTGTTCCCGTCATGCTTACAAGACACCCTCATTCAATTCATTGAATATTTTCCTACATCAGGCAGCCTTAATAAAAAACAGAGCTACCCTATATGCCACCTGGATGTTTTCTCCCTGCAGAAGGTGAGTCAACTTACGTTCTGCATTCCAGTGAGACGCATTTTGTAAAAGGGGACCCAAGCAAGTTATTCTTATTGAGGAATGCAAGTGACAGGTAGGCAAGATCTTCAACTATTGCTGTACAACAAACACACAGTCTTTCTTCATAAGGTACCCAATGGTATCTCCCATACTTCACTCACAGTGCTCTAGATATTTCTGGTTCAAGCCTGCAGCACTGAATGCATTCTCCTTTGTTGAGTATTAAATGTATACATCAGTCTTCTGCCTGCAAGTACCTCTAAATAATGATGTTTTCAGCACTGCATTTCTGCAAACATGTTATTTTTTTTAAGTCTCATTCCTCAAAACCATTATGTTGTTAGCGATAGAAAAGTGATCCAGTGCTCTGGGTTGCTTCGAAAGGATTTATTAACAGGGTGGTGAATTTATGCATTATAATCCTAGCTAAATAATATAAATGGACTATAATTGACATTACTGGGCTGCAAGCCAAGACCGGCTAACTAGCATATAAAGGAGGAGTGGATAGGCTCCTCCAATAGTCCTCCTCCAGAATTTTCCCTGTGTTCTTCTACTCCCACCAAAATTAATTATGCTGGCAGTGGCAGCAAATTTGTTGAAGAAAGAATTCCAGGGTAGATGGAAAGGAGGAAGCATGACTTTGTTTTTCCCTATCTTTGGATCACTTAGTGAATGACCAAAAGATGTCATAAAGTTTATCCATTTGCTGCTCTGTGTCTGTGGGTCATTAAGTAGGGAGACATAATGTGCATCATTCTCTCTTGTTGAGATAGTATGTCAATCAAAGGGAAATACTATATCCATAGAAATTTGCACAGTTTTCCAATTTTTGCAACATTTGCAGCATTGAGGGCACATTCTGAGAACAGCAATGCAAAGATTGGTACATGAAAGAAAATGCAGGCTGATCATAAAAATGTATGCAACATGGAGAACGTTCAGAACATATTGTTTAAATAATTTGCAATAGCTCAGTGGGGATGTGCATGAAGGTTACTTTCCCCCTTTGCTTCATGTGAAGAAGGAGCCCTGAATATCCCACCCCCACCTGCCTCACCTCCCAACACTTCCACTGTTCCAGCCACTGCTGCCAGCCTTCTGCAGCACTTTGGCCAGAGGTGACAGGCCACTGACCCAGGCATGTGGCCCAGTGCGCTGCTGTTTCAGCTGCTGCTGCCATCCCTCCAGACCACTTGCCAGGTGGTGTGGATTTTCCCCTTGCCTCAATACCTGGAAGAAGGAATGAAGGGAGAGGCGGGGGAAACTCAATGCCATCTCACCCAGTTCCCTCCACCTGGCTGCCAAGGCAGTGTAGAGATCCTCCCCCCTCAGCTTGACCAAGCAGGAAGTGAGGCAAATGGGGGGGGAATTGTGCTGAGGGAATTCTCCTTCACCTTGCCCAGAATATTACAAAGCTACAGTGGAAGGGTGGATATCTTCACTTCACACCTGAAGGGTTGGCCAAGAAATCTAGGTCTCTCCACCTTCAGGGGTGAAAGCAAGGGTGCCGAATACCTTTGGCACATCCCATTTGGCTCAAAGTTAAACCACAGAGCAACAATAGGGGGGGAAAACCCTTCTTTGTGGAGAGAACATTTCATTAGATTCGTTCCTCTATAGTAGGATTAATGCGACTTTGTTAATGTGGGGTGCTTGAGGTAAATCCATGCTGACTGCAAATAAACTAAAGACTAGGATGTGCACGAATATTTGAAACATTTGAAATTTGTTCAAATTTGGACATTTGAATTCCAATAGAATGTCTATAAATTCAAATTTAAACATTTGATCGAATTTTGAATTTTTGAATCTATTTGGCTAATTATTCAGACATTTGTATGTGTACGGATATGTACATGAGGCGTACTTGCATTTGTACAGATCCATACAGGATGAAAATGGGATGCATACGGGATAAATACAGGATGCATACAGATGTGTACAGATGTGTATGGGAACATATGAATGTTTCTGACATTAGTATTTGCAAATTCGAATAAAAAATTCACACGAATAGATTCAAAAGTATTGAAATTGAATTGAATGTGAAAACATTCAAATGTTAAACATTTGAATCGTTTTGAATTTTTGGATATTCGATTTGAATCGAATCCCAAAAATTGCATTTGTGCACACCGCTACTGAGGACTTGGCACCCATAACTGGCACATAGTCTCTGGATGCTTAATCAAGCACGAAACCAAAACTGGCAGAACTCAAGAAAAAATGAATACTATGGCCATGTGTGGGTTTTGTTTTGCTATCATTATGTCTGTTGTTATTAATATATGAAATAATCACATTTTTGTAAGAAATAAGATAGGTGCACTTTGCAAAACAAGGATCCTTTCTTTAATCATTTCATAGTGTCCATACTGTAATATGCTAATGATTTTAAGGCATGCTGCATGAAGGTTTATTTGGAAACTGAACAGTTAATCCTCATTTTCAGATCATAACTTTTCAATCAGAATTTTATAGGTGTAATATTATATTTATATCAAATATTCACAATTAGGCTTCCAGGGTGCATTATCTATGAAAAACATGCCAATCTAGCAAGAACTACTTTAACTTTAATAGATGTTTCTCTATCAAATTAATTAGAGGGAACTGGGGATAAGTTAACAACATGACCTTTCTGGATAGGTAGGCAATCTAAAACCATTTGCAGTTTTCCATCTGAGATTTAGTTCAGATTATATAATTCCTAAATTTGCAACTAGGGAGCATGTTTTTCCCAATGCTTAGGTAAAGAGCACAGAATAAAAATTAATAATAGCTTTCTTTGCCTTCAGCTTCTGCAGATCAGTCTAGAGAGCAATTCCTAAAGTTACATGCTACTTGGCCCCAATTTTCCTTAATTTGTTTCAGATCAGGAGGGCTTGGGGAAACATGCAGGCACACCCAGATCCAATAATCAGAAGCCCCAGGAATGTACTGACGATATGCTTGCTGCACAGTTCAAACATGGGCACATATCATATAAACACAAGGCTGATGGCTTTTCTTGAACGCAGGGTACATTCAAATTAAAAAGTATAGTGTAAACAGGATTCTAGAACTAGTATGTGGAAGTAAAATGAGAAGGTCATCACTAGATTTTTCCTCGGTTTTGGCCATAATCACAAAACTGTTTTCAAAGGTTAGGTCCATGCCCTTGTCATCACTCCAATATAAAAGCATCAAGATGGATGACCATCCATATACAGTACAAGCATGCAGACATTCAGGCATCCAGTCTTGGTGATTAGGGGTCTGCATGAATGCAATTTTCAGATTCTTTTCTATTCAATTTGAATTGAATATTCAAATGTTCAAATTCGAATGAATAGAGAAAAAACAAATGTATTCAAATCTGATTCAAATACATTTGTATCTATTCTAATGAATATTCAGTCTGTATATGAAGATACGAATGTCAACAACATTTGTATGTGTTCGTACACATCTGTACACATCCTGTTTTTATCCCATATGCATCCTGTTTTTATCCCATATGTATCCATACAAAAGTGTACAGATATGAATAAGATGTGTGCACATATGTATGTAATGCATTCATATCCGTACACATACATATGTCCGAATAATTCATACAAATAATTCAAAATATTTTAATAAGTTCGAATGTTAAATTCAAATGTATAAATATTTTCAACTCAAATTTGAATGTACAAATTTGAATGAATTTGGTATTTTAAATGTTTCGAATATTCTTGCACATCCTTAATGGTGATATGAAATTAAAGCTGCAGTCTCATTTCATAGAAGTTTAAGGACCACTCACGCCAGGATGCTTAACACCTATAGTGGGCACTACACATCGCCATCAGATAAAAGTGTTATACCAAAATCACAAAAGGAGCAGCACTAACCTCCAAAATATGAGGAATGGGGAGGTGTACCATCTCAGACAAAACTGGAATAGGATGAAATACCTAGGGAATAGTGCTCCAATCCAGGCATCATCTACTTATTCCTCTATATTTGGATATTACAGAATAAAGCATGTTCTGCTGTGTCTCAATCCCCAACATTTCATGGGTCAAAATAGTGATAACTTTTCAGTCAGGGTGTGTATCAGTAGATATGTAGTCTCAAGGATGTGAGAATGTTAGGGTGCTGCAAAACTCTGTCTCCATGTCCTCTGCCAAGCAAGTAGGGGTAACGGGAAAGTTTCCTAACAAAGAAAAATCACAAGCCTTAACACACTAGCAAAAACACTAGATGAGGGGCATCTTTCTCTGTGTGTTTAGGAAATTACAATTAAAAGAGGATACTCCTGATTTTTAGCTGTAGAATTTTATTTTTTTAGACTGTATGCCATTTGATCTAGCAGGCAATTACAGTCTAAGATATGCTAGGAGTGAAAGACATCTCCTCTTGACTAAATTACACCCATTAAGATGCACTTTCATATTAATTAGCAACTGTTAGGCACAGTTGTTTGATGTACTTGCCATTTGCTTCTAAAACTGTTCAGCTTAACTTTGGTGCACTCATTTAAGTTATCACAACAATTCATCACCTTTGGGGAATATGCCCACACTCACAGATCATTCTAGCTAGTGCTGTACTGGATGAGCATGTAGTATTTTTTCCAATCAAGTGAAAAAGGGAAAGGAAATCTTAAAGAATATATAACACTCGTGCTTACCTTACTTTCATGATGACTTATGAATAGTTAAGAATAAGCTATTATTTTTCAAAGGAGAATTCAAGAGAAAGCAACAATTGTGCCTAATGTGTACCTGACATTTTTTCAAAAGTATTTTTGATATATACATATATATCTATATACGCAATGGAAATAGTGTAGCAATAGTTCTTTTTTAAAAAAAGAATGTTAGAGAGCCCTTCTTCTTCCTCAAATGGAACCTAAACACCCATTTGCTTACATTCCAACATGAAATGAGAAGTTGAACTCAGTTGTATAAATGCCTCCTTCTGACCGTTGTAACTCTGTGGCCCTTTCCGCCCTAGGCCTTATTTCAGATTATATCTCAGGATGGGGACCGACCATCTGCATGTCGGTGCAGACTATGGTAGGCCCTGGTATGGCCTACCATAGATAGGACCGGCATGAAGATGCCTGGTCCCTATCCTGAGATATAATCCCGATTAAGGCCCAGTGCGGAAAGGGCCTGTGATTCTATCATTAACAGCAGCCTCCTGTTAGAAGCTGTGTGCTGGGAACACTGGTTGGGGGGAGAAAAGCTCTACCCAGATATGAGATTTCCAAACAGATCATTCCAGCTAAATGGCTTGAAAAATGGAGAATTAACCAGAGTGACCAAGGTAAAAGGCAAAGACGCATAAAAACACTCTAGGAACAAGAATTATTTGAAAACATATAAGGGCTTTATTTAAAAAAAATGGCAGAAAGGCTCAAAAACAAAGAGAATGTCAAAATTGACAGTTAGCAGTTGATTGTGAGTGTCAGTATAGAAAGCAAGCATATTAGAAAGAGTGCACTGTGAGGTATTCCCTCAGAAGGGGCCCCACTGCAGCAGCTCACTTGTCAGAATCATCACCCAAAGGCCCAGAACTCAAGAATAAGACACAGGATTGCTCATATAAAGTTCCTGAATTTATTGCTAATAACAACAACAAAATAAATAAATAAATAAATAAAAAGACAGGAAACACAGGCAATGGTATATCACTAGGTGTTCAGCTGGAGTTTTCCCTCTATACATGCATGCATGCATACATACACGCACACACATACACACGTGAAGGCCTCTGGGTGAGACAGCAGTGTCCACATCCTGCTTACCAGTTGCTGTGTCTTTGGCAACAGCCACAGGAAAACTGGATTCAAAAGAAATGTGAGCAAGTAGGGCTCTGTAATAGTAATGGCAGATGATGGACATGCCATGGCCCTTAAATTGCTATACGTGAGCTGCATGGGGAAACAAATTATACAGACTCAGCAGGGTTTTCACTTAATGCATGTGGTTTTTTAAGGTCAAGGGTTTTTTAAATTAACTTGTATCAAACATATAAAATATTAACAACTTCAAATATAACAAAAACAAATTAACACAAAATAAACTAAAAGAACCAATAAAATGAAAACTAGAAGGATAGTCAGTTTCCAGATTGCTATACATTGCAGGGTAGATCCGGATTTACAGAGGTAGATCCATACGTCTTAGATATGGATCTACACACACACACCCCGTCCTTCCGCAAACGCGGCGGAACGACAACTTAGATCCGGATTTGAGGCAGGACGCACAGCACTCGCCTCACATCCGTGTCCCGGGGCCCTCCCCAAGCTCGGCATGATTGGCTCCACCCTGCTATCGTGGCTCTCCTGTCTCAGCTCACCCTGGCCCCAGAAGCGGCGGATTGCTGCTTCTGGAGCCAGGGGGCACTTCTCCAAGGCCCTCCCTGCCCCCCCCCAGGGCACAGCCCGAGCGATCCCCTCCTTACCTCTTCAGCGTCGCCCTGATTCTGGTCGCGGGGACCCAGGAGGCTGCATGCCTGTATGCTGTGCACCTCCTGATTGGCCAGGGCTGCTTCTGGCAGCGCCGGCCGTCAGGAGGCT
>MTQE01001141.1:19096012-19115875 GCA_014337955.1 Aspidoscelis marmoratus
AAGGTAGTCTTAATGGGTGTTTCTCCTCTAGAACCACATTAATGCAGGACACGTCCATACATGGATGGGAGAGAGAACACATGGGGTGGGACACGAAGTCGCCATGTTGAGTGTGGCGACGTGGCGCAGAGCAGCTATGTTGAGAAGGCAAGGAGAAGCACAGTCCAGCCATGAATTCCCCCCCCCAAGGGCTTTGCATTGGGCAGGCCTCCAGCTACAGCGGCAAAGGCACAACAAGCTGGACATGGGGGCTGGGCAGGAAACCCACTCCTCAGTGGGTAGTGATGGCATGGAGCCTCCCATGGCAGCTGCATCGCCGACAGAGATGGCCGCAGCTGTGTCTGGCTGACAAAAGAGGACCTGTGGCCATGGTGGCCCCAGACTGCATCGGGGTGCAGGAGGGAGCCCCTTGCTAGCCCCGCTGCCTGAGGAGAAGTCTCTGGAGAGGTGATTCACCTATCCTGCTTCTCCCTTCCGCGTAAGGGGCATCGTAAGTGGCTGGGGATCATTACTGTGATCTGCCCTGCCCTGCCCTGCCCCCTGCAGTGTCGTCAAACCCGGGATGCGTGGACAAGAGGGCTGCGACTGGAACTCTGCAGCCGTCAGCACACACTCTGCTCCCCTCCCAGTCCCTTGCCCGGCTGTCAGATGTGGTGATTCTATTCACAAAAAGCAGGCTTCACTGCCCAGTGGGCATGCTGCTGATAGGTCAGCAGCCCATCCCTGGAGCACCCGCGCAGGACTGGAAAGTAGCGGTGCCTGACAGCTGAATGCTCCAATCACACCGCTCCTGGGGCAGCCGTCTTGAAATCTATGCTACTGCATCTGCACAGCGAGAGCAGAATCTGTTCCTTGCAAGGCATCCTTTCCACGCCTGTGCGGATGTAAAGGGTGTGGGCAGATCCGTATCTGATACATGGGGATCTACCTTAAACCGGATTCAGTAAATCCAGATCCACCTTAAACCGGATTTAGTTAATCCGGATCTACTGCAAACTGGATTTAGTAAATCCAGATCTACTCTAAAGCAGATTTACTAAATCTGGATGGAATAGATCCAGATTTCCGGAGGTAAATGTGGAAGCACCCTACCATACAACCAGGTGTAATAAATGATTTTCTTGGAATCCTGCACATCAGTTCAAGCTCAGAAGAAAATGTTATAAAATAACTTTTGTCATTGGATATATTGAAAGCATATTATGTATAGCACTAGAAATAAAAATTCATAGATCAGAACATTGAATGATTATCACTTTCTTGAACAAGGTTCTGAAGAAGGTACTGGCAGCTCAACCAGAGACACACTTGAAGGAAATTGATTATCTGGACCCACTCCATTTCAGTCATGACATTGAATGTGCCTTGGTCACCTTGGCTGATGAACATCATCAGATAAGTTACCCTTCTAGTACTCTTTGATCCTTTAGCCATTTCTGATGTCATCAACCTTCTGGAAAAGCTTTGGAAACTGGGAATTGGAGTTTTTATCCTACCTTTGAGAATACTACCACAGAGTTGTCATGCTTGATTCCCTAGGAGTTAACCTGTAGAGTTTGATCTATTTAATATCTGCATGAAGACACCTAGAAAGGCTATCAGGGTATTTTGAGTGAGGTGCCATTCTTATGGGACCCAGCTCTATCTCTTCATTCCCTTCTGAGTCAAGAGAAGTTTGCATGCTTGATCATTGCCTGGTTGTGTAGCAATAAATTGAAACTGCATCCAAACAAGATGGAGGCTATGTGTCACGCGTTCCATGCCATGGAAAAATATCTTATTTGTGATTGGGCTGTTCTACCCTAGAAGAAAGAGGTGTTTGGTTGGGAATCCTTCTGTATCCATCATTACCACTTCTACCACACTACCAATTCAGATTCATTTGCCAACTACAGCCCTTTCTAGACAGAGAAATGATTGCTTGGCAAAGTTATTGATGGGTGCTATGGCCCAGACACACCATGCCAACTCTCAAGGAATTGCACAGATTGTCAAATTACCTACCAAGTGAAATTTTAGATGCTAACATTGATTTATAAATAACTTGGGCCCTAAGGTCTTAAAAAATGCCTTCTTCCTTATACTGTAGACCTACTTGCCAGTTAAATTGTTTTCCATGCTTCTAAGGAAGCAGACATTGAGCATTTTTTCTCAACTTCAGTATATTTAATGGTGATTTCCCCCCCCCCAAAAAAAAAAAACCTGGGTCATTTTCTGCTTGAATGAGCTGATACATTTCTTCTGTCTTTGCTGACACACATCTCCTGTTTTCCCAAGCTGTGTGTCTGCTGCTACTTACTATTTTACTACATAGTTGACATCTCAGGTTTTACAGAGCGTTAGTGCAAAATGTTTGTGAAATTCATGGCAAAAATTTTGATTAGGAAAGTTGTGGAAATCCTTATAGATATTTTAATTAATCCTTATTATCTATTTTTTTAAAACAATGTATTGAATAAATAAACATATGAATACAATGAATCAAAATACAAAATAAATACACCAACACATACATTAGAGATTACTTTTTTGTGAGACTGGTGTAAGGTTACCATGGAGAATTCAGGCAAGGGTTCCTGTATTTTATCAAGCATAACTAGTATACAGCTTTTAAAGATAAAGAAAATCTTTATAGGATTCCATTTGGTGACTTTAGTTGTCCTGTACCTAGGCCATAGCCTATACACCAGAATCACAACAGTAGTGGTGTAGTTCAGGGTTTCCCAAACTGTGGGTCGGGACCTACCTCTAGGAAATTTAACTGTATTTGAAATAACTTTTTTGATGTAATTATTTAATTAAGTAATAACAAAATTGTATTAAAACTTTGTTTGCTATTTGAAAAGTCCTTTATTCATATTGGTAACGGTTAAATTTCCTAGAGGTGAGTCCCGAGTTGGTAAACTTATATTAGATGGGTTGTAGCCCAGACAACTTTGGGAACCACTGGTGTAGTATATTTAAAAGTGGGAAATTACTTTTAAAATAATCTTAACATTTTTTAAGTCAACAGCTACACTATGTAACTCATGTTCTTACATATTGTCCTAAAGATTAACTCCAGAATTTGGATTGCTTTTTTAGAAATAATTTTGAAGCGACACATTTTAGCCAATGTTAATTTTGTGTTGGATAACAGGAACCCACAATTTACTTAAGATGAAACACTAAGACTTATGTAACATTAGTCTTACAAGGATAAGTAATGTGGTGTGGAAATACATCTTGCAATTCTTGCTTTAATTGTTTATCAGATTAAGTTGAATACAGCTTTTCTAAATTACTGAAATTCTATTTGAGTTCACTAGGATTATAATTCAGCAGGGAAAAGGTAATGAGTAATTAGTTACAGGAAAGCAATGCCAGGATGGGATGTTAATTATCAGAAGCTTTTTGAAGCCAGGTGGCCCTCATGGCCCATAAATTTCTCCTACCACTTTCTAGGAAAATTCTAGTTAGCTTCACATAGTCAGCTAAGTGACTCTGGAATTTAGATAAAAAGAAGAAGCCAAGAGATAAAGCCTGGATGGAGTGAATCCAAAGCATGAATGGCTTGAACATGTTGGACTAGTAGCCAACTACAAAGATCCTACAATTCCCCCATCCTAGATATATTTTTCCCTCCCTGTTTCATTAAAATCATGCTTTTCTCCAATTAAAAAAGAAAAGCCAAAAACTGTCCAGCTTCCAAATCTTTCATTAGAAAACTGTTGGACTCCAAAAGCAAAGCATTTATTATGAAGCTGTTACTCCTGATGCTCAACCAGAAATTGCCTTTACACATTTTTCACCTTATTCATCCAAGATATTGGCTGCTTGATAGCTCTTGATGAGTACCCACTAGTATTTTTCATGCTCCCAGAGGGTTTAAATATTTTTTTCACATTCATCATTTGCACAAATTATGGCTATTTGGTCCTTTTGATCCTACAAAATTCTAGTTCTTCCAGACTCTGAGTCAACATTATTACCCTTAAAGTACAATTTTTAAAAGGCAAAACTCAAGCAGTGCAGTATTTGAAAATACTAGAAATAGCTTCAATATTTTGATGGTGACCAATATTCTTTATCCCCTTTGTTAGCTAGCACTCATTAAAGAGATATTTCAATTCTGACTTATGTTTTATTTTGGCTATAAAATTCAGATTCAATCTACTACAGAAACTAGGTTAAGAAAAGTACCCATGAGGGATGTGAATTTGCTTAACATTTTAAAGGGTTTTCATAAAAACGTGCACATACACACAAGCAAACATACACACAATTTATTCCATGTGGTTGTTTTCAGCTGATAAAACAACAACAAACCCTTTTATCACAGTGGGGAATTTGCCTCTCCCTTCAGATTTTGAATAATAACAGTTCTGTGGGGTAATAATTATTCTAGATGCACCGCGCCATGTAAATTTGTAGTACTTCTCCAAAAGCAACACTGATGGCAATGATCAAAATGAGCAAATTAATTAGCCAAGCTGTGAAATCAAATAAATCTCACAGCAGTGACCTCTGGATAAGCTGGATGAAAGAAGACATTAAGTTCACGGTAAGTAGCTTTAGCTGGAGTAAAACCAGAAGTTTAGGGGGGACTTGTTATGAATATTCATCATGAAAATAAGTGTTCTCACTCTAAAAATAAAAAAGATGCTGTAGAGAGTTCAAGTGCTGGTGTCTGCTTAGATCTTGATTTGAATGCATGTGAGGGAGGGGTTTTCTTAATATGACAAAAGGGACATAAAATTTAATGGCAATAATGGGTTGTTCTGTTAATCTTTTCCTGACCCTGAACTGTCTCACAAACTGTTTTGATGCTAGGAACTGATGCCAGGATTCCCTCCCCCACCCCCTGCTGCATATCAGGGTTTCCTTTTGCATTGTATAGCTTAGATTCAGTGTTTGGGCAGAGACCAACATGTTTAACTGATCGTTTTACATCACTCTAGGGGTTTTGTCAGCTTCAAAACTGGGTACAAAATCTGCAGATGAATAACTAAATGGCTGCTTTCCAAAGCTCTGTCATTAATTTCCAAATGCTGTTTCATGCTCCACCAAAAAATCCCTAATCTAGTAATAGTGCCTATACTTGCAAGTATTCACCAAACAGGCTAATGCTATCAACCCACCCCTCCATGACACTAACGTTTGCTTAGGAAAAAAAAACCCACATATTTACCCTGATTTTAATTTTTTTTACAAATGATATATTGGGTTCAGCTGATAACTCAGAGGTAGCATGCCAGCAGGAGAAGTAATAGAAAAGACCTGGGCCAGAATTGAGAGCTCTGAAAGCAGAGAGGTTAAGCAGCAGGCTTTCATGTGATTCTTATTGTAAACAAGCCCTATGAATTTAAGGCTGCATTCACACATATCAAGAATAGGAGCTCAAACATGCCTTAGAGGTGGTAGTGTGTGGAAGCCAGTGTTCTCATCTCACCTTTAACCCACACTAAAGTCCGGAAAATGCATTTTGAAGGTGCATTTTCTACCATTTAATGAGAATTAAGGCACTAGCGGTACCTCCAGACTCGGCCAAAACTGTGTCATTCCGCTATGAAGCCACTCAGGGATGGCACAGCTGCTTCAGTATGCCTGACAGGCTGATTGAAAGCTGTGCTGTCCCTGTGCTGTGGCTTCCTGTCTCTCAGACGGGAGATGACACTGCCCATAGTAGGGCTCAGCATGTCTTGGAAAATGTAAAATAAAAAGGTGCTGATTAATAAGCGTCTTTTTACTTTGAAGAATGCTGTGCCGCTGCTGTGAGCTGAAAAAAACTGTGTGGGTTTGGACATAGTCTAGCATACAGGTACTACCAGCTGTAAGGTGTTTTTGATCCACATTTTTACATTGTGTGGATGCAGCCTATGATCTATGTCAGTGAGAGAAAAAACTCCAAGGGAATAAAAGTAAGCTCCTAAACACCAATAACAATATTAGTCTCACCCTGACTCATGGCATCAGATGCCCCGTCGGGAACAGAACTCAGTCTCTTTGGCTAAGACAGCGACCGAGGAATGACTGACAGAAGGGTGTTATGGGACTGGTATTTATGTGTTTGGTCTGGTGCCCTCTGTCGGTCATTTGTGTCTTTTGCAGCCAGAGGATAACCCATGGTATTCTGCTGGAGCCATCCGGGAACAGTGGATATAACAATATAGTTTACAGAAGGAAATGACTTGTAATCGGGATTTAGAAATCATTACTTGTGAGGTCCGGACAAGTATTGGTTAGGGATGTGCAAGAATATTCAAAAGATTCTAAATTTGATCAAATTTGGACATCTGAATTCAAATTGAAGGGCAATACATTCATTTTTTAACATTTGAATGAATTTTGAATTTTTTGAATCATTTGTACAAATTATTTGGACATTTGTATGTGTACGGATATGTATGCATTACATACATATCTGTACACATCTTATTCATATCTGTACGCATTTGAACAGATACGTACGGGACGAAAACAGGATGCATACAGGATAAAAGCGGAATGCGTACAAATGCATATGGACACATACAAACATTGTTGACATTCATATCATCAAATACAAATTGAATATTCATACAAATAGATACAAATGTATTTGAATTGAATGTGAATACATTTGAATTTTAAACATTCAAAATTTATTTGAATTTTTGGATATTTGATTTGAATCAAATCGAATGCTGAAAATTGCATTCATGAACACCCCTAGTATTGGTCTGCTTGGTGACCTTAATTCTCTTGAGGTCAGCATTACACAGTTATGGGCAGATGTAAATAAGAATGTGTCAGCTACTGGTATAGCTTACATGAAAGGCAACATAAAAGGAGCCCTGCTGGATCCAGTCACAGCCCATCTGGTCCAACATCTTGTCTCACACATTGGCCTACCAACTGTTTCTGGCCATCTCAAGTAGAAGACAAAGGCAAACCCTTCACCTGCTCTCAAATCCCTGCAAATGCCCTTTAGAGGCATCCTATGAGGAAATTTGTTTCCCTTGATTGGTGGTTCCAGCCAGCACTTTTTTTGAGTCTATGGCCTGAGTGAGAAAGGCCAGCTACCTCCTGGACAGTAGCATCTGCACCATCTTCCAGGTGTGGCATGTCAAGGGGCATGGTGGTGCAACTACAGCTACCCAGTCACGTGCAGCATCCAGATTGCCATGAAAACACTTGGGCATAAACTAGATGTTGCTGCAGGCATTGCCATGACAATCCAGCCTGCCCTAGCCCGACCATCCACACATTTCCTTTTTCCTGGAGGCAGCCCTAGTTACTTTGCAGAGGACACTCTGCAGTGAATTAAATTACAAAGATAATAGTACCATAAAGGCACTGGCAATGAATCTATGTGGGGCAGTTTGTGTGAGAGAGTGTCTGATGTTGAAACTAAATTGTTTCTAACATGGCTCTGAGTTGATGGCTAAAGATAAAGGATAAACAGCAAATAAAGTGGCAAAATAAGATTATTCTCACTATCTGAAGTCTTCTCTGTGAAAAGTCTTTGCCAGGCTGCAAGAGAGAGGAGAGGATTTTCAGCCTCTAGTAGGATCTCTGGTCACAGTCCAAGGGCTTGGATAGGAATAGCATGTTAGAACAAGTGCTCTGCTAGGAAGCTCTTTTCTTACACAGTCTTCACTTTTCCAATCCAACCATTAATTCACCTAGGGTGCAATCGTCCAAGGCTTTAAAAAATTCTAGTGCTTAGGGAGCCGGACTCTTATCTGGGTTACTTTAGGGTACTCAAGGCACTCACAGCACCACCTACTTCACAGGATGTTCTGTTGTGGGGAAAAGAATAGAAAGATTTGTTAGGTGCTTTGAGTCCCCTTAAATGGGTGAGAAAAGTGGTATAGAAAAGCCAACTCTTCCTCTTCTCCTTCTCTTAGATCTACAATTCAGCCTAAGAGCCTCTATGCAGATTATGGAGGCATGTAGATAGCACACTTCCATGATCCAGAAATACCAGATGTCATTTCAGCGGCATCCCTTAGCGAACCACCAAAAATCACTCTGCACATCCCATGGCTAGGGTCATTTACTCCTCGTTGCCGGAGGGTAAAGAAGCAGCTGTGAAATTTGCACATGAACTTCACAGCCTCAAAAGAGTTGATCTGGATTAGTGTTGTCCATGCAGTCTCTTATCTCTCTTCATGATCTGGATCTACTGCATTTCACTGCAGAAAGGACAACAGACATTTTGTCATTAACCAAGTTGCCCTGGATGCCTCCCCTTTGGGCTGAACTCGGTGATTATTGCTGCACTCTTTGCAATGTCCATCTTGCCTTCCTTGCCAAGGACTCTTTCTACTTTAGCTACATCACTAACACAAAAATTACATTCACTTATTGGTTACAAAATGCTAACTAAATAAATTTCTCCCTCAACCCTAAATGCAAGGAAGTACATGTGACCCTTAGTTGAAAGGAGAAGCTGTCTGTTTATGTTCAGTATATATCTCAAACTCTAATCTTACCAGACCCCTAAGCTACAAGAACAAATGGAACACAAATAATTATTCTGCAACTCTGAGAAGAGAGGCGTGTAAAAATGTGCACACATTGTACATGAATTAGTTTAAACTTTAGAACAGCAAGCATTTAGTAAGCAGTCTTGGTGAAAGAAAATATTATTTGGTAGCTCTCTCACGCATGTCGGCTCTTGCTCGCTCGCTCTTTCACACATACACACTATTGTGCTTTACTAAATGCACTGGGGAAAGAACTCAGAAAAATTCAGCTCCACTTCCTGCTGATGCTTATAAATTCTACAAACTTCCTCTGCTTACACTTGAAGGATGAGTAACTATTGCCTCATTCAGGGCCCATGACAGTGAATGGAAGCAATTCTCTTGGCTTTAATTGGCTCTGAATTGTAAAAAAAAGAAAAAGATGTTTTCTAGGGACAGCTGTGGGGGAAGTAGCTGTCAGCAAAACAAATGTCTTGCTTGTTTCTTATAAGACAAACTTTCAGTAGCTGGGCCTGAGCTGGCAAATTAATTCCCCAAATGATTTCCCAAGGTTTCTAAACTTTGCCTGCACCATGGCTCCAAGATATTAAGCATGCTGATCTGCTTTCCAAGAAAGCTTCACAAGAAAGTTGTGGCACAAATAATCTTAGTGAGCTTCATCACAGAAGTAGTAAACATGGACACAGATATCACATTTTATTTATTTTCTTCTATTTGTAGTACACTTGTGCAGAACCAAAGTACAGCAGAAGTGAACCAAGTAAGAATAGAGAAAGCCCAGCTGGATCAGGCCACACATCATCTAGCCCAGTATCCCATTCCTCTCAGTGGCTCCCCATTCACCTCTAGGTGTTCTCAAGCAGAAGACAAGGGTGAAACTTCCAGCTGCTGTTGAATCCCTACAAGAGACCTTTAGGGGCATGCTGCCTCTCCAACTTAAGTATCCGTTCTAGTAGCCACTGATACACCTGTCCTCCACACGTTTGCCAATTCTCCCCTTAAGTTATCCAAGCTACACCCTCTGGTATTAAATTCTTTCAACCAATAGCTTGCTGGGTGGGGGGAAAAACACTTTCACTTGTTAGTTCTAACTTCCCCATCTATCAGCTTTATAGAGTGACCCCTGGTTTAAGTATTGTGCAATACAGATTTTTTTTCTATATCCATAATTTATATGTCACACATCGTTTTATAAACTTCAATAAGGTCCCCCTTAAATGCTGGTCTGTCATAGCTAAATAGGCTTAAATGTTGCAGCTGATCTTATAAGGGAGGTCTTCAAGCCCCTTGATCATTCAGGTTGCCATTTTCTACACTTTTTCCAATTTCAGAATGTTCTTCAAGTGTGGTGAACAGAATTGTATAGAATATTTCAAATGTGGCCTCATCATATCTATATAAAAATGCACAATGATACTTGCAGATTTGTTTTTTATGCCTTTCCTAATTATCTCTAGAAATTTTGCTGCTGCTGCACACTGGGTTGACATCTACATTCAGTATCCACAAAAACCCCAAGTCCTTTTCCTGACTCATCGCAGAAAATTCAGACGTTATTCATTTATAGGTGTAACCGTGCACTTAGTAACATGAAAGGTCATTTGCCATTTGGTTGCCTACTTCTCTGAATGTCAAGAGATCCCTTTGAAGCTCTTCATAGTCCCTTGCAGCATTCACTACCCTGAGTACTCTTTACTGTCTTTTAGCCAATTAAACAGGACATTTACTATCAGATATACACTTACCTCATGGATATCTGAGGAGGACATTGTTATAGCTCACCAGAGCTCAGGCAAATACCCAGGAGCAAGCAAGCATCCTAGAAACGTAATCACTGCATTTGATGTGATTCTATAAGATCCAAAAATTACAGCGTGCTCAGGTGAGAGGAGTGATCCTGCTTCTGTGACCTATTCAGTCCTTGCATTGTGCATGTACAGCAGCTGATATTGAGAGTCTATCTTTCTTCCCAAAATCTCAAGACAAAGATCATTATATACCCTCCTTCTACTTTATCATCACAACAAGAACTGGTGGTAAAATTAGATTTCCTCTTATCTCATATAAGTCAGCTGGATTGTGCTAGGGTGACAAAGATATCATTACAGGTGATCAAATCCCCCAATGTACTAGCTGGTGTCCTCCGTATTAATTGTCATCACAGTACTCACAAGAGGTTGCAACAAGCAGAAGTAAGACTTTGAACTGAGTTATTTTTGCCAGTTATTTGTACACCAAACCAGCACGACAAGCTGAAGACATGGAGGCCCACCATAAATTTCAGAAGCTTTAGTAACAGTTAACATTCAACTGACATACATAGATCATATTTCTAGAGTAAAACCATGAAAATTAACAACCGCCAAGAGGTCCAGAAAAACCAATAGGGTCTCACAGCCTCCATCCATGATCCTGCATAAGTCATCATATTTGGATGCCCAAATCATAAACCAATCAATGAAGCTAATGTAATGTTTTTTGTTTGGCTAATTAAAACAAAATCTTGAAAATGTTTCCATTGCATTTGTCAACAGAGAACTTACATAGCTAACTATATAATTGTTCAGAATTTCTGAAAATAATTGAATTCATAACTGCAAGTGTATGCCAATGAATATGCAGCCTTTCTTTGAACTCTTTGCACAATACCAGTCTTGAGTTATAAACACTCATGTGATTGATATATGTAGTGCTGCTTTAAACTGACACCACAAAGGAATAAAAAATCTTGAAAAATAGTCTTGTTTTTGCCTAGGAATAGATCAGGCCTTCAACAGTAGCCTTCAATCCAAAATAAATAATGGCTCTTTTCAATAAATGGTACAAACTAATGTGTACTTTGAAGGACATGCAAATATCTTCAGGGAGTGGAGGGTAAAGATGACATATAAAACCTCAAGTATTATCTCTTCTGGGCTTTCAAAGGTAGCAGTGTTTATAGTCTTCATGTCAAAAAGTGTTCTGTTCAGATTTCCCCCTCCTAAATGAAACAATACAAAACAAACCTGTAACATGAAAGCCAATATATGCAGGTCTACATTGAGATTCCACTACTGTGCCCCACATGCCATTCTTCACAGTTTCAAAGCGTAAAGGGCAACAGACTGTGAGTAATGCTCCCACCACTTGTTTTCAAAAGACACAAACTTTAGCCAGTGAGAGATACAGAAATAAAAACAGACCTTTTACTATTTATTCACTACAGTTCTACCTTAAATTATGATAAATTTAATTGTAAAATTTATTTTCAAAATTAAGCATACATTCTTCTTATGCTCTGCCATTGTGAAACAAGGAAGAATAGAAACCTCAGTTCAAATAAAATAAATGTTGTTTTGCTTTGCTTTATTCTTTTGATGCATTTTATTGTTTGTATTGATTGCTTTCTGTTTTGTTGTTACTGTTAGCTGTTCTGAGCTCATCTAATGTGGGCTAGGGATGTGTTTTTTGCATTCAGATATGAGTTTGAATATCCAAACATTCAATTGGAATGTTTAGAATCCAAATGCAACAAAATCCAATTCAAATCATTCAAATCTATTCATTTGAATGTTAGATTCGACTCTGAATCTAACATTCATATTTGAGATTCTATATACGTATCTGTCCACATTTCATACGCATCCTGTTATATCCCGTATGCATCCCGTTTTTGTTCTGTACTGTCAACGCAAATGTGTAGATACGTATGTAATACATAGGTATCTGTACATTTGAATGCTTTGAATCATTTGAACATTCAAAATTCATTCGAATGCTTAAATTCGAATGTGTAGGTATTCTATTTGAATTTGAATGTCCACATTTGATCGAATTCGATTGAATTTTGAATGTTTAGAACATTTGTGCACATCCCTAATGTGGGCTTCTGATCATAAAAAAAAAAAAAAAACAGACTCGCACCAGCCATCGTGGTCACAATGAGTAAGTGTAAAACATGAAAAACTAAATTCAAATCTAGTATGAAAACTCAGGAAAAGGAAATAAAACTAAACTAATCTAGAACAATATATAATAGCTCTTACGGGGACTGGTAACTCCCCACCATTCTATCTTAGACTACAAACCTTGTATTCAATAGTATAATATTCCAAACAATATCAGGGCTCCAGATTACATTATTTCTTTGACTACCTGACTGTTAAAATGGGCCCTTTCTGCCCTTGCGTGGTAATTCAGAATAAGGTCCTCTGCACAGGACTAGTGATAATCTGGATCAAGATCCATACTAAAGTTGTGGGAATCAGGAATAGTGGTGGTCCAGATTAAACAGTACCACAACTGTAATGAAACCATTTGATCCAGAACAAGTGATGGGTTATCCAGGTGTGGAATGGAGAAGGAAAGAACATGTGCCTGGCATCAAGGAACATGCATCATTAAAGTATCACTACAAAGATGCCTTCAATGTACACAAAGATGGCAATGATGATGTCACATTGCCTGCGAACACACCTTGCTCCCAGGACAATGGTGTATTCTCATTGCCATCAAATTACTCTCACTCCCACTATTCAGGTGCTGTGTTCAAGTGATGGCAAAGTAGGTTAATAGCATCAGGTCTGGGAGGTGCAGTCACTCATAGTTCACATTCACTATTAGGGAACTTCTGGGGAAGAACATCCACACCTTGAGGAGGCTGTTACAGCCTCCATGTGCCCCCTGCCTTCCAAGAAGTTCCCTAATCATGCACTAGGTGTGCAGCATGAAATTGTGCTCCACATCTTTACTAACCTTACCCAATCACTTACCTGGCGCATCCAGGCAGCAGCCATTCACACCTCTTCCAGTGGTCTGCGGTCATCAGAGGTGCTGCACAAGTGAACTGGCACCTCAGGCAACCATAGATGTGACTGTGCATGCAAAGAGTGTCAGAGTCATCATGGCAACGGTGCTGATGCATTCACAGTCGTGCAGGGCACTGCAGCCAAAATGGTGGTGCCCTGAAGAGGACAGGCCCCACCATCAAATCAAGGTAAGCGTTCAATCGTGGGAGGGGGGACGGGTAACGTTGACTGAGGGAGAGCACTAGTCACCCTTGGTTCATCTTGTTCATGAACAGGAAGGGAAGTGTGAAATCAGCTCTAGCCCAGCCACCTATCTTACACAGTAGCCCACCAATTGTTTCTGGGTATTCTCAAACAGAAGACAAAGGCAAAACGTTCATCTGCTCTTGACTGTCTGACAATAGCTAGAAACATCCTACAAGGATGTTTCCCTGAATTCATTTTTGCACAAAAGGCTTTTTGCAGAGCACAGGGAATGGTCACAGAACTCTGCTATAGTCTTGTGCTCCACAAAACAGGGAGTGCTGAAGCAGGTCAGTGCAAAAAAAAAAAGTACAGGGGGAAAGACTCTTAAAACTCTTCTCATTACTTTGCCAGCATAGTGCTCAAACGAGTATTCACAGCACAGTCAGTGCTTCTAGTGTTTCCTGTGTACCCTGAGCACTTAGAGCACTCTTGTGCAGCAATAGATATGCGCAGCTGTGTGGTCCTTGCAGCGCCAGAGCAATCCCATGGCACCATTACGATACAGAGCTTTCCCGTGTTAACTCTCTCTACATGGTTTGTAAAACATAAAGTTCAAGCTTTGCCAGCTCTGGTGTTTTTTTCAGGATCATTTATGGAGACTAAAATATTAACACTGATAGTGATGATAACACCCATAGGTTGACAAGTAATGCTTCTGCTAATTAACTCTGATGGAAACCAGGAGTCGCATGGCAAAGTACAAGCGCTGGCAGAGTGCTGAAGTGAAGCTGCATATGTTTTCAAGGACAGAACAGTAATAGGCACACGATTGGTCTGTAAAATTGAAGTGAAGGTTGAATGGGAAGGCTGACAAAACATGAGACTAAAGAAAATTGGAAGAACAAATGGAAGCACACTGATGGATGCTGCGTCTGGTTTGACAGACAAAGCACCGTGCTCCATTAGCCAAACCTTTTGGGAAATAATGTTTTATATAGGTTTTGTCTATATAGTCTTTATGATATTAAATGAAAGACATTTTTCCACGTGTCACACATTTTTAAACATCTAGTTTTTACAGCTCCTTGTTCCACATGAATTTCTCTCCGGTTTGGGGATATGTTGAGTAGTACAGAAAACATTCCTCCCCAGGTAGCCAACTTTTCCAGTTGCTTTCTGTCAGCAAAGAGATGTGGAAGTTGAAACATTGAGGCCTCAACCAGATTGTGGGGAGGGATATAGCCCCATTATGGTGCTGCTGCTATGGTAAGGTTGCCTCATGTATTGTAAGCAACCATCACCATAGCCTCAGGCGTTCCCTGCACGTGCAAAAGTGTCAGGAAGCACATTTGGGCACTCTTGATCCCTGGAAGCGCACATAATTTAAATTGCACGAAGACAGTGCCAGCTTTGGTGTTATCTAGCAAGCAGGGGATAATTGGGGGAGGGGGAAAATCAATATCCTGTGTTATCCTTTGCTAGTGAGTTATTCAGCCACTGCCTGGAGACAGCCTAAATCTCCTTCTCATTCCTTGAAGACAGAATATCAAGATGCTCTGCACTGCCTTTCCAGAGGACAAAAGCCTGTCAAAAAACAACAACACAAGAGCAAAATATTATAATATCAGTTGCATTACATTTTAAGGTAAAATTCAAACCGAAATAAAGTTCATAAACACACACAAACATCAAGCACAGCTTTTCTTTTCTTCAGAACATCTGACAGCCCTCAGGACTAAGACCAGGCAGTTCTTTTACACAGAGGCCTTTACCTGCAGGTGGGTGGAGACAGAATCTGGAAAAGAATCTATTGACCCTTCTCTGAGGAACTCAGTTTAAAGTGAAGTAAAATTCACAAGTTAAAGATTAAAAATGGGTTAGGACCATTATGGACTAGGTCTTATTGGAGATTATAATTTCAAATGTCCACATGTCAATTAAGGCTATGGCAGGGCCCACCCAGACCTGCCATATTCTGTACTAGCATGAAGACAGTTGGCCTCTATTCTGGAACACAGTCCTGAATAACGGCCACTGCAGCAAGGGCCTTAGATTCCCAGTTGTTAAACACCTAGGATGTTTCCGCACTAGCTGCGGAAACCGGATTAACACCCCACCCCGTAAGTAAGATTAAAGACACTTGCCTTAAGTGGCTTCACATTGGAGTCCTTTTCTGTGACCCTTAGCAGAGGCTGCTTCCACATTTCGGCAGGCAAGACCAGTTTTTAAAATCTGGATTAAATTGAAGACCTGAAAAGTCAGGTCTTACGTCTGTCACTTCACCTGGATGTGCAGAAGCAGGGTGGCGCATGAGCCGGAGGACTTTTGGAATGGGTGCTGATACATCTGCACAGCACCCACTCCATCCGTTTTCCCAAATCTGTCCTCTCTGCACGTGTGCAGATGTGCGGGATCTGTCACTATTTGCGACAGATCCTCAGGAAGACGGATTGCCAAAAAACGGATCTTTTTAGATCTGTTTTTCGGCGGCCAATGCAGGAACACCTTTACTTACATAATTTAAAAGTCTTCACATGGTGCCTAAAAGAACCTAATGGTTGTGCCAGGTAAATCTCTCCAGAGGAATTATTTTATGATATTAGTAAGTCTAAAAACTAAATCTTTATTTCTTGTTGCCACCTACTAGATGACATTTTTAGTAATGCTTTGTTTTCCATTTATTCTATATTATGGAACTGAGCCAATCTTTCACAGGACAGATTGTATTATGTTACACAGAATACTTCTGTAGGTTATGGGTATAAAAGGAGATTCAAAGGCACATATACCAGTTATATACTGTGTGAATGATGAGGTGTACACTATATTCCAAAGTCTTGAACAAAGCAGAAGAATGCAGATAGTTATTACTGTTTTGGCAGGAAAGTAAGTATAGAATGTGTTTTCAAAAGATAAAAGTTCTGTTAGGAGACATTCACAGCAATATAAATTATCTTTCAGCAGAAGACAAGAGTCTGACTTGTCAAAGGCCTGTGGATAGGTAGAATTGATTTTACAAGCTGCAAGCATAGAAATGGACCACAGTCTTGAGATTTCTGTGCAAGACTGCCTCCATTTTGTAAATGCCTGAACTTGTAATTTAAACTGCAAAAGTGGAAATTCTTTAACTTTTTCCTTTAAATTAGTATAACACAGTGATCCTAATGGTGTGAAAGCCTTGTGGATCAGGCCAGAGCCCATCTAGTCCAGTATCTTGCCTCGCACAGTGGCCCACCAATTCTCAAGCAGAAGACAAAGGCAAAATATGCTTTCAAATTCCTGCAAATGGCCTTTAGGGGCATCTTGCCTAACTCTCTAGGCGGGAGACACACATCAACAGTAAACTTTTACTTACATAAATAACATGGGAGTTAGAATTCCAATGAGAATGGAATTCTGTGTCCTAGCACACCATTTTTAGATCATAAAACAGGTGAGTAATTGGGCTATATCAGGTACCTTTGTACAGCAAGAGACAATTGTGGCCTACATACATTAAATTAATCACTACATGACATTTAAGGTGCATATATTACAAGGCACAAAGGTTTAATTAATCATTTCCGTCAACATTACCACATTGTGTATTGTCTGTAATTTTCAGCAGCCTTCTCTGTTAGAAAAAAAGTTAAATGTGTCATGACACATACCTTTCTCTCAATTGTGTTCTCATAAATGCTTTTTAGAAGCAGCAGTAATTGTGCTGTGAAAGCTAAGTTTTAAATATAACCACTGAGAAAACCCAAAAAAAATTAAACACCACCCTTATAATGTAAAATTTTAGGCTATGAAAACAGTATCAAATAAAGTGAGGGGGAGAAATGAAGTAGGCATAAAGGCCATAAACGATGGATGAGAGCTGCTTATTTTCCAGTAAATATCAAAATTTAAAAATAATTTAAAAAAAGATTTTATATTGTCAGGTGAGATGCAAACCACAAGAATAAGGTAGGCCATGAAGATGATAATTCTCTGCTCAGGAAACATATGGAATGAGATGGCTTTAAGGCTATCTGTTTGGTCTTTCCTCACCACAGCTCTCCATGTGGTATTTAAAACATTCATAAAATATTGATTCTCTGATATTTTTCTTCTAAACCCATCTGTTACTTTTTGAAAGACTTTTTTGGGATTTCTGAGATCAAATTGTCTGTTTTGTAGAGGTTTATATTCATCTAACTTAGGAACACCATAAATAAATGCTTGCTGCAGAGGGATACAGGCCACTTTTCTCAATGCTGGCATGGATACAAGTTCCAGAAGCTCATAATGGTTTTTCTCAAAAGAGAGATAAAGCTCTAGACAAATGGTACCACAGTCTCTCCATAAAAGGGGATCCATTTTGTGAGTCAAAATTGTCTTCTTTCTGAGGCAGAATCCACATAGAACAAAATGATTCATTAAAAGAAGAGTCCTCCTACCCTCATTAAAGAATGCACCCAGGAGTTTGAAGGTTATGTGGTGGTGGCAGAGGGGTTGGTGTATTTGAGTTTGAGTATTTGATTCAATACAAAGTTGGAGGTCTACAATCTGAGGAAGATGGCAATGATCCTTGGGAGGCAGTCAAGTTTGTTTTTTTGCACTGAGAGATAGATAGCTTTTTGTAATAGTCAGTTTGATAATAACAAATACATATGGTTAGCTTTGTAATGGTTAGAACAGGAGCCCTGCTGATTAGGCCAGAGCTCATTAAGTCCAGTATCTGGACTAGTCTACCAATTGCTTCTGGACATTGTTAAGCGTAAGACAGAAAATCTTTGTCTGCTCTCCTCCCTGGAAATGGCCTCTAGAGGCATCCTGTTAGTGATACCTAACCGTCTATTCTTAGGGGTGTGCATGAATGCAATTTTTGACATTCGATTCAATTCAAATAGAATATTTGAATGTCTGAATTTGTATGAATATTGAAAAACTGAATGTATTAAAATTCAAACCAAGTCGAATTCATTCGTATCTATTCATAAGAATATCCAATCTAAATTTGATGATAGGAATGTCGACACCATTCGTATGTATGGGTACGCATCGAGACACATCCGTATGCATCTGTGTGCATCCACACATATCCTGTTTTAACCTGTACGCATCCCATTTTCCTTCCTTACAGATGCGTATGGATATGAATAAGATGCGTACAGATATGTATGTAATCCGTACATATCAGTACACATATGAATGTCCAAATTCTTCAAATGAATGATTTGAAATATTCGTATCCATTCGAATATTAGAAAAAGAATATCTGCACATTCGATTTGAATTCGAATGGGTGAATTTGATCAACTAATGAATATTTTGAATATTCTTGCACATCCCTAATCTCGTCTAGTAGCCATTTATACACCTGTCCTCCATGAGTTTGTCTAAAGTCATTCAGGCTGGTTGATGTCACCATCTCTTCTGGCACTAAATTCCATAGTCCAATGATTCTCTTGGTGGAAAAAAAACAACAACCTTACCCCTGTCTGCCCTAATTCTCCTGTCAATGGTTATGCAGTCTCATAGTTACTTGCATATCTGGAATGAATATTGTGGATATCATATACCATCCATTGAGATACCTGTCCTGCAATTTTTGCTTTGAGTAGTCTGTTGAAGATATCTTTTTCTAACCAGGCCCCCCCCCCCACTGTCAATGTTTTCTCTACCACCCAGGATTTTAATAATAGGTGAGACAGTGGTACCAGGAGGAGAGTTTTATATTTTTATGTTGAAAGAATGTTTTAGAACAAGCCCGACCTGTATTGGAGGGATAAGTTCCCTTTAAACCAAAATTGAGCAAAACTGTTGGAACTTAAAATTAAAAAGACAGCAGAGCAGTTTTTAAACTGAAATTTAAGGAACAGCCTGCAGGGGCAGAGGAATTTCCAATTAGTTACCAGCCATTCCTTCAGGAAGATGTTGGCAAGTGTTAAATATATCCCAAAGGGAGAGAGAGAGAAACGATGAAAATGTAGATAGATGTGAAGCCCAAAATGCAGAATGGGAAATGTATACAAGTGTTTATATGCCAAGAGTCTCCAAAACCAGATGTGTAAAAATTTAAATGCCTTTGTTTCTGAAGACCGTATAGACTTAGGCCAAATTCTGACACGGCACTTTTAAACCAGCTTCCGTGAGAATCAGAACTGAGAATGATTCCCCAGACTTCACATTCTTACTTTTATTCTTCTCTGGCTTAGCATGGAGAAATTCCCTGTTTTCTCTCCTCCTCCTCTCTCCAAAACCCTCTCCCCATGCAGTCAGCAATTGGACACTAGTCTCTGAAATTCAAATCTTTTCGCTGTTAATTTAGCTGCCGCATGGGATGATGGAATCTTTTAGCCATTAATTTTGTTCCTGCTCCCCTCCATCATGTATTCACAACTTTTTTATTTCTATGTCTACCAGACATGCCTTTAAAGCCCAGCCTCCCTCCCCCTTACTTTTTTTTTTTT
>MTQE01001141.1:19115941-19133178 GCA_014337955.1 Aspidoscelis marmoratus
TTTTTTTTTTTTGCTATAATAGTGATTTTGCACTTCTTTACAATTGCACAGCAGTGTGTAATGGAGGAAAGCTTGGTGAAAAGGGAGGGGGCACAAAAGAAGAGATATTTATTTGAGCTGTTGGGGCCAGAATTTGGCAAATTGCCTCTGTTTCACTTGTCCCCACCAAGAAACATATGGAGCCATAGGAAACAGCCCAGTCTCCCCTTTTTTTTTGTTTGTTAGAATAGTGATTTTGTGCTACTTTTCAATCGCAAAGCAGTGTGTAACAGAGGAGAGTGCAGTGAAATGGGGGAAATGAGAGAGGAAATAAAATATTCATGGTGGTGACTGAAAGAAAACATTTGTTTCCCTTATTCCTTGACAAGGGGAAAGGCAGTATATATTGTACTTTTACTTGCACGGATGCAACAGAAAGGAAATGGAAGATGCATTGTCCTCCTTGCAGGGACTGCAGAGAAAGGAAGAAGCAGATACAGCATAACTTCATCAATATCTTCCCTTTTGTTCTTGCCCCTCCCTAATAGTGACATTCTCAGCCTCCTGTGACCACAATGCTTGCAATTAGTAAGAAGAAATGGGAAGAATGCTCCCAAAGTACGGTTCCATCCCCCAAAAGACCAGATTTCCATTCCCACTATGCAAACTAAATGGGCTAAATGAATTTATTAAATGAATTAAAATTCATTTAATTCGCATAAAGTTTAGTTAGCTTTTGGGAACTTTAGTCCACTAAAAGGTAAGGAATCTTTAAAAAATGTTGGGACATTGAAGCTTAGACTGGTCTCTAGACAGTTTAATTGCTGTGTTGGATCACAGCAATAGTGTACATAATTAAATCCAATGGACTGATGAGAATTACTGGGACAAATTTTCCCCAGGTTCTAGAGGCAGATTTGAAAAGGTATCACCTATAAGTAAAAGACAACATTGACTTAAGCTTCTTGGGAGTTCAAAAGGGGCAGAGACATCTACAGAATCATGTTCGTAGTAATATCACAAAAACAACTTAGGGTTGTGGTATCATCTCCCAAATAGGTTGCTCAGGGAGACTTTGACAAAAAGAATGAAATCAGAAAGACCTTCCAAAGAGGAAGTCTTATAATAATGGGAGATTCAAATTACTCACACATTAACTGGATAAATGTTTGCTCAAATGATGACAGAGAAAAGAAATGCTTAAATTATATATGTGATTGGATGCTGGAGAAGGGAGTTGTTGAAACTTTCTGTGACAGACTATACTGGACTTGTGTAATACTCAGGGTTTGGTGAGAACAGTAATAGCAAGTGCAAAGTAAGCTGAATAATAATCAGCTGAAAGGAAGATGAAAAGTAAGATTAAGAAAGCAATGTCTCTCCAGAAGGTTTCAAACTTATTTAAAACAGTAATAGATGCTCAGTCATAACATATGCCAAAAAATAAAGGGAAAAACCAACAGGTTTGATTAGGGCTGCATCCCCATGGGATGCCTTATATCGATTTCCCAAAACTGAAATAATTGAACCGGATTAAAATTGTCTCCACAGCTTTCAACTTGATCTGGTTCGGCGGCATCCCAACGGCATTCCGATTGCAACCTTACCTCGGATTCAATCCTCAGAGTCCGCACGACATTGCCAGTGATGGTGCCCACCCCTGCTCTCTGATTGGCGTTCCCTCCCTCCCAGGATCAGCCCCTCTCACATAGTTCAAAGTAACAGAGATCAGACCGGCTGATAAGGCTGGTTGAAAGGGGCAGGGAAGGAGGTGAAAAATGAACCAGATTTATCAGAAGGGAAATTTAACAAGAGATGTGGGAGGGGGGGATGTAGCAAAAGTGTCTGATTTTATAGCTGTCATGAAAGCCTGCCTGCTCCCACTCTCCCTTCCCTGTGCCTCTGGATGCCCCTTTCTCACCCCCGCTTCCCTCGCGCTGAGAGGCTGAGCTGGAGGGGACCAAGGGGCTTATCCTTCACCTCACGCATTTCCCAGGGCACACAGCAGCAGCAGCAGCAGCAACTCAAACAGCCACAGCCTCCAGGGCTTTCCTTTCCTTTTCCTTTTTTAAATGTCAGCACTTTCAAAGAGCTAGAATTGTGCAAAACTGCAACATTGTTATTAAGGTGTGAAGTGCCTAGAGTGCTACAGTGTAGCTTTAATGACTGGAGTTTTATAGTGGCTGTTTGAGGGTGGATTTTTTCAATGAAATCACTATCTTTGGAAGCAAGCTATTGGGGGAGGGAAACCCTAAACATGACGTCCCCAGAATATGGACAGCCATTGGATACAGTGCGATTGGGGGAGGGAAACCCTGAACACGGAATCTCATCCCTGAAAACGGTACTGTCCACACAGTTAAAAATGTAAAACGTTTCAAGCGCATGAACCAGAGTGAGACCTGTTGAAATGAGGATTAACATTTACAATGCTTTGGGGCGATTTAACATGCGGAAATCGTGTTAAGCCAAACTGCCGTCTGGACTGCGAGGATTCAAAACATTTTGAATCCGATATAAGGGTGCCATGAAGACACACTCTAGGAGTGCCAAGAAAATGCTAAGAGGTAAGAAAACATCCTTCAGAATGCAGAAAGCTTGTCCTGGTGAAGAAAACAAAAGGAAAAACCAAGCTTTGTCAGAAAAAAAGCCAGTAGATTGTAAAAGATTACAAGCATGGGCTGGCTAGGTTGACCATTTGTCTCCTGGTTAGTGGAGGAGCCATGGGAATATTGAAAGAGCAGTAAGAAACAGCTGAGAAGCTGAACAAACTTTTTTGCATCTGTTTTTATGGCACAAAATTTTGGGAAGGTCCGTGAGCTCATTTTCACTATATCAGCGAATGATGACCTAAGGCAAATATGTTTTGACAAGAGGAGAAATGGGTCTTATTGATAAATGAAATCACCAGGCTCAGATGTTTTTCATCCAAAAGTTATTAAGGACCTCAAAGGTGAGATTACAGAGCTCTTATCCAAAATATAAAATTTCTCACCAACCTCAGCTGCTATAGATGAGGACTGGAAATTAACCAATGTAATTCATTCCCCCCCCCCCTCCTTCAAAAAAGCTCACAGGAAGACCTGGGAAATTATAGGCTTGCCAGCTTAACATCCAAGGAAGATCATGAAAAATGTTTTAATTACCAAAAAAAGTCTTGCTTAAGGCTGTAGTCACACTTAAAGCTAATCCAGCTTCAGTCCACTTTCAGAGTGATAGAATACATCAGCAAAATGACTAGAAGCTGTTTTCTTCCAGAGTTAAATATCTCAAAAAAATCACCTTTGGGGTAGATGATGTGGAAAGAAAATTACTAGTCACTTTATTGATGTGTTCTTTCACTTTGAAGTTGGATTGAAGTTGGATTAAAGTTTAGGTGTGACCACAGCCTCTGTATTATGCCACCCAACATGCAGTCCAACATGCTGATGTAGGTTAAATAAACGTTATTGTTCAGCAAAGATACACTTTGCACAGCCATGGGTCCTAATTAACCTTAGATTTGTATTTGTCAAGTACCTACCTATCAGTTATTTCCTCTAATCTTTTCTAGGTGCCCACCTAACTTCCTCTATTGCATGATGCCAGTGCTGGTCTGCTCCCTGGCATGAAAATGGTGGCAGGGTGTGCATTCAGGGGTCTACATTGAAGGAGTCACCTGGGCATTCTCTGTGATGGACTGGTTCAGTCATCTGCTGCCATGTGGATGACTAGACTGGCCCAAGCAGCATGTGGGGCACCATTTTACCAGCTCCCAGAAACAGTGCCAGAAATGAAAAATTCGTGATTTGTTGAGGGAATCCTCCCAACCTGCAACTTTGGTAGCCAATAAATTTTTATTCCCATTATTAGGAGTTAGGCCCTTGGTGCATAACACCACTGAGTGCCCCAAATCAAGACCAGCCTCTATATTGCACAATCAGATGGCCTAAGTGCCATTTTTTCTCTTACTTTTTCTCCCTCCTCTGTGCCCCCTTGGAGATGCCTGATCTAGGCAAGAAATAAATTAACCAAGGCCCATTTTGCACTGGGCTTTATTCTGGGTTACATTCTGGAATAGGGATCTGCCATTGGCTAGCATGTGGATGGCAGAGTACCAAGCTGCGCAGATCAATAAAAATCAAGAAGACCCTTTCTGAATTTACCTTTGTTTTGGATCTTGGTCATCTTCTGGGTCTCTTTTGTTCTCATGCTGATATGGACCAGAGAGGTTTCATCCCCCACTACCCTCATGAATTTGATCCATCCATACCAGACAGTGTCATACAGTGTCCTCTGTAAGCTCTTGTCTATGGGCATGTTGCCTCAGATGATGAGTCTGTCTACTCAGAAGCAGCATCTGAGCCAAGAGTTATGTACATAGAAACCCCAAAACCTGACACCCATGACGAGACCAACAGAAACACCATTGAGGCTGGCCTCCCTGAGATGCAAACTGAGTCAGAACGTGGGTGAACAACACAGGGAAAAGCCAGTATTAAGAAGAGAGATTGCAACATTGGTGTCAGAAAATCAAACCTTACCCTTCAGCCAGCTGAGCTCTGATCTGGCGAAATAAAAGTCAATGCAGAATTCAGCCCAGCTTTTGCTGGCAATTGCTTGCATGCTCTTGCTTACTGCCTCCTGTTTTCCTGAATTCTGGATCATCTTTGACCTTGGCTCTCAGTTTGTCCCTAAAATGACTCTTGGAATTTTTGGCTTCTGAACATTGACTCTGGTTCCTGATTTTGTCTTGTGTGTTCTCCATTTTGCTTGTCCTGATTAAACAGTTAACTGGTGTACTACAATCATTTCAACAGTGTGCCTTGTTGCAGAAACGCTTCCTGCAAGGGCTCCAAGGCCAGCTCTGAAGCTCACACAAACCTCAGGTCTGATGTAGAGACAAGATCCTGACCAGATCAGGACCAGCACCTGTCCTACTGATCATGATCTGTGCAGGTAAGTACATAAAGGCCCTGAAAGGGACTGTGTTGAGCTCCAAAGGGATCTCTGCATATTGAGGAATGGACCTCAAAATGGCAAATGCTGTGCATTGTGGGAAAATGTAAAGTGATGCACGGTGGAGTAAACAATTTGCCAACAACATTTATTTCTATAATGCACTTTATCAAAGTGGAGGTATTAAGAAATGATCCTGAAAATAAATATATCAATATTATAGTGCCCCAAACAAAATCATGGTGTGAGTGCACCTGAAATTTTGCGTAAAGCTTGGCTGCCACATCTCAAAGGGTGTAGCATAATCAGAAATGGTTCAAGGAGGGCAACTAAAAGGGATAAAGGGGCTCTCATTATCAGATAAGGTTGAAATGCTTGGAATTTTTTAGTCTAGAAATGAAGAGAGTGAAAATGGACACGATGGAGATATACAAATTACTGGGTATATAAGGATGCAGGGTCTGCTCTTTGGTTTTGCTGCATCTCAGATTGTGTATTTGCAAGAATGCTGAAGTAGGAGACTCACTCACTCCTCTAGGCTTAATTTTTCTCTATGCAATCTAATTTATTGGGTTTAGGTAATTATCTTATTTTACTAGTGGCTGTAGGCATTTAGTTAGCCTTCTAACACTTTTTGTCAAATAAACTCAGGTTGGAGCTATTCTGCAGCTATTCCTAATGACTTTTTTTCTTGTCTAGTTTACTGCACCTTGATTCTGGTTTTTGCTACCCAGCCTTGGACTGTGGTCTTTATACTGTCACTAGCTGTATGTATTTACGAACAAAATTCAACTGGTTTTAGCTCTCTGGAGGCTTTTTGTGCGTGTCTCATTTTAAAATGTATTTTCACTGCTGTAGTGCACACTGAGGCTGTTTGCAGTAGGTCTGGATCAGAGGACCTCTCATCTAGATCTTGGGCCTCTGCATCCACACGTTATTCTTGATTGCAGAGGATCCTGCCCCCTGAGGACAGGTATGTATGCACAGGACAGAGGTAGATCCTGACTGGCAGCCACTCTATCCAGATTTACTGTAGACCTCGTTAATGGATCTACAGTCTGTCTTCAGGTCCTCATTCTGAATCATGGAGGCTCACAGATGGCACATTTCAGTGATCCAGAATACCGACATGATTTTCAATGCAGCACACCATAGCACAACACTGAATAGCACCCCCCCCCCCATATGCCCTGCAGCTAGGAACTGTCAGGGGTGGAGGAGCTGTGAAGCTCATGCTGCATGAGTTTCCCAGCTGTGGGAGGGTAGACCCAGATTGGTGCTCTTTGTGCAAATGGCATGAATCTGGGCCTCGCCTTCCCAGAATCCAGATCTGTAGATCTGGAATATCCGCCTCCTCAGTGGAGAAACAGCCCGAGATGATATATGGCAGGATATAAAAGCAAAATATGATGGTGAGGAAATATATTTTTCCCATAGTGTATGGCTGAATTTGCAGTTAACTGCTTGGAATGAGAATGGCTTGGGTGTATTTGCATGTGGGGTGCTGGAACATTCCCATTCCTGCCCAGCAGCCCCTAGCAATGTGAATGAAATGCTGTCCTCTTCTGGTCCTAGCAAGACAATCTGATTCAGGACTTTCCACCTACCACTAGTTTAGTTTCAAATGGGCAATTGTTGGAGGCAGATCCAGACCAGCAGCCTTACCTCTCAAAACCCAAAAGTACTGAGAATGCACCTTCCTGAACCATTTCCAACACCACAGGAATGCCCGTGCACAGCATTTAAGCTATCCACAACAGACAAAGATCAGGAACAATTCAGGATGACTCAGATACAGCTGTAGCAAACTACAGTGGGATTAATAACACATTCCAGCAATCCACCCATTTCTCTTCTAAAAAGGCCCATATTTAAACTTGTGGAGGTCTCCCCCAGAAGAGAGGGCTTTGGTCATGTGTGTGATGGCACTGGGCTATCAATAACTGCTAACACTAATGACTCTGTGACCTCCATTGACCTAAGAAGCCACATATTTCTGGATGATAATTGCTAGTAGATTAAGCAGGATAAGGTGTGTCCTTCTGATACTGTGGAAACAGACTGCTGCTGCACTAGATGGCCTCTGGTCTGATCCACCTGGCACTTCTTACATTCTTATCTGAAACTCGGGAATGAATGAGTTGATCTCATCCATATCTAGTTTAAAAGCAGCATTCTTTAGAACTTGTGGCTTTTGTAAAGAAAAAGAAAGTCTACCATTTTCACTACATTTGATGTCTTTTATATCATACATCTCCTGACAGTTTCATGTCTGGTTACAGTGAAGAGGAGCACCAATATATTATTTTTCATTACTTTTAGGAACTTATTCCAAATTTACATCTGGATGGCACCTTAATAGCAGCAAATTCATCCCTGAATTTCAGGCCTCACAGCCCAGATGCTGTCATTCTGGGCATGACTAAGCGACAGAACTTCATTTATTTCTTAAACATCTTGTTTCATGGTGCTCATGCCCTGTGCTGTACGTCTAACAAGCTTATGGGACTAAAGTACTTGGGTGGGGAAGTCTGTCCTGTGTGGATTTCTTCAAGAAGGAGCTTTGTCACTGAGAAAGACCATTTTAATAAATGTGTCCAGATACCTTGTACATCCTTAGACAGAAAAGGAAGCTTTTCGCTTTAGTATTGACATTCTTTGAAAATTCTGAGCTAGAAATCTCAAACATACATGTTAAATGTGCTATAAAGGAGAAGTTTTATTAACCTAACAGAATACACTTTTTATTAAACTTAATGCAATATCAAGTGAGACAATATAGCTTTTGTTATGGAGAATAGTAACTGGATTGCTGTTAGGAAGCAGGAGAAAGTCCTGTCTTTTCCCATTCAAGAATGGAAAGCTTGAGTCCAGGGATATGCACGAATTTTTATTTTTTTTGGGGGGGGGCGGTCAATTCATATTGAATCGAATGCAAGAAAATTCATATTCCTTCAAATAGATTCTCTTCGAATGTGGTAGCATTAGAATCCAATACAAATGCTTTATACGAATTCTATACAAATGTTTGATACTAGGAATCCCCTAAGTATCCCCTACAACTCCCTTACGTATTTGATACGTATCCCCTATGTATCTGTTCTGAACATGTCAAATCCACCCTGAATCCACTGTAAATCTGCTTTCAATCCACTTAGAATCTACTTTGGGTCTATTGCAGATGTGACTGGCACAGCTGCTTTGCCACCTCCCCAGGTTTGTAAATATTACGAAGCTTCGTACAAATGTTATGAAGAATTCAATTTGAATTTGAATTTCTGAATTTGGATGAATTTGACCAAATTTTGAATGTTATGAATACCTCCTATGCATGACTGGATATAGAACCATCCTGTCATTCTACCATGAACACCTGTAAAATTCTGTTTTGCTCTGTACTATCTCATAGGATTTTTTTTAAAAAAAATCAATTGTAGACCTTTCATCTGGTTGTAAATATAGGGTGTTTCCGCATAGACTGCTGCTGAAAGACGCATTAAAGTCACTTACCTTAAATGTCTTCCACATTGGAGACAGTTTCTAGCACCCTTTGCGGAGGGTGCTTCCTCATTTCAGTGTTCAAGACCGGTTTTTAAAACTGGTTTTTCCACCGAAATCCGAACGTTTCTGCACACAGCCAGGGGAAGAGACGGATTCCTGACAGCAGCCATTTTGGGAAGGGCGGAAGCAGGACTGCCTGCTTCCAAAGCCCTTCCCGCGCATGCCGGTCACCGCCAGAAACACGTGGTGACTGCCAGCTCCATGCTCCAGTCCCGCAGCTCCGGGGGCGGCATCACTGGCACACGAGCCGAAGGACAGATTGGAATGGGTGCTGGTGTGTCCGCACAGCACCCACTCCAATCTGTCCTCTGGAATCCATCCTCCCTGCTCATGTGCTGACACGCAGGGGTCGCTTCAATCTGTCACAAATAGTGATGGATCTTCAGGAGGACAGATTGCTGAAAAGCGGATCTATTCCCTTCTAAAAAACAATTTTTGCATTGAGTGAGATCACCAAAGGTATTTCAGGGCACAACTTGGCTTTATATCTATTCTATATACTTAACAGCATAAACCTCATGTAATGATTTTTTAAAATCTACATTAACTTTGGGCTGGTTCACACTTAACTTTGTGGGATGTATCACAATACCAGCCCACTGAAGTTAAGTTCATGGACAATAGCTGACATTTGCACTGCAAGTGCTGGCACCACCCCGAACTTACTTGAGGTGCAGACAGTCCATCCTGGACCATCCAAATTGCCATAGCAATGGCTGTGGCAACTTCCACTGCACACCTGGCCACACATGATCATAACGTGGTCCAATTGTACAGCCACAGCTACAGCCACACCTCCACGCCTCCTCAGAAGTGGGTGTGAATGCTGCCAACCGGGAGTGTACTAGATGCTTCCAAGTAACAAATCTGCCCTCAGGAAAAGGCAGCTGGAAAAAGTAAACATCATCTCCATGACATAAAATGCTTAAAGCTTTTTATTTTGTCATTCTGCATGAAAATGTTCTCAATCCCCAGGACAAATGTAGGGTCCAGCATCTTATTAATTTGTTTAGATTAGACTGGTGATAGGCTTTGGGTTCTCTTCATAACCCAAGACCATTGCTTCAATCAGAGAGTGCAATACACTCTAGACAGTAGACAAACAAATTTATTGCAAGCTGTTAAAGTCCATAGTACGTAATGGTTGAACTGGTAAGCATCCTTCCACCAATCAGTCATCTGAATACTTATTTATCTGGGAGAATTTTCCAAAATAATACTTTATGATCAGAAGTCTTATATTATGAGTTTATTGAAACTGAGTATGATTTATATTTTCTAATAGAGCGCATGCTGCAAAGTGCTATTCTATTGACTTCATTCTACAAAGAATTTAATTTTAAACCTGTCCCTGGATTTGCTTTAGTACAGAAGCTATGTGCCTGGATGAGTTTGAAATTTATTCTTTCAATTTTATTTTTTGATACTTGTTGGGGAAATATTGCTAGGAAAAGAGAGAAATTTATAACCCTTTCCTTTCCAACGCGTCTAGCAACATCAAAGTGTTATTAGATGTAATGTCAGAAGAACTTTACTTGCAATTGAGACTATATACATTCCACCTTGATATTTGTATCTGTTGGAATTGCATTGTGAAAGAGTTTTGTAGATTCATGTAGCTTTTTCATATCATCCAAGCTTTAAAAAGAAGTGGATGTGTGTGTGGTGTATGTTAATCTTACTGTCATGAATTCAGTTAATCTCGAATGCTTGTCATAACTTGTTTCACAAAATCAAAATGGGTTACATATGAGGCAGAGATACTTGGTTCTTTTGAATTAGGGATAAGGATACCTTTGTATGGTCTTAATTGTGAAGTGTTGTTTGCTGGATGCAGATCTCCATGCTGACAGTCAGATAGAGGTAAATAAATATTTTGTGATAAATGTTTTGCCCATCTTTAGATAAAATGTATTGTATAACACTCAACAATGTGTTTTCCCAAGAAGAATGTTTATGGAGTATGAATTTTTCATACATTTTCAACCACTAAAGTGGACAGGAATGGGTATGTGACTGAGTCCATGAAACTCTGATGTGAAATTTAAAAATGCTAGTTTGTACATCACTAGTAATATTTACTCATCTTTGACGAGCATGTAGACATTGAAAGAATAATGGGACAAGAATTTAAAGCAATGATAAAAGACTGTGTCTCTGCATGGCATTCAAAATGCTTTGGAGACACATTTAGGTCTGCTCATCTCCACAGCAACCCATGCTAAATGGGCATGAAGGTCCATAGAGAGACTTCTGTCTCCTTCCAAGGCACATACTGTTCAATGTGCTGAGCCAGATCCTCACCATGGTGAAACAGATCACATTTCCATAGAGGGCAAGGAGACCCTCCAAGTACAGGCACTTCAAAATGGTAGCCTCAGTGACAGCAGTGGAGCTGTCAAATACTTTTCCAGGTTGTCTGAAGTTGGGAGATGCCTTCAGAAAAATCCAATCCAGCACTGAGGCTGTCTCTATGGAAACATGCCCAAATCCAGCTCTAATTAAGAGCTGAAAGTAAAATTTGAAACACTAATTGTATAGAAATTCCTGGGAGATTTTAATGTTTAACTTCAGATAAAATATGAAAGGAGCCCATAAAAACTATATATTCATCTAGGAGTCCGTAGCCCAGCAGTGGTTAATATAGGCAGTAGCAGAAAACTATGTTACCAGAAAAGGCACCTTGGCTGATGTGAATGGAAAGGAAAGAAAAATCTGGAAAGATCTTGCAGCAGTTCCTTCCCAGGAGTAGCCTTACCTGATGGAAGGGTGAGGCTGCTTTTATCTGCAATATATTTGTTGTAGTGGTAATTGTGTAACCCATTCTTGAACCTTATTGTGAGAAGTGGGATAGTAATGAAAATTATGTCAACAAATCACATGCAGAAGGGCAGAAGCAGGTCAAGGGGTGGACTAAGGCAGGCAACATACAAACCTTATTTCAGTCTCTGAGCTGCTTCCAGCCCTTTCCATTGACAGTCTCATTCATGGCTAGAATCAAAGGCCCTTTCCAAAATGGGCAATAGCCTTGTGGACCATAGTATGATCTAGATCTCTGCCTTCCATGTGCTAGTGTGGAACAGCAGAGAACCCATATCCAACCACACTTTGTCTGCTTAGGAAGAAGCATGAGCCAAGCTAGGGCACCCTAGCCTCAGCACTGAGTTCTGCAACCAGCTCAACCTTGGCATAAAAGACCATGGAGGCATGCAGATGGGGTTCCATTTTTGGATGAATGGAGAAAGGAGGGGCTAAGTGAGTGGCAAGAAAGAAACAAAGGATGTATGTGTTTTAAGGACATCATATCTGAACTTATGTTCTGTGACCAATAACCAATCAGGAAGAGCAATAGGTGTGATTGGAACTTGCTTAATTCTACTCAACATTCCTGAAAGGGGATCTCCAAATATTAGAAGTAAATAAAAGGCTGGTTCTTTTGCAAATAGCTCCTTTTATTTCTACTTTATGTTGGTATAGATATTTTAGATAGACCCCAGCAACGTAAAAATTGACCACCACTCTGAAAAAATTCCATTGCAGACACATTCATGTCCACTTGTTCTTGGGGGAAAATATGTTTAGGAAGACAATATGGAACCCTTAAAGATTATTCTACAGTAGAAACTCTGCTTCTACTACTAGCAGGCTTTAGAATGCTGCAACCTATGGTACAATCTTTTTGGCTCCAACCCTATACCTAATGACTGTCATAGGGTTAGTGGGGACAGGGTGCCCACAGAGCCTTCTTCTTACCATGGTGGCTGAAATCGGCAACCTTTTGCAAAGTGGGGTTCCCCAATCTGAGCTTCCCCAGTAATGCCCAATTCAGCATTGGGAAGACAACACGTGTTTATCACATAACCCCAGAATGCCAGTCCACAAAAACTGTACACAGCCTGGACTTCCTGGTAAATGTCCTGTCCCTGATCAGGGCCAGGGAATTTGGCCTCTCTGTGTAGCTTTCTGTATGTGAAAATATTCTGGGCAGTCAAGGTGACTTCTTAGAATTTTGGCTATTTAGCTTTGGTGCTCCCACAGGCCCTCCACCATCAGACTCCGTTGAGCTCTACATGGATGAAACTGATTCCTTGCAACAGACTACTTGATACTGGAGCAAGGAAGAGGGATCCTAAACCACAAAAAGAAAGCAACAATAAATCATTGAATGACTAGATTGTAACAGATAGGCTAGGAGGGATGGCAAGAGCAGCAGCAGCAACAACAACAATAAAATAATGTCCCAAATCTAATTTTTCTTGTCAACAGCATATGGGAAAATGAACTCTTTCTACTGTAGGAGAGAAACTCAGAAGCTAATGCGTAAACAAATTCATTCTAAAAACTTAACAAAAAACAAAATGCAGTCCAGCTCAAATACGTTGATTTAAAAAAATCACAAATTATCTCAAAATGGCTTTTGAAACTCAAAGTTTTGATCAGTTTTAGACACTGAATGTTAGGGTGAAAATTATACATGCTTTGTTTCAGGAATGTTTATAATACTCAATGAGATTTTGCAACTTTCCCACAATAATAATACAACAATAACAATGCATATTTGTTTCCATTTGGAGTTGTGCATATAGTGTAAAGTGGATTATGGATTGTGCAACATCTTTGGAATTTTTAAAATATTAGCAAAGTCTCCTTGAAACTTTTCAAGAGTCTGAATTATTCCTAAGGAGATTAAATACTTAAGCATTATACTGTCCTTTAAATTAAGGAAGTTGTATAAGCTCAATTTCCGGAGGACTCTAAATGTCATTATGCAGCATATGTCACGATTAAATATTTTGCTACTCCTCATTTCTAGGAGGATTAATTCTATCGAAATGAGTTTGCCCTTCTCCAGGATTTATTCCCAATAACTATTTGGACTACTTCATGGAGAATGTGCTCATTAAGGTTTCTCCAAAAGAAATGGGATGCATACTTACAGAAAATAATAATAGTAAACAAACAGAAATTTCCTAATAATTCGATGTTGGCAAGGTCACCATTCACTAATGGCACTAAGGTATATAGCCACTTTAGCATGATTAAGGATTAAGATGCTGGAAAGCAGTCTCTTGGAGATCTTAAATCATCTTGTCCTTGCCAGTTGTAATTTAACCCCAATTTGTTATTCCCTCACCACAGTGTTTTATATGTTCTGTAAGTAATTAAACATACACATACTCCCCCTCACCAGACCAAATCCAATTAGAAATGCATTTGAGAAAAGTGCAACTGTTGACAATGTTCTTGTGTTTACTATGAAAGGAACACAAGGGGGGGGGCAGAACTTTGCCTTCTATTTAAAACTTTCTGTATTTATTCCTTGTTCATCATACATCCAAGGCTTTTATGAAGTTCTCTGTCACCCTGCATAAGCAGATATCATAGTAACAGCAAAATGTTAGACAATACAGTGAAAGAAACCATGAACTTAACACTTTTGGGTGAAATCTTTCCTTGTTTTTCTCTTACCTTGATGATCCTAGGACAGGCTGGGACCTCCTGTCACAGGATATGCAACCTGTTCTATGTGGAGGCCAGCCAGGCCTGTACATACTGGGATGGCCCAGGCTGCCCTAGCCCTGGCTGCTATTGCCAATGGCTGAGCACAGCCTTAAAGGCCATGGCTCAGCCTGCAAAGGCTGTAAAGCTCTGTTGCGCCTCTGAAATGGGCTCTTCATTAGGGATATGCACAAATCAAAATTCAAAAGTCCATATTTTCAAAAATCCAATTCGAATCCAGATCCGTATTCTCAAAAATCCGATTCAAATAGAATAATATGAATGTCAGGAACATTCATATCCGGTTTTTAAATCTGTTCACATCTCGTTTTTATTGCATTTGTGTTCCATATGCATCCCATTTGCATCTCGTATTATATACACAAATAGACCCGATATTCAGATGCGATATACAGCATCGAATTCAGTCAAATCATTCAAAAATCCGTATCGGGTTTTCAAAAATTCGGATTTTTGAAAATCCGATTCAAATTAGAATGTCGATATTTGTTGAATTTGAAACAGATTTTCAAATTTTTGAATATCTGTGCACACCCTACTCTTCATAACCAGATCAGGAGGCCATTTGGCTTCTGCAACATGGCCCTCTTTTCTGGATCAGTGTGAGTAGTACACCAACAGACCACACCATTGTGATCTACCAATACAGTGGGATAGAGCACCATTTTAAGTGCTGTATCCCAGTCCAGTGTATCATCCATGAAGATGAATTGTTCTAAGCTCTGTGCTGAAAGAGCACTAGACTAGTAGGATAAGTCTTATTAAATTCCAGAAAAATCAATCTAACCAGCTTCAGCCTGGATTTCTAATTTTCTAACTTGGTCAGAGATGCCACTATTTTTGTTTGGCAAGTTCACAAAATGGTAACATTGGAAAGGTCTTTTAAACGATGTATTTTGGGAACAGACGTAAACATACAAAGATGAGAGTAGGTCAGTTGATCCACCTAAAGTTTTTTTCTGGCTGTCTGCTGGGACAGTAGGTACACAAAAGCCTTACCTCCCATTTTAAAAGGTTATTTTGCATCAGAAGAAAAGAGACAAAAAAATAGAGAAATGTAAAGACAGTAAATATGCCATGTAGTGAGTGCCAGACATTCACCCCCTCCCTCTGCCCATCTACCTCACTTGCCAACCCAGTCCTTGAGGCCCCTGTTTGGTTTGGAGGCTTGCCTCTCTCCCACCACTCACTTGCCACTCCTGGCAACCTTGGGGCAGTGGCCAGCCAGCCGGGTCCAGCTCAGGTGAGGTGGCTAAGGGTGAGGAAAGAGGAGGAGGCCGGAGAACTTGCTGGGGCAGAGAGGGGCTTGGTGGAGGGTGATCAGCTGCAGCGGGACCTGCTTCACCTAGGCCCTGCTGGCGGGCTCCCCTGCAGCCATGGCACAGCCACAGCCAGGCCCATCAGGGCAGTACAAAGGTGGCCTCCTCACACGAGGGAGCCCAGTGCCTGCAGCAGCCGTCCAGGTGCTGCAAGCCTAAGATGGCACTGCTCCCGCCACAACACCACCCTGGCTACTTGAATACCACCCTCCCTGGGCCTCCTCACCTCCAGCTCCAGTCTTCACCTGGCAGCCTCCTCCCGCTCCTCTCAGAGCTGGGAAGTTGGGCAGTGGAGCCTTCCCGCCACTGCCATGGGGCTGCTGCCACTGCCACCTTCCTCCTCCTTGGGCGCTCAGCCCTGATCTGGCTGCCCATGGCGGTGGCCGTGGCTGCGGACTGTCCCACCTCTTCTTCCTCAGCCTTGTGGTCCTCCTCCAGCTGCAGGTCCCCTTCCTGCTGCCCTGCTGCTGCTGCTGCCCTGCTGCTCCTGCCTCTGCCAGGATCACCAGGGCCCTTGCCAGTAAGGCAGCCTGGCTTTATCTATCACAACATCCAGCGTAAGAGCAGCAACCCTTGCAGCTGCAGATCATCCTCCCTTTAAAGGCTATTGGAAAGAGTCAAGAGCAAGTGAATGTTTTGTCTTCTTCTTCTTGGTATGCTTAAGAAGCTAAGGGTGTGTCCCCATGGCCATTTTAATCCTAACTCAATTCGAATTTGGGGAGGAGTGTCTCCATGGCCACTGTAATTAATCCAAATCGAATCCAAATTTGGCACCCAGTGTCCCCATGCAATTCCCTATTCCCGGATTTTATGAGGACTATCCTGCCTAAATCAGGAGAAAAAAGAGTCCTGATTAAAACTGGAATCTGTCCCCTTTTTGGAGCCAAGTCCACTTTATTTTCCTCACATGGGGACGATACTGGGCTATTTAGGGTGGAGGTCTAACATTTTGGCCAATGGCAGCCAGCTGTGGGTGTTTTTTTAAAAGATGTAAAGCTCCCCCCTCCCTTGAAAAAGTTATAAAGTGGGGAGAAGTGGCTTCTATTTCTCTTGGTATTTAAAAGGCCTTTTACAACATTTTTGCTGCAAAAATGCTTTTGCTGGGAACACGTATCTTGAAACATGTTTCTCTTGCATGTATCTTTTGAAACATGTATCTTTTGCAAAGGACAGGAGCTTAGAAATGCTTGAATTGATACATTATGATCGCAAAAGGGAAAGCCATGAAAAGGGGAAAGTAATTAGGATCGTATTTTCGTCTTCTCTTGCAGACAGAGTTTGCGGGGGGGGTTACAGTGCCTCGCATATCTGCATGAGTGCACTTTTGGAAAGTAATCTCAAAAGAGGTGAATGGTGTGAGAAAGAAAATGGGGTGTGCAGCTAGAATTTATTTTTAAAACTTCCGTTTTTGCTTCTTTTCTTGTTAGACAGGGTTTGCACAGGAGGGAGGTGGATTTGAAAGCCTGGCTTTTAACATTTAAAAATAGTTCCAAAACCAGGACTAAAAAGCTACATGGGGACAGATATATTCAGATTAATTGATGGACACTCAATCCAGATTAAAAGTAGTCCCCCAAAAATAGTCCTAAGGGACTATTGCAAGACTAAATTTCCTGCATGGGGACGCAGCCTATGAACAAGGTGAACATTTGCCTGAGCCCATCTTGCTCCTGGCTGTCTCCGCAGTCTTCTTTGGGCTTTCTGTTGCCACAAGAGGTCACACAATGCAGTGGCAGGGAGCCAGACTCTTTATCTGGGAATACCGGGTATGATGCTGCCCTCCTGCATGAAGTCAGCTGAATAACCTTGGGCTAGTCTGAGCTCTCACAGCCCCACCTGTCTCACAGGGTGTTCTGTTGTGGGAAGAACAAAAAGCTTTGTCAGCCACTTTGTGTCCCCTTAAATGGGTGAGAAAAGCAG
>MTQE01001141.1:19133374-19143393 GCA_014337955.1 Aspidoscelis marmoratus
TCCTCCTCCTCCTCCTCCTCCTTCGTACAGCCTGGCATGATTTTTGGCCTGCCAAGGCTTTCCTTGACTTCTGCTAAGTCTCAAAGCTTCCAGTTGGAATTCCCTTCTCTTCCCCATTGACCTCAAAATCCTTCAAGCACTGACAAGGTCCAGCTCCCCTTTATTCCTCATGATTTTATTTTAGTCTTTACCAATTATTCCTACAATCTGAGATACTGCTCACCCTGAGACTTTTGGGTATAGCGTGGGACAAAAATATAGATGATAAATAAATAAATAAATTCTTTTAGTCTTACAAAGACTGAATAGATAAACAGCAGAATTTGTGTGACCTTAAGACTGCTAGACTGAGCTTGAAATATAGCATAAGGCTATTAGCATTACCAACATTACCTTTAGACAAACTTGTTTATGGCATTTTTTTCTTTCTATTTTTGCACTGCACAAGGAAAATATCCTTTCCAAGAGAGCATTATTATTGACTTCAGGCAGGCTCTGCAAAAACTCCAGTCAAAAATGTAAGCCAGTTTCTTTTGGCATCCAGTTCCTGAAACAGTAAGATACAGATCATCTCATGGTCATTAAGCAATAACAGCTTCCTATTGATCTGGGTCATAATATTTATATTTTATGAACATTCATTCAGTGAACCATTTTTCACTGCAGGACCTTAAAATTATTGTCAAAGGTTTTTTGCTGTAGGTTAGCTAAGGTCTATAAAGCATACTGTTCCATGAGCAACGGGAGGACATTATTGGAAAATATTTTCCCAAAGAAACACAGAGCAAGGCTCACAGTATTAATGAATCAATGGCATTATGCACAATTAGGCATTACTGAAAATTATAAATAATTGAACCTGTTTTGCAACTGCATGCTTTGTACAGTCACAAATAAATACTTAAAGGCTCAAACAACTCTGTCCCCCATGTCCAAGACTTGGGTTATGTCTCATGCTTGTGGCTAAAAATATTGTGCATGGTTTAAGGCCTTTTTGGACATGGTGATATTCTTTACCAACAAGTGCAATAAGGGTATCCCTTCTACATGTTATCACAGAATATGGAAGGCCATACCTCCCATTAGTGCACTCCATCCACACAGGACAAAGTGTGACCAAGAGGTTCTTGATCTGGATCACCAGTATGCTAGGGATCCTGCTCCAAACCACAAAGGCAAAACACCACAACTAGGATTACGAAGGGACACTTTTGATGCCACAGCAAAGCATGCTACTGAAATGGGTTTTCCAGGGACTCTAAGACTAGGAAATATAAGTAGATCTCATATAGGTAAGATTAGTGTTGCTTCTATAGATCAACAGCAAACATGCATTTGAAGCAAGTTTCCATAAAGTCAGTGATTTCTTGGGCAATTATCAGCCAATATTTTTGGATTGCAGGGCAGAACCATTAGAACTAAATTTACTGGAGGCAGTTTCCACCCATGGTAATTATCCATGCAACAAAAATGGCTAACTTATAGTCCAATAGATAACTGGCACAGTCAAAGGCTTCACTGCTGTGAGGCTTCTAAGGTTGTGTGGTGCCTGTCATCTAACCAACATGCATGCTTGCTTTGGCAGCAAATATATTAAAATTGGAAAAATACAGGGAAGATTAAATTGGCCATTGCAGAGGATGACAGACAAATTTATGAAGCATTCCATAAGTTTTATTTTTTTAAAAAAAATGTAACCAAAATGCCTCCTGACTCCGTGGCAGGTCCACAGACTTCTCACTCTCTGCCCCTTTGCTACCTATCTGGAAGAAGTGCTGGAATGCTACCTTTTCCTCTCCAATCTCACTGAAGGCCTTTTAAGACTTCCTACTGCCAATAGACTATTCTAGACTTGGTAAACCACAACAGAACCAGGGAGCAGGGGGGCATTTTCTGTGAAGCTGATGGGCAGTAGAGTTAGGACCAACAAGTGGAAGTATTTTCTCACCCAGTGGGTCACTGGAGTATGGAATTTACTATCAGAGGATGTAGTGATAGCAACCAGCCTGGATAGCTTTGAGAAAGAGTTACACAAATTCACAGAGGACAGTTGTATCAATTGCTACTAAAATGGTTACCTAGCTACTGCCTCCAGGTTGGAAAGGTAGGCTGTGGTCTGATCCAATAGGGATCCTCTTATGTTCATATGTTCTTAGTACCAGTAGGTAAACAACCTGATGCCTTCTGTCATTCACATAAATTTCTGTGAAAGCAAACACACCCAACAAGACTCATGACATTAGAACAAATATACAAATACAGAAAAAATGACATTCGGGCATAGATTCCTGTGAGTTCAGTTCACAATAGAGCAACTAGACATCATCTAATGGATTCATCTGCTGACAACCAACTCCAATCAAGCCCCTAGATTCTTTAGCTGTAGCACACACATTCATGCTAGGGAAAGAGAGCATCTTTCATGCATTCATACCAATAACTAAAATCACAATACCCATTTCTGTCTGGCATCTCTTAATCCATTCTGGGGCATCTGCTCTTTGCCTCAGAGGTTGAGGTTCAGTCAGCTGTTCAGTTTTATCTCAGTCCAGACTTCCAATCTGTAGGGTGTGGGCAAATAAGCTTTATATGATTTATTAGTGTTTCTTGGTATTGAAACTTGTTGGCTTTCTTAAAGAAGACAATTTTCCTTTTAAAGGTTAAGATGATAACTAAAGGTTAAGAGTTGAACTAAGAATGAACTAAAAATTGTGATTGCACAAATGCTATAGAATGCTAGCATGCAGCTGTACCATAAGTTCTATATTGACTTTTTGCATCTGAACTGTACAAGGATGGTACGTGTACATAAATGCAAGGGACTGCAGTTCCTGAACCTTTATGACTATACTCACAATTCCTCTAGTCACAGAAATATACAATTGCAAATGTTCCTAGGAATTTGGGTGTCTCTAAACCAAAATTACTAAATTTATTTGTTGTCCAAGTGGAGAACCAAAGAAGATTTGGTGTCCACATATTATTTTTTTAAGGGATGGAAGAAAAACACTTGGTGCATCCAGACAGGGCTAAAAATGTGTATTTAATGTACATCAACATTTGATTAGCTAGACAGGTTTAACAATCCTCCAGTGTAGTAGCACATTATAGCTCAATACTCCACGTTTAAAAAATAGTAATTTAAAGGACAACCACTATAGAGTATTCAAATACTCTGCGTTTTCCCTTCTGTTTGGACTAATGGTGCAAGAACTTGTGAGAACTTGCCTTCACCTGTTAACACATGAATCTATGAAGGCTGAGTACACAGGGAGTGGGAGAGCACATGAACAGAAGAATCCTCACTGCTACCATTCTTAAACTGCAGAGTATCATCTATAGATTGGTCTTTAGAGGTATTCTGCCTGCCTCTCCAACCAGGAAGAAATACATAAGCATCAATCCTTTTAGCCATTGATATAACCATACTCCATGAATTTATCAAAGGTCTTTTCTGCACCAGGCCTTACTCTGAATTATATCCTGGCATAGAGACCTACCATCTGCATGCTGGTGCAAACTATGGCAAGCCTCACCCAGGGTTTTCTATAGTCCACCACAGTAGCATGCAGATAGCAGGTCCCTATGCTAGGATATAGGGTCTTTCCAGACTTGTTCCAGTGGAAGAAGTGAAGGCTGCTCCCACATGGAGCATACACACTACATGGAGCTGCTTTGATCAGGAGTCTTAAGGTGTGGATGCCAGATACATCCCAGAAGTTCACCAGCCAGTAAGGTGGAAAAGTCCCATAATCTGGGATATGGCCAAGTGCAGAAAGGACCTAATCTTTTCTTAAAATTATTCAGTCTGGTTGTTGTTACCATTTCTGATGACTCTCTTGGTGAAAAAAAAATCTCCTCTCATCAGTCTCCTCTCTCCTACAAATAAGCTTCATAGAGTGCCCTCAACTTCTAGTGTTTGATAAAGAAAATATTTTTTCATTTTCCATTTTTTTCCACACCATGCATGATTTGTGCACCCTGACTTTATAAGGGAGATGTTTCATTCTCTTTATCACTCTGGTTGTCCATTTCTTCACTTTTCACAGTTCCACAATACCCTTCATGAGGTGTGGTGATCAGAATTGCACACAGTATTCTACATGTGGCCTCACCATAGATTTATAAAGATGCACAAGGACACTTGCCAACTTATTTTCTATTCCCTTCCTGGTTGTTAGACCACAGCAGCTGCTGCCAGGAAAACACCACATCTATATGCTAGAGCATTCTATGACAGCCATGTCTCCTAGGGAACATTCTGACTGCATGGGACTTAATGTTGGCACAAGCATCAGTGTAAAAATCATACCAACTCCCAGGGAAGACTATTTTAAGGTGGTCCTTGTTTCTGGATTTAGGTCAATCCAGACTAGCCTAAGGGTACAGGTAGCCCAGTATCATTTTGTCAGGCTCTAGGAAATTGCCCTGTGTGCCTGGGGAAAATACTCCTGGCTGGTAGTTTTAGACGCTGGGAATTTTTGTTTCAGGTCTCCAAAATTAGGCTGAGCCCAGCAGCCTTCATGTAAACTTAAGCATGCAGCCTCTCCCATTTTGGGAAATTTACTGCCCAAGGTTGGCTTAGGGCTTGTAGTGTTGCATTTGCAATCATCAGCCAGCCCAGACAATTCAGATTGCATAGCTGCTATAATAGGAATAGATGGGACAAGTCATGTAAGGGGAATTCAAGACAGTTTGGAGAAAAGGATTTAAAACATCCCTGTCCCAGGAGTAATCCTTGGCTTTCCCCACTGCAATGTGTACATTTAGCCATAGAGCAAGCAGTAGAGCAAGCAATGTGTACATTTAGCCGTAGAGCAAGTAGTGCCTCTCTAGCAGGAAGACACAACAAAAGATTGGGAAAAAAAGAAATAATAATCTGACTTTGGAACTATCATTCCCAGTTGCTCACCATGCTTTGAACCACTGGTGGGTCGGTGAGTGGGTAGATGGATTTTTTCTTTCATTTGTCTATGTTGATTGGATATGGACATATGTAGGCTTTCATGGCCAAATTCAGTCTCATTTGTAGCAGTTTGGGGGTTGTTATGCCATGTTCCAGGTTTCTTCTGAGAACCTAAGCTTTCAGATATAACTGCAATATCCATCCTCAAAGGTCTTTGCTCTTGGCCAAGGTCAATATCGCAGCTATATCCGAAAGCTTAGGTTCTCAGAAGAAACTTGGAACACAGCATAATAGCCCATAAACTGCTACAAATGATATTGATTGCATATGTTTGTTGTCCACCCCTTGGTAAAAGGGTTGTTATAAACTGTTGTATTATTATCATTCTCCCATGAAACTGCCTATCCTATCTTTTGGGTCTTTAGGGTTGCAGAAGATATGAGCATGCAAATGAGCAGAGTTGTTTTTTGTAGGACAGAAGTGGGAGGCAACAATTCTTGTACAATAATTCTCATCCACAACTCTGATTTAGTTATTAGATGTGAAAAATGAGAGAAGATAGAGACTGGAGGAGAATGAATAAGAGAGATGTAGTGCCTATACAGAAAAGAGACATTAACTATAATATGTTTATAAAGGCTGAAAATGATAATAGAAAAAAGAACATGAAATCAACAAGTACTGTAGGAGCAGCTTAATCTTATCCACTGATAGGTGAGAGGGTTTACACAAATGAATTTAGAGTGTTTCACATACTGATGAGGGAAATTAATATCTCAGAATGGAGATATATTAGCATCTAAAACTGATAACAAGATAATAGAGGATTCTCAGCTCTTCCGTGGCAGAAAGCACTACAGCAGGCAAATGGCTCAAACTACTGAAGGCAGAGAGCAAGTAACTTTTACCAGAATGCATAGTTGACGGTGACATGTTTGCATTATTAAAAGCAATAATAAATGTCCTGATGGAAAACTGTGACCTTGTTTTGAATAGAGTTCCTGCAGATGAGTTGCTAGGATACCTCAGGAACAATTATTTCCAGTTTCTATATTTACAAGCATCTTGAAGACGTTAGTACTTAAGTGCTATGTGTATACTTATCAAGCCAACTCCCTTTCTATATATGAGTACATCACTATTGACCACAAAAGCTGACTGGCACAGTCTACTTTTATTTTATTCAGTTAAAGTCAGACATTTTGGATTCCATCACTTTTTACTGAGTAGCACTGGTGAATATGATATAGGGAACCATGTGCTTAAGAATGGCAAAGTAAAATGGCAATAGAAGCAACAGTAAAAGCGGCAGGAATGAATGAATAACTCAGGCCCCACTTTCATTTAAGTTTCAGTTCACTTTCATTCAGCCTCCGGATTGAAGAGACTAAGAAGCAAAGTGACAAGCCATTTTCCTTCCACATTAACCCAAAGGTGGATTTTCTGAAAAGTGGATAAAAACCAGTTAGAAACCATTTTTCACCCCTAACAGAGGTTAAAGGTTTCTATGTGCTGCTCATACAAATTTTCGAAGGCTGGGTATTGGGCAAAAACAAAAGACTGAAAATAAGGTTGGCAACTGACAAAAAGGGCTGTCCAAGCACAGACATTTTGGGAGAGAGGAAAATGGATTGGGATACTTTGAATGAGTTAAAGCAGAAGAAAAAGCGTATGTGGGTTAGTATTGCATCAGTTGAATAAAACTGTTCACGCACAGTTTTAAAAAAAATACATTTCTGAGGTGAATTAGGCTATGTTTACATTAGAACGGATGCCCAAGTACTTCCTCCAGGTTGGAGAGACAGGCATTTGCCATTTTTAGTGCTGCACAGCTATGGAGGACCAGGATGGCCTCACAAATTCTAGGCTGCCCTGGGACGAAGTGATGCTGCATCATATGAATAGAGCATCCCAGAGCATGTGGGGTTGTCATGATCAGGACAAGAAAGTTTAGCAATGTCTTGACCAGTGACAATCAATATTCTTGCAACAGAAGACACTTTTTGTGGTTTTCTTATTGATTTGTTTAAAATAATTGTATGTCACTTTCAACAAAAATCACAGTGGTTTATAATGCAAGGTACACACAACAAAGCTGAAAACAAAGCTAATGGCTTGCTAAAAGTGGGTCACACTACTTTAAAAACAAAGTCGTCTTTGAGGTGACAAAACCAATTCCTGCTGCCTACAGGTCACAATCTTGCTGGTAGTGCAGTTTGCTAGGTGTACTTAGAAAATCATCCATTCCTATCCCGAAGGACAAAAAAGAACAAATCTGCCCTGTCTTGCACATTACAGCATTTTAGCTGTTCATGGACTAATATCTTTGTTTGACCTTCTATTCTGGAAGCTAAACACCTTTGTTTCCCAACTTCTCATCCTCCTTGTAGCCATTGATGGCAACTACTCCAGCTTCCTTCCCACCTTGCTGCCTCTTTTTAACTTCAGACTTTTATTTCTACCTACTTTCTTTAAATCACAAATCCCCCTCTGAGTTGCTCCAAAGATCACATATGACTAAGCGCTATATAGAAAGAACTTTAACAAATAAACTGCCGCCATCTGGAAAGATGTCTAATGTGCCATTATATCTTCTCTTGAAATTTTATTTTTGTCTGTACAGAAAAAGAACTTGACAATGCATAATTTGCTTACTGATTTTTGCAAGTAAAGCTAGCTGAAGAAGTAGGACAGATGGGAAGCAGAGCCCTGCCATCAACCCTATGAAGAGATTTATTTTTTAAAAAAAATCCCCTTTCAATTCCACTAAGCTTTCTTTTCCATCTAGGTCCCCTTTGATTTATTTGTCATGTCCCTTTTGGATTGTTGGCCTGAGGGTGGGGACAAGTGGGCTTTAGGGCAGCACATAAATAAACCAAATAAAGGAACTAAATCAGTGGTTCTCAACCTGTGGGTGAGGACCCGTCTGGGGGTCAAACTACCCTTTCAGATGGGTCGTGACAAGTCTCCCGCCTTCCCACCATATCCTGACCCGAATTGCCCCACCCCCATGGTTGGGGGTCTCCACAATCTGAGGAACTGCATTAAGGGGTCACGGCATTAGGAAGGTTGAGAACCACTGAACTAAATAATAATCAAATAGCACCTACTTGTTGGAAGACAAAACTCTGTATTTTGTGTCTCCCAAAATATTCCTTCAGTTCATGTCTCTCTAGAGTGTGAATCATACTGTTCTGTAAGAGGAGATCCATATGTCTAGTAGTATGTATAAATTGCATAGAGAATTTCATGACAAAGAACATTTCAAAAGGAGAATCACATGAATAGATCAGCATCGCTGTTATCCTGTTATGATCAAAAGCAACGATCACAGAACCACAGAACTCGTATGGAAATACTGCCTCTGTTATAATGAAATCCAGACTGATGGAAACCTTGCAAGGTTTTCAGTCTATGTATTAGTCAAGTTTCAAGTGGCCAAGGAATCCTTTGGCACTGTAACAGCTGTTGAGTAAGCAACAATAACCTTCTCTTTCTCTTAGCAATTTTGCCTTTCACTTGCCAACCCAACCATTTATATTCTTATATAAAATCAGGATGACAAATTGTATGTCTGAAGCCCTCATTGTTCCCATTCTACACCCCAGTGAACATTTTTTATATACATCGCTTTTTTATATATGACTGTGAGATGATTGGGGTTTATGAAAAATGTTGCTGTAAGTGATTCATTTTGCTGCAGCTAATGCCAGGAAATCTCTATTGAAAATAATAGCATTGTTCTTGAGTATGCACACATATTTCTGTCATCTGGCATTTCCTTTGTTTAAACCACTAGCCAAATGGAATGATCGGGCCTTTACCAGAAAAAAATCTGTCAACTCTGGCATTCTGTATTGTGAGAAAACCCCAGCAATCATTTGTGTATGGGCTTTGGCCTTTACTTGATTTGCTCTGACCCTCATAGGATTGGCAGTGATTACAAAGCTGTGAGTGCTAAATGAGCCCTGATATTTGGTGCTGGTTCATGCTGTGGAAGAACAAAGAAAAATCCAAAAGAGGCACTACAGAAATTTACTATAAAATATTTGGCTTTTTGCAAAGTTCATTTTACATGGGGATCTCGTATCTCAAAATACATTTCTTTTTAAAGGAAAGTTTTGCTTATTTTCTTGATTTTAAATTGCTGTAGACTAGACAAGCCTCACTGGATTGTATTCATGGTTCACCTAATCCAACAGACAAATTTAATTTTCATTCACAGAGTTTAATGCCACAGTTGATTTTATTATCTTTTGAAGACATTATAAATTTTGTAGATGATATGGTGGTTCTTCTTAGAATGGCTGTGGTTTAGTTCAAGCAAAGCAAAGTGCCCTGTATCTAAAAAGCTGTATCGTTCAAAGAACCACTACTTCAGGCAACTGTAAGGGTTCAGTCTGCTAATATAAAGGCAATTCTGCACTGGCTGGTATACAGGATCAGCAAGCTTAATAGGAGCTTCCATTTCACATGCAAGAAGGTCTATGGGAAAATCCAGGTATGGAAAGGCAGCTCCTAATACGCCTGCTGATCTGTTATACCAACCAGTGCAGAATCACCCTTAGTCAAGAGCTGCATCCAGACAATACTCACTTATTCCACTAGGGGTGTTTTTCCACTGTCACTAGAAGTACCCATTAAGTACCCATTAATGGGTACAAAAAATGCCATTTCATACCCATTAATGGGTACTTAATGGGTACTTTTACTGACAGTGGAAAAACACCCTATATTCAGATGTTCTGGACTATTCATGCTTTATTCCAGAATATGCAAATATAGTGGAGTACATAAAATGATGGCTGAATACAGTCAAGAGGCAAGACCCAATCTACTAATGGCACTGATGAGGGGAGAACCAGTCTGTCATTGCTGGTAAATAGTACTGTGTTGTTGTTATGGTTCTGCTGCCCTGCGCCAATTTTCTGTTTAAAATCAGAAGTTCTAAAAGGAAAACCCCTCAGTGTAGTTTCAAAACAAACACCCCATAGCTGGATACATTTTGGTACATTCCAAAGTTTACTGAGAGAAAGTTTACTGAGAGAGGGAAAGAAAAGAAGGCTTTTCGGGGCTGCCCTGTCCTCTTCCTCCTGGCATGAACGTACCAACC
>MTQE01001141.1:19148127-19164768 GCA_014337955.1 Aspidoscelis marmoratus
TCAACAACATGGATAAGCGACAGAACTTTTGTCAGGCACTGTACTCCAGTGGAGACTATTTACAAATAATAGATCAGAATGTAGACCCAAGGACACTTCCAAGTCCAAAAGGAAACCACAGCAGATTGCAAGTCCAGTAATGAAAAGCAAGAAAAGCTCATTTAGAAAATGGAATTCTTATCCTAATGGGGGAGGGGGGAGGAAAAACCATAAATTCTGGCACAATCAGTTCAAAGTGGAAATCAGGATTGAAAACAAGGAGTTTGAGAAACACATTGAAAAAAAAAATCAACATATCATTAAGTATATCAGAAGTAAGAATCCAAAGAAGGAAACAGACCATTAGATGACAGTGCAGAGAAATTAAAGAGGATATAGAGACTGCAAAGAGGATATTTTTTCTGCGATGGAGTCTGAAGAATTAAACTGAATAGATGTAACCAAGGAAGAGGTCCTCACATGTCTTGATAAACAAAATAGTAGAAAATGATAGAAACCATAGCTCCTCCAAAAGTTCTTATAGAACAACAATGTGGAATTGCTGACCTCCCAGCCAAAATATATAATCTTTCCCTAAGACCGGACGCTGTGCTTAAAGCCTGGAGGGTAACACTGCTGAGGGAAAGAATACTGTGACTTCTGCAGGGGTAAATTATTTCCCTTGCCTTCATCGTCATTAAAGTCACAGATCCTTTACTTCTCAAAAAATACTTAATAAATTTCTGCATTTTCCAAAATGTATCAGGCACATTTCTTTAACAAGGTGTGGTGCACCCCCCAGCCAAGGCAGATCTCTTTCCCTTCTCTGGGTCTGGCAATCATTTGAAATAAATCAAATGCCTGTTTATTGTAATCCAAGCACCAAAGAGCGCACCACATCTCCTGCTTTCTGTTTAAAGATACAACTGGAGAGCATCTCTAATGCCACACGCGGCACCCTCTCTCTCTCTCTCTCTCTTGCTCTCTCTCTTTCCCTGTTGTTAAAGCTACAGGCTCCCTTTACCCTGGTGAACCTCAGAGCTTAATAATAAATGCTGCAGGCAAGTGTTCTTCTTGAAATTATGAAGAATAATCTTTGTTTTCACAACAGTTGCTTTAGTTAGAATAAATAAATAATAAATAAATAGAGAATAAGGCTTGTATGAACAATCAAGTTCAAATAAATTAATTTGTTTCAGACCACATACAGCTTTATCAACCTAATCCCCTAGGTTGCTTAAGAATTCTTCCCCTGGCTCATCCTAGCCTAAGAATTCTGGAACTGTGAGTGTAATCTTTCCTCAGGTACAGAATGGTTTCACCCAGACCTCCCTCCTTGAGAAAACCCAAGCACAGAACAGCTTTTCTTCTTTGGAAGTGCTTTTTATACCTCCCAGCTGGCAAAAGCCAACGCCTGATTGGCTGTACCTGTAGGCATTTCCCTCCCCCCCTTAGTATGCTAATTAGGGAGTTCCAGCCCACTGCTTACCTGTTTCTAATACTTTCTATGTAAAAGCCCTACCTCAATAAATGCATTTGAATACAACACAAATAATCTACAATAAATATGTTTTAAAATAGACATGGGCATCACACAAGGCATTTCAGCATCCCATGTGTTAGCCATTGTTTCAGTGATTGGGTGTTTTTACACATACCAGCTAGTGTGGTTCTATGTGCTTGCAGGCACAGGCACAGGCACAGGCACATCCACACCTCACCACACCACTGCCACAGCCACCCTGGAGTGGGATAATCCCTCCCTAGAGCAATTCAACAATCAAAAGAGGCCATAGCCTACCGAGAAGCATCTGGATAGCTGCTGGAAGGTGGCTTAGTACCCTCTTTCTGGTATGACATGGTGAGTGGGCATTGCTGCACAATCTCAGCTGTACAATCACATGCAGCTGCCAGATTGCCATGGAAATGTCCAGCCTCTCACCAAATGTTCCTTTGGATGTGGCGCTGATGATCTGGGCAGCCTGGATTGGCCATTCAGTTAAAATCACTGCTGGTCGGGTATAGAGCCAGTTTAACATCTGTAGTGCAAATAGCTGTCACCTTGCTGCATGCTTACCAGCCTAGTATGGTATTGTTATGCTATACCAGGCTGGCAGATTGAGCCTTTGTTTAATATAGTACTCACTTGAAATAGACAAAGTTCTTGTAGAAGGTTTAAGAAATCCAAAGACAGAGGATTTCCCTTTATATCTCCTTCAGCATTTCAAGATCCCCTGCATTGTTAAAGGACAGTAGGTCCCTGTGTCTTTAAAGGCCAGTTCAAGGAAATATCCCTGGAAGGGAGGAAATATCCAAAGTAGTAAAATATTGAACCTCCCCATGCAGTATAACCTACGGTCAAGGTTTACTTCAGTCAGTGGCACTTTAGGTTCCAACAGGCAGTAGGGACCTAATTATCAGTTATCCAGAATTGATAGTTCATCATTTACTGCCTCTATGGTGTATTATTGAAGTCATTTTATGGAAGAAAGTAGGTAATCAAAAATCACTGTGTTAACTGTTCTAGAGCATTTTTAGCTCAGCTGAGAAATAAATTGGATTTGCAAATCTTAAATGGATCTTTTCTAGGAGAAAAAAAGTGGGAGTATACATAATTCTAACTTCTGTGCACGTTTGATTAATTACAAATTGACCACATGCTCCTTTTTTGTTGTTGTTCAAAAAATCACTTTATGTGGGCTTGAAGACAGAGTCTGATTAGATAGACTTAAACTTCTGAGAAAGAATACAGTTGACCCTGGATTATTAGGTAAAATTTACTTGTAGAAATCAAAGTAGAGTTAAAGTGCTTAGAAGACTTATAGGAACTCATGGATATAACTGTACATTCTAATTCTCAGCTAGAACTGATGCATTTGAGGACTGTCTGAATCTGTCTGACTGCCTTGATAAAATAATCAATGACTGAGAAATCAAACTCTTTGAATGATCATAATTTTAAAAAGATCAAAATAAGGTCTCAAACCCTAGATTGATGCAGAGTTCATTTCAGCCAAGAGTTAAACAGTGGCTGTTTAATCAAGCTAAAATTTAATCTAGGTATTTCAACTTTTTAAAAAGAAACCACTAAAAAATTCTTATAGATATAAGAAGCATCAGAAGGATGACAATATGTGGCATCTATTAATTCATGCCTCATTAAACAACAATTCTAAAGCTTTGTGGAATATAATATCCAAAGACTTTCAATTTCAAATTTATGTTCTCAAGAAGTGAATTTCAACATGTGTGTTAGGGTTTGGGGTTTTTGTTCTGGTTGATGTTATTGTTTTGATCAGTATTTATTAATATAAATACTCCAGGTTACTGTTGTTTGCAAGTTTTATGTTGTTTCCAAGAAAGTAGGTGGATGTGTTGTATGCCTTTCTTCTTAGGAGCCTATAGCTTTGGAGAAATCTCATTCTATTCTTCATTTCTATAGCTGCCCAATAACCCAACATTATCTGGATGCCCTTAAGAGGTGGATTAGACAATAAAAGTACCTACTCACAAGAAAGGTGAGGCAAGTTATTCTACAAATTACAGAACAACTAGTATATTATCAGTTTTAGGTTAAAAAAAAAGTCAAGTTCTTCATAGGTAACATAGAGAAGCTTAGAGATAGATTGCAGGTAAGATCATTCACAAACACTCTGCCCCTCCCCCATTCATGAGTTTTCTAGGTACATCAGAGATGTTTAGAGAACACAACCGCCACACACTATATTCCCTAAGGCCCTTTCCGCATTGGCCCACTGAAAACCAGATTAAGGAAATCCATTTTTATGAAATGTGTCTCTAGCAAGGTCCGTCTCAAATAGATACAGATCTAATAAGGCCCCATGCTTCTGCACTTGCTTGGGAAGGACAGATTGCGAAGAACACATGATGCCTTCACAGTGCGGATGCAGTAGCACATTTCCAGATGGCCACCCCAGGAGCCGCATGATTGGAGCATTCAGCTGTCAGTCACCTCTCCTTTCCTGCCGTGCATGGACCAATCAGTGGCATGTCCGAGATCCTGTTCCCAGCTGGTGCCGAAGCCTGCTCTTTGTGCATGGAATCGCTACATTCAGACTTGCTGTCCCTCTGCCGCTGTAGCTGGGTGCCTGCCCGATGCGAAGCCCATGTGAGAGGGACTTCGTGGCTGGACTGTGCTTCTCCCACCTCTCTCAACATGGCTGCTTGCTGCCACTGCCTCATTCAACATGGTGTCTTCCTGTCCCACCCTTGTGTGTTTTCTCTCCCGTCCGTGTGCGGATGCATCCTCTGTTGATGCGGATTTAGAGCACAAGGACAGATTAAGTACCCATTGAGACTACCTACAATCAGGTCTTCCAGGAAAGCAGTTTAAGGGCCTCTTAGCACACATTAGAGATGGATTGCACATGATCCAATGCGGAAGCAGACTCCCCGATGTGTCTCTAATCGGTGCTGCGGACGGGAATTTCGCAAGTGTTTTAAATGTGTGCTTAATGTGTGCTTAATGTGTATTAAGTGGCTAGTGCCGAAATACCATTTCTGCACTCACTGTATCCTGAGAGAGATGTTCACAAAGAGGTTGTTATACTGTTCTGAAAGGGACAGGTCTAAAACCTGACAGTATTCCTGAATGCTTGAAGCTTAGTTAGAGGCAGTAACCAGAAGTGCCTATGTCCAGATTTACCTGGTTCACCAATTACTTCTTTTACTAGACTTGAAGAATAAGGCAAAGGAAGTAAAATACTAAGAATCCCTTTAAGGAAAAAAAAACCCTCAAGCTTTTGTAATTCAACCCAACCCCCCCCCCCAAGCAACATTGCTTTTATATCCTCCAGGAAGCTGCCATGTCATATAACCAACTATGTAGTTATCAGCACAGTACCATGCAGTATTTTGCAGAGGTGCAGTATATATCTTTTGTCACCGCTCTGTGTGCATTTTGCACAAAATATAACCCTATTAAAATTACAATGCATTTATCACCCAGCTCTGTTTAAGAAATCGCAAGCTGCAAAGAATTTAATTAAAATATGATGATTTAATGGGCAAGCTCCATCTATTGTTTACTCTGGAGGTTGAGATTCTGTTTGAAATTGGATCCCAAATTTAATTTAGCCTTCTGCCAGCCTTATCATACCTCTAAGGCTGGTTTGGGATGGAGCTGTGTGGCTAAAGCTTCCTGGATCGCTGCTGCTTTTTATCACCTTTCGGTGGGTGGGAACAGAGTGTTTAATAAAGCATTTCTTTACATATGCCAATATGCATACATGCTTTAAACATTCCAATGTATAAAAGTTTCTGTACTAATCTTACTTCTTAAGGACTCCATTGCAGTGACCCAGACCTCCAGTTGATACATTAGGATGCATTAAGCAATTCTGTGTACTTACATCCAAATATACATTCAGTATCTATGATACAAAATATAGCTTCAGTCCACAAATTTCAGATGTACGCACTGAAACATGTTCTCAGAAAAAAACTGGAACATGGATTAACAGCCCCAAACAAATGAGATTGAATCTGGCCATGAAAGCCTACATTTGCCCAATGGTGCTACTGATTTACACTAGGGATGTGCACAATTTTTTATTATTATTCAATTCATATTGAATAAAAAGCAAGGAAATTTGTATTTGTTTGAATAGATTCCCTTCGAATGTAGTGGGATTGGAATTTGATATGAATCCCATACATATCCCACATGAATCCCATACGAATATATCAAAACATTCGATTCAAATTTGAATGTCAGTCTTCAAATGTGCCATCATTTGATTTGAATACAAATGTCCAAATTTGGCCACATTTGTATGAATTTTGAATATTACAAATATTTGTGCACATCCTTAATGTATACATTTGTGTAAGGAATTTATGAGACTCCAGTTGTGGCTGGATATCCTACTCAATGAGGAAGCTGTAACATTATAGATTCTCTATTCCTTCCCTAGAGGAACTGACAGTCTTTCCACACTTACCAGTAGAACTGTAAATTGTGACAAGTCCTCCTTTGGGCCTCTTCTGCACTCCAGTGCAGTTTGGAGAGGCTCTGTCCCCTGCTAGCCTGTGGTGTCCATGTTGGATAAAGAATAGGCCCATCTAGGAAGTTCAAAATGGCTTTTTAGATAGGAACAGGTTCACTGCTATGTCCTCATGAGTAAGACTGACCTAGGGAAGATGTGGAAGGGTGCATGCCTCTATGGGCAGGTTTAGCAGGGGGACCAATGATAATACAAACCTGAAAGTGCAAGACATCAGATGAAAATAAAGTTAGCTTAATCCAAAGCCTGGCTTAATGTTTAGGATGGAAAGCTTTATGAGGATGCTAAACTGAAGAGAAGGTATTTTCCCCATCTCATTTTTGGTAAATAAAAAAGTAAATTATGAAATATTTAAGAACTGTTTTACAATATTCCTTTTGTTGACTGAAGCATGCACTGCAAAAGCAGATGCTATCAGTAAACTGTTGCCACATGGGAGCATTTCATTGGAACATGTGTCAAGCCATGGTCCCAAATCAAGTCTTGGATAAGCAGCTGCCAAGTGTATTTTTTGCTTAGAGTTCCAAAACCCTTTGGCCTGATCCTGAACAGACATTTATAATACCCTATCAAAGATATACTTGCACTCTTTATTACATAATTACATACAATTGTTTTCCCCAAAAAAGTCCAAAACAGAACTAATTACCAATGAAACAGAACTAATTACCAATGCATGGCAAATCTTATTTAATAACATGGCAAATAAACACAGGACTTTGTACTTTCATTATTAGTTTAAGTTGCCCTTTTAAAAAAACTCCCCCCCACTTCAGTATTTTTAAAATCTTCAGTATTTTTTTAAAATATTCACTTAAAAAAAAAAAAGCTTGTGCACTTTTTTCTGTAAACTGAAAACATTTTAGTCCTGCAGTTGAGCAAATGTGTTAATATACAGATAAGGAAAGGCAAAATGCCAGTTTCTCAGATTCATTGGAACTTTGACGAAAGTTTGTTTTCAGCCTTTGAGAAATGTAAACAGCTGTTCTATCCAAATGCCACACTACTATATGTTTGCTTAGCTATACATCTGAGTTACACAGAGATGAGCCTTAGGGTCTCAAGAAGATACAGCTGGGAAATCATTTTTCTTCAAGAAATTCTATCTTTCTACAGCAGGTTAGGTAATCATACACAGAGAGTCTTTATGGTGGATGGGATAGGTGTACTTCTTCAAGGGAAGTGAGTGGAGACAAGGAGCTTTAAAGTTTCCCACCACCACTGTCAGTCTTTGCATCCTTGAGAAGAAAGTCAATCTGGCTAGGGCAAATGTTTGTCAGGTAGTGCTCCAGGAGCACACAACCCCAGTTGCACCCAGCCCTAAAACTGGCATGGATGAGGGGAGAAGCCTGGCGTCTGGCTATCACACCTGCTCCAGGAGCACAAAACCCCAGCCACACCCAGCCCTAACACTGGCATGGACGAGGGGAGGTGTCACGTCTCAAGCAGGCAAACACTCACACGGCTTACTCAGTTCCAGAGAGGCTCAGGTGTACAAGGTCAGCTCTAATCCAAGGTCAAGGCGTCCAGAAAATCAGCAAGAGTCAGTCAGTCCAGAGGGTCAGCAAGTCACAAAGGGGTCCAAACTCAGAGCACAGGCACGGAGTTACATGGAGTTGCATGAAGTTGTCTGCAACAACAGAGCAATATGTGTTTGCTCAATAAGTAGAGGAATCATTAACCCGCCCACGGTTCAGCTAAGCTAATCATTCTGACCTGCGCTTCAGCTGCTTCTGTTGTCTCAAGAGGCTGGGGGGTGTTCTTGAGGTTCACTGCTTGTAGTTTCATTGCCAGAGCTGTCTGTGTGCTCTCCTGAAACTGGCATGAGACCCTCAGGGTCTGTAACACTATGCTGTGATGGTTTCTTGGTCTGTGGTGGAGTTGCAAGCAGATCTTCCTCCTCTGAGGGGGCTGAACGGGGCATGACAAGAGGGAAGCTTGGGAGTCGGCTGTCCCACCTGGTTTATAAGTTTCTTTATTATTATGTAATGTATTATTTGTGATTCCATAATGTATTATTTATTATAACATGAGATATATTATTTGAGGCTGTATTTTTTTCTGTATTATGTAAACTTGGAGAGGGGAAAGGAGGAGGACCTGGTATTATTGCCCATTTGTTCCCCTCCCCCAATGTTTTGTATAATTGCATAGTGTATTATTTTGTTTATATAATTTTTTAAAAATATATTTATTTAATGTATGTTGTATTACTTTGTATTGTACTTTTCATAGTTGTGGAAACCACCTTGAGTAATTTACTAGAAAGGCGGCATACAAATAAACTAAATGAAATGAAACTAAATGAAATTGAACTGATGGTAGTATCTGATGGAAATGTCACACACCCCAAAAAATCTGCTTCACACTCACCCATTCATGTTAAGAAACATAGCCAGATAGTTCAGTGATAGTTCCTGTTGGTTATTTGCATTTTCACTCCTTGCCATTTCTTGGCGTATAGGAAGACCCACAAATTTTGATATGTTTTTATGAATGTTGTGGCTCACTCTGGGGTCCGTTTGATGAAGGGCAGGACATAAATATATACAGATATGAAATGAAATAAGATACTTGGCTTTTAAAGATGAAAATATATTTCATTGCAGTGCTTTCCTCTGTTTCCTTTATCCAGTGTAACGTTGGGGTGGAGGTCCTGACATCTCCCTGCTGTTTCCTGTTCCATGAACTCTCTTGATATGGATGCAAGTTATTTTCTCTATTTCGATTTATGTATTATGCAGTTGAAATAGTGTTTTGACAACATGAAATCCTAAATTGGAAAGCAATTTTGACATTCAACATAGAAAAATGATATGAAAAATTATGGGATCTAGCAGCCGTTGAATATATCTCCTACTTACTTGACAATTTACTTGGAATTTGAAAATTACAGTGTCTCATGATGGACATATATAAAATTTTCCATACTTCCCAGCAAAAACATATTCTAAATTTAGGGCAATATGTTCATATAAGATACATAAGACAAGTCTCACAATTCTAATATTTTATTATTAGTTGTAGTAGTAATATATAGCATAATATATAGGTAGTTTTGCATTTTCTTTTGTATTCTATAGATTATAGTGGTGCAATGATTTATTTAAAGAAAAAAAGATGGAAACAAAAAAAATTGAAATTATAATTTGTTTCTTTTTAGAATAGAGATTATTACTAGTTATCAGGTTTTTCCTTGTCATTTGGTAATATACAAGTATTATTGATATATTAACTTTTCATTATGTATATTAAGAATGGCAATAGAAACTAATAACATTGTTCACTGTGGCTACATAAAGAAAGATAAGATACTGAAGAAGAGATTTGTATACTTTGGCACTATAGAAGTCTGAGGCCTTTTCTGCACTTACCTCAGCTTCAGTGCCTGTTTATAAGATCCTTCCATATCTTTATTGAAAGAAAGACTATTTCTGCTAGATTCTGATGGGGCCTCATTATACCCAATTAATAACATTTGATTGGTTGGCTAAGTAACCAAGGAGGCAATTACTTTTTCACATGATGATACAGGTATTGGAAAATGAAATGGCCATTTGAAAGTTTTGTTTTCTGTTTACTCAGGCTGTCTTTGGCCCTTTCTGCACTTAATGGCTATAGATCTGGATCAGTGAGTCCAGAATAACTGCAGTTTTTTACCTTATCTATAACTGAAGTGTTGGCCTATTGATTTGACTTATTTTTATTAAGAACTCTGTAAAACATAACCCTCATCAAATAAAGAATACAAATCAAATTTTTAAAAAGTTAGTAGGCCTAGTACAGGAGTAATAGCAGTCATAGACACAGCAGTTAACTTGAAATCTGGGCAAACAGGCATTGCTTAAATAATTCCACCAATTTTGTTGCATTTATTTCATAAGTTGATTTGGCACTAAAAGCTGATGACCCAAATAGAATCCTGCCAGGTTGCTACCAGTCTATAATAAAGAGAAAAACACACATTTATTTTGCAGCCTTACTCATTGCCACTCCCCATCTGCCAACTAATATTGCTATGAACAAACAAGTTTTTTTTTAAGCATTTTGCAGGGGAAAAACCCCTCTGCATGGAGATTCTCTTCTTCTATTTTAAATTTAGCAAATCAGATCCATAAATTAAATCAAATCATGTTGTTTAAAAATACCCATATCTCTCATATGGGTTGCTATTGCTATCATAAATCTGGTGAGTCAAAACTACATATTTCAAAATTCTGTTTTTCCTAATGACTTTATCCTTCCAAGACAGCTGTGGTGCTCTCCAGACATTTTTCACTATACTTCCCATAATACTTGATGAATGCTTTTAGCAGGACCCACACAATGCTCTAAGGTGCCATGAATGAAGCACAAGAGGGTTTTTAATGCATGACACGATTTGAGAGGGGACCTGATTGAAGTATATAAAATTATGCACAGTATAGAAAGGGTGGATAGAGAAAATTTCTTTTCTCTGTTGCACAATACTAGAACCAGGGGGCACTCTATGAAGCTGATGGGTAGGAGAATAAGGTCTGACAGGGGGAGGTATTTCTTCACCCAGAGGGTCATCGGCTTATGGAATGTGCTGCCGGAAGAGGTGGTGACAGCTACCAGTCTGTCTGGCTTTAAGGTAGGGTTAGACAAATTTATAGATGACAGATGTATCAATGGCTACTAGAACGAATGCCTAGATGCATCTTTCAGGCTGAGGGGGGGAGGAACTGGGGTGCTTCAAAGGCCATCTGCTAGGACTCGAGAGCAGGAGAAGGTTTGTCCTTGTCTCTGCTTGAGATGCCCATGAGCATTTGGTGGGCCACTGTGTGCGACGGGATGCTGGACTAGATGGGCTGTGGCCTGATCCAGCAAGGCTTCTCTTATGTTCTTAATGGCTGCAAAGATGGTTCACTTCTGCCACCATAAACACTCATAAAGGAATAAAGTGGAATAAAGAGTTCTCAGAGTTCTCCATCCTGGTCTTTCTTTGTGGTGGTAAGCACACCACTGCTGTTCTGCCACCACTGCCACCTGAGGGGACTTATGGGTCTCCTCAGCAGTAATAATCAAATGCTGGAAATGGACCATGCCATTGTTGATATTGCCCTGCTGTCAAGAGGTAGTGTGCAGGCTGCACATCTGTCCACTCCAAATAGCACAACTTGTATAGTACTATTCATAACGCACAGGGAGCAGATTACTACACCTGAAGCACTTGACCCCCTCCATGTGCAGATATTCTCCATGTACTTTGCAATGCATTTCTGCAAGTTCTTATTTTGTGTGCTACAGACCAAAAAAAAGCAAGCTGTGTGCTCATGTCCTGCTGGTGGGTATTCCTGCTATTTGGAATTTGTACGAATTCTGACATTCGCAGATGAATTGAATGGAGCCTTCATTTGTAGGCCCTATTTGTCCATGCATCGAATTATTCGTGGAAGCTTCAGCAAAGGCTGGATGCCCCCATGGCCTTCTGTGCCCCCCGTGCCTCCCATCACTCCAGTTACCTGTTGTCACATCGCTGCTGCACACCTTCCTCCTAGGCCTTCCAGTTCTGTGCATGCAGCTCCCACCATGTCTTGCGATCCACAGATTGGGAGCTGTGCATGCAGAACTGGGAGTGCTGATTCAGCCTCTGAAGAATGCTGAAATGGGCCCAGAGACACCTCCGCGGCCTGCCTTTCCATTCGGACATCCCCTTTTACCTTTGCAGAGGCTGCTGTGGAATCTCCAGGCCTATTTCAGCACTCTTCAGAGGCCAAAAGAGCACTTCCGGGTTTGCCTGCATGATCCTTGGATGGATTTCAAAATATGGCCTCTCTCAAACTTTAAACCTTCAAAACTCGTATATAAAATTACTCAACTTAGGAGTATTGGAATCAATAACTAATGGAAAACAAAAATATAAAGGGATGAAGGAAATTTATTTATTTATTTACTTTTCTATCTTGCCCTATACCCTAAGGTCTCAGGGCAGGTAACAGCATTTACCCTTTCTTAGAAGTATGGAATCACATACTTACTCAAATACAAAGCTATAGGAACAAAATATGCCCTCCTTACTCAATGCATCAGATTTTTTTATTCAAATTCTTCAGCTTTAACATACTGTAATATAATTCTAGAGATAAGTATCAAGCATTCTGTGCAGAAAATACAAAAGTTCTCTCTCTCACTACTGATCCTGTTTACTTGTTGAAAGACTTTTCACACAATTGTTCTACTTATTGTGTTTTTAAAATTTGTTTTTACAATGTCAAAATTCTACAACGTTAAGACTCATACTGATTTTTGTTGACAATAATAATAATATTTTTAAAAGAAATTAAAAGGTACACAATATTATTCAGTAGCCCTTCCAAAAGCCTTTAGTCTTACTTATGACCAAAGCCAATCAAGAATGTTTCTCTCTGTTTTTTCCAGGAATTCAACCATCAGGAAGGGCCTATCTCTTGTCTTGCATTATGCAAGGAATCTATCCCCAGAATTCGGCTCCTGGTAAATTATATATCATACTTTTGATCAAAGAGTTTAAGTGATATCCAATTCACTGTTAATTCAGTCTACTAGCATAAAATCCTGCCCAGTCCCAGAGATATATTTATTTACTCGTGTAAGAAGCATAAGTGTGAGTTTAAAAATAATATAAAACTCAGATTTGCAAGTGAAACAAAGGCAAATACATACATTAAAAACAATAAACGTAACCTATTTTTTCATTACCAAGAAGCAAGAAACATCCATAGCATTAGACTGTAGGCCTATTCTCATCTTATCCCTGGGAAAGCGTCCCAGAAAAGCGAAGATGGGGGATGGATCTGGCGTCTGCACTTGGGGATGCTGGATCCATTCCAAACATAGCCTGTACTTCACCAAGCACCTACTAAGTGTGAACTGACTCTATCCCAGAGGAGATCATGGCACCCTGGCAACAGTGCAAACAGACATGTGCTGCACCATTGGCACGGCAATCAGGTGATGTGGTGCACAACTGCACCTGCACTACCTGCAGCATTCTCCATTTGCCAGGAAGAGGTGCAGACAGAAAATACCAGGCTTTGCCAGTTGGTGCCTAGTATAGCTGTGGAACACAAAAAACATGCTTCACAGCTATCCAGGCTGGGGAATGCTCCAGCACATGCAGAGACGCTTCCTGGATGGAAGCATTTCTGCACAGTGCCTATGTCCCATGCTGGAGATACTGGGAGTTCCCCTTTTTGCAAAGTGCAAAAAGGCCCTTTGATGGATCAAACCTTGTAATAGCACCATGTTGGGCATTTGGGGCAGCTGTATAAATGTGTGGGGTTTTGCACATTGGATTTGCTCGTGTTTTATTGTGCAGGGTCTGTTTTTATATAATTTATAGTATTGTCTGTTTTTATCGATGGTTTCTAAAGCACTTCAGTATCATTTTTGATAGAAGGAAAAGTGGTACCCCTGGAAAGTATTATTTTGAAAAGGCAGTATGGATATTTATTAACTGAGTGGCAGGAAGATTCAGGAATTCTGGAATTCAGGGATTTATTCAAAACTGCTGAAGAGTGGTTCCTTTCCCACTATCTGTTGCCTTCAGAAAGTCAATAAGGAATAGAGTTCTCCCATTTTTGTTGATCAGCATCTGGTATGAGTAACTTGGAGAAGAAACATGAGTACAAATCCATGACCTATGCATTAGGTTACAGATCTACAGTTCTGTGAAAAAAGATTACACAGTTCATGCTGGAAAAATAAAACCTACTTAAGCTTATGTATGTATATCCCCCAAAGCCTGCTAGGAATAAACACAGCATTCGAAGGGGTGAATCATATTGCTACAAGTTGACACAAAGCCAGGAGAAGTTGACAGTGGAAACTTCTGTTGCTGCTGCTGCTGCTGCTTATGATGGTGATGGATTGGCTTTTATCTGCTGTTTTTCTCACCCATTTAAGGAGACTCAAAGCAGCAGAGAAACCTTTTGTTCTTCTGCCCACAACAGACACCCTGTGAGGTAAGTGAGGTTGTGAGAGCTCAGAAACAGAGCTGTGACTAGCCCATGGTCACCCAGCTGGCTTCGTGAAGGAGTGTGGAATTGAACCGGGAGACTTTCAGATAAGACTCCGACATTCCAACCACAAGAAAATGTTTCCCTGACTATTATTTGCTGAGGACACAGTGGGGGATCTCAGAAAATTACAGCAATCCTATGAAGCACCTGCAATCATTTTAGCAATCTTACTGTATACTAGTTGTGAAAGGATGATCTTCCAGAACAAAGCTTCCTTTCTTCCTTCCTTCCTTCCTCCCTCCCTCCCTCACTCACTCACACTCAGTCACTCCCTTTGTTTTTTCATTATCCCACCCTTTGCTCAAAGGTCACAATAAAGGTTTACATATACTATCGTCATATGTAAAACAAACCCTTAATAATTGTGTCTTTGTTTACATTTCTATCCTGTCCTAAAACATCAGAGTTGGTCATAAAAACACCAGTATAAAACCCATAAATGGCAGTGTCTTAAAGGGGATGGTGAGCCAGGGTGAAGAGAGTATGTCTTTGCCAGATGCCTGAATATATACAGCAACAAATCTAAATTCACCTCAGGAGATTATTATTCCACAGGCTGGGGGCCACCAAAGAGAAGACCCTTTCCTGTATCCCCACACCTTTAAGAGGCCACTATCAAGAGGGCCTCTCTTTCCCATCTTAACTGGTAGATCTATATGGGAGGGGGACTTTTTTTCTGACTTTGGGACACTCAAAACATGATACTTTGAGTGCAAAACCTTTCTATTCAGACAGCTTAAGAGTTTGGCTCTGGAGACAGGGCCAAAAGTTTAAGAAAACCAATAATGCTTCAGAACAGCAGGAACAAACAGAATTGAAACAAAGATTCACAATGACCTCTTGCTCAAGAGGCCCATCTACACTTACATTTTTTCCAGATTTTCTGAGGCTGCATCCAGACAGGGCCTAAAATGCAAATTAAATGTGCAGTATCTACTGATTTGCCACATAGACTTTCAAAAACTCAGCTTCAGCCATGCAGTATATACCCATTGCTGCGCATTTTCGTTAGAGCAGGAAAAAGGACTCTTGCTGCGCAGTATACTTTTAGTGCGGATTTCCATGCAAGTGTGGACAGAACCCACAAGAAAAAAAATGAGAAGGCGCTTGAGCCCGGAGAACTCAGAAGTCACCCCCAAAACTGAGCACTTATCCAATCAAAAAAGCCTATGCTTTGCTTTGTCCTGAGAGGAAGAAAATGGTGGCAGCTGCTTCAGGAATAATTTCACAGCCAGAAAGGTATGGAATACATCAAAGGCAGAGTCTTAGGTCTAGTGGGGATGAAGCATTTTCACTTTGGAGTAAAGATACTCCAGAGAATCAGACAAATGGGAGCTTTAAAAGCACTGTCTGGAAGCAGCCTAAGTTAGATAATGCCAAAGGAAAACTTCTTGTCACCTTAGTGATGTCTGACTAAGGCAATAGTCTTAGTCCAGCCTGTAATAAATGAAAGTTAACGACAGCCATCATGTCACTAGAGTCAGATATCAGAACCAGGCCTTCAGCTAAATCCAGGAGACAGCTGCACTGCGCATACAGAATAGTTATAAAGGCTGAACATGTTTCCTAGTCAAATAAAGGGCCCCAGAGGGTGACAAATGACAGTTAAGAAATACCTCAAGAAACAGGAATGATTTATTGCTTCTCCAGCCCTGAAGTTTCTAAAGCCATAAATGGAAAACCTGCTTGTTCAAATTCCAAGCATTCTAGGGCCTTTAAGTGAATTCAAAGTGAACAATTCAAATTATAATATAAACTTTTCAAGAAGTTAAACGGCATTGAAAAAAACAGTTGCCACTTTATTCCTCACTTTGGCTACATTCAAGCAGTGTGCACAGGGCAGTCTATGAAAGCTCTAGTGACAAAGGATGTGCCAAAATGCTTCAGTACCATTGTAATTTGAGCAAACTGTCAAGGTCTGAGGCGTTGGGCATGGAGACAAGAAAACCTACTTTCATAAGCCAGCCTTTGCAAGCAAAATGAAGCTATCAGCCCTTCAGCTGAAAGCTTGGTTATATCCGGCAGCATCTGGCCCAGCTGCCAACCCGTCTCACTCCAGCAGCAGACCCACTGGGGTCCTCCACTGCAGGTACTTGAGTTGGGAGCCAGCAGAGATCCAACTCAAGTGACTGCAGTTGGGGACATTGCTGCTAGCAGCCCCAGGAGAAAGGCCCACTCAATCATACCTCCTCCCACCTTCCTCCAACAGCCACCCTCCTGGAGCGGCTGCCGGAGTCTGATGGGGAACAGTTAGGAGTAGAGGCTACATTGCCTCCTGCCCACCTTTATCTGCTTTTCGTCCTCCACAAAAGCCACCACTGGTGGCGATCTGGAGGCAGTACCATCCAGTCCCACCCAAGTGCCCAGACCCACTACTTGCTTCCCTCTGGCAGCAGAGATAAGGAAGCAGCATGAGTGCCCAACTCGGACCAAGTCCCTGGCCCCACCACCTTCTTCCCTCTGGAAAGGGTCTGTCTTTTCACTAAAAACCTTCAATGAAGGTTCATAGCAAAATCAAAGCCCTCCCGCCTTTGCGGATATCTCTCCATTCACTTCATTGTCTTTTCACTAAAAACCTTCAGTGAAGGTCCATAGCAAAGTCAACCCCCCCC
>MTQE01001141.1:19164858-19175275 GCA_014337955.1 Aspidoscelis marmoratus
CCCCCCCCTTTGTGAGTATCTCCCCATTGATTTCAATGCAAATCAAATGGGATGAAAAAGCATTTGTGCACAACCATACTAGTGACAACATGACCACATCATCTGCAGCTCATCTCTGAGGAACAAACTCTGCCCTTTGAGCTGGCATACACTCAGACCATGATAAACAATGAAGATGGCTTCCAGCATTTTGATACCCCCACCGCTGCCATTTAGAAAAGCTGTGGTGATGGTGACCTACCAGGCAGCAATTTAGAGCTAGGCAGAAAATGGACAATTTCTTGGACCACTGGCTGTCTAGAACTAAACTGCTAAGAGGAGTTTCAGAGCTTTCATTCTATAGCTTCATTTGAAATAATCCAGGTTGAAGAGGCAGCACCTACCTCCACACTAACAGGATCTAAGGCCCTTTCAGCATTCTGCAGGATAGCAGAAGCTCCACCCATCATACTTTGTCTGCATTTCAACATGCTAGGGAACCCAAAATGATGCCCTAGCCCACTACAGATATAGACCTCAGGAGGACCACAGTATAGACATAGACCAAGGGTCGGTATACTAGACCAAGAGGTATGTGGAGGGTGTGCTCCTGTGGTCCAGTATACTACAATGGATCCTTTTTTGTGGTGCTCATGGGGTATTTTTTGGCAGTGCTCCAGGAAACGCCACTAAACAACCAGGAATTATTTTACTGACCTTCAGAGACATCACACTGACTCTAAGGGCTCTCCAGAGACAGCAGCCAGAGCTGGAGCAGAACAGGATGTCTGAATGCAAAAAGCTGTGTTCCACTCCGGTGGTAACCCATCCAAGCCTGGAACACAGAGGTCTACCCTTTCCCAGAACACTGCAGAAAGACTCTGAATCTCTCACAGCAAAAATGGCCCTTTGCCGGCTCCTTGGATCCTGAAAAAGGTCCTGTTAATTAACTGGTAAAGGTTAAAATATTTTATTCTTCCAACAATTGTCTTGCCTCTGCTAGGAAAATGTAGAAATACTGTAAGTTCTTCTTGGACATAAGCTTAATCCTTGTATATTTTAAGAGTTACATTTTAAGTGTATTTCAGGTTATTGTATATATTTTGTGTTTTTATTTTGAAACAAATGGCCTTAGAAGCATCCTGCTTTTCCCACCAGCCTGAAAGATGTACCTAGGCATTCATTCTAGTAACCATTGATACATCTGTTGTCCATAAATTTGTCTAAACCTACCTTAAAGCTCCAAACCTGATGTATCTTGTGATGTAGAAACCACAAAGTGCCTTCACTTGTGTTTTATTGTTCTGCTGCAACATTTCTGTGGCAGAGGATGACATTCTCACATTTTGGCATGAGGTGCTCCGCATTATGCAGAATCTAATTCCTGCTTCGGAGCAATAAGCAAGCTGATCAATCATGGAATTTATGTCCTCAGGTGGAAGAACTTGGCTGGTTGCCTTCACAGTCTGCAATGGTGGGATTCTGCAGGGCAGAAACCTGCATACCTTTTCCCTGAATAAAGCCATAAATTATTTACATGGTCCTGATATGCTGCTTTATTGACTAGTCTGTTGTAAAGCACCCCATTAAAGCTTTAAGTATTTTACTTTATTTTATTACAAGTAAATTATTTAGGGAATGTTAAGATATTTGATGCTTTTGAGTAATGAGCAGAGAAAGTAATGACTGCATCCAGCTTTAATTGGCTGTTTACCTTTTTCAGTGGACCTTAGGAATTTATTATTTTAAGCTTAATTAACTATGCATATGATCCCTGATGGATGGGCAGCCAGTTTTTCCTGCTTGATCAAGTTGTTCAGTGACATAAATATGTGGAAAGAAAATGGAATTTCATTTTCATTAAATAACGGTGTTGAAAGGGATCTCAGTAACATCAAATCCAGCTTCTTGCTTAGTGCAGGATTCACCAGGCTATCGCTGACAGATGGCTACCCAGTTTCAAGTTGAAGATCTCCAGAGAGATCTGTATCAATTTCCTTGAAGTGTCATCTATTGGGTCTAATTCTGCTACCTTCAGCAAGGGAGAACAACTTTGATGCCTCTAAGGAAGAAAAGAAGAAGAGTTTTTCTACCCTGCTTTTCTCACCCATTCAAGGGACTCAAAGTAGCTGACAAAGCTTTTTATTCTTCTCCCCACAACCAAACACCCTGTGAGGTAGATGGCACTGTGAGAGCTCAGAAGAGAGATGTGACTAGCCCAGGGTCACTCAGCTGGCTACATGTAGGAGGGCGGAATCAAACCCACTATTCCCAGATAAGAATCTGGCTCCTTAACCACTAGACCAAGTTGGCCTTCAGAACCATAAGAGAAGTCCTGCTAGATCAGGCCACAGCCCATCTAGTCCAGCGTCCCATCACAGACGGTAGCCCACCAAATGCTCATGGGCATCTCAAGCAGAGACAAGGACAAACCTTTTCCTGCTCTCAAATCCCAGCAGATGGCCTTAGAAGCATCCTGCTGCGTGCCCCCTCCAGCCTGAAAGATGTACTTAGGCATTCATTCTAGTAGCCATTGATACATTTGTCATCCATAAATTTGTTTAATCCTACCTTAAAGCCACCTAGACTGGTAGCTGTTACCACCTTTTCTGGCAGCAAATTCCATACACCGATGACCCTCTGGATGACGAAATACTTCCCCTTGTCGGATCTGACTCTCCTACCCATCGGCTTCATAGAGTGCTCCCTGGTTCTAGTGTTATATGATAGAGAAAAGAGATTTCTTTACCCCTCTTAAATGTCATCTCTCCAGACTGAAAAGACCTAGATGTTGCGGCCTGGTTTCACAGGGGAGGCGTTCCAGCCCCTTAATCATCCTGGTTGCCCTCTTCTGCACCTTTTCCAGTTCCACAATATCCTTTTTGAGGGGCAGTGACCAGAATTGTACACAGTATTCCACATGCGGTCTCACCATAGATTTATAGAGGCAGCTAACATCTGAAGACAGCTAACATATTACCAGCAGTCTTCTCTTCTGTAGACCTCTCACTACCTTAGTAGCTTCCTTGGAACATGTTCCACTTTAGTAGGTTTGTTTGTTTGTTTTAAGTGTAATCAGAACTGGATATAACATCCAAGTGAATTTTGGTAAAATGGAATGGGGTAATTACCTCCTTTGCCTTCTTTACAGTCGCATCACGTGACTTGGTATGTGTTCAGCCGGTGATCCACCAGTATACCCAGGCTTCATTTCACAAGTTCTGCTACTGAAACAGATTTCCCCTGTTCTATTCTTCTTTCACCATTTGAAACTTCTCTTCCAGCTCTGATCAGGTGTTATTCTGCAATTTAGGAACAACAGCATTTTATGATTGAAATACATTTACCTTTTATAATTATTTTTTATCAATATTCTTCAGAACAGATGTGCCAACACCATAGCGGCTAATTCAGAAAGTGCTTTCTTACTGGTGGCTCCAGGCTCTGGAACAAACTAAAAATACCTCCACAGACGGCTCTACCTCAGTCATCATTATAAGCTTATTAGATGTTATGTTATGATCTTCTAATTCACCAAATATTTTAGATAACAGACCCCAACAGTCTAGGGAATTTGAACAGAAGCAATGTTGACTAGAAAGTGTGAATTGTTGAAAGAAGAGAAACAGTACAGGGAAGTATGAAGATGGATATAAGCTTAATCGTAAAAAGAATAATTGGAAATCAATTTTATCTTTCTTCATTTGCTTTTCTTCTTTTCTTTTCTTTTTATACATTATGTAATTTGTAATATATGTTTAAAATTTATACTTAATATAATAAGTATCGACTTATTTTTTAAAGACAATCTTATCAATGAACCCCAATATATTTTATGGCTTTTCCACCAAAACGTTTTTGGTGTATTTATTAAAATTTCTGAAAATATATTCAATGCTTTGAAACTACACAAATAGGCCTGATTCTGCAAAACTTATTGTATTTTCTGGTGTATAAGACTACTTTTTAACCCAGGAAAATCTTCTCAAAAGTCAGGGGTCGTCTTATATGCCGGGTGTCGTCTTCTTATACGGCGAGTATATCCCAAACTCTATATTTTAACTGGAAAGTTGGGGGTCGTCTTATACACCCAGTCGTCTTATACGCCGGAAAATATGGTAATTGCCCTTGGACTTTTCAAAGCCAGATACTCCTAAGTTGTAGATTTTTCTGCAAAAATGAGGATGGCAACTCTCAGAAAAAAAAGATCCCTGTACAAAAGCTGTGGGGAAACCATGAATGCTATTGGACAAAAGTAGAGCAGATTTATTACTGCTGCTTGCTTAACATTCTGCTTGTAAGCTGAAAGTTAACCCTCTTGGCCTTCTGCTTGTTTTTAATTTGTAGCAGAGGATGACAATGAATGATCTGCATAGAACCACAGATTTTTTTTTAATTAAAAGGATATCTGTTCAACTTTTTACATTTTTTGACAGCAGCCTCTTATTTCTCAGAAAGGTTATATTGTACAAATGAGCAAAGAAGTAATTAAAATCTTATCTCTTTTTTCCCCCTTGAACACACTTAAGTACCATATTCTTCAGTATAGCATGAGGAGATTCTATTTGGATCATGGGAATTTGGGATTTTCTTTATAGGAAGGCTCTACTTCTGGTGACTGCATTGTAGTTTTCTTTGGTATAATACAGAAGGGGTTTGTCATTGCCTTATTCTGGGATGTTTTCAACTTCCCAGTTTAAATTATGGGTACCTGGTATTCTCAGTGGTCTCTCATCCAAGCAGGCCCATAAAATCATAAGAAATGTCCCACTGATTTTTTTGCTATAGCTTCTGTCTGACCAAATTCCTGCCTTCCTTTACCTGTCTTCAATGATCAAATGTTATCCTTAAATTCTTTAAACTGTAAGATTTAAAAAAATGCAAAAAGTATAGGGCTACTATCACACAAGTTACCTCATGTTATTAGAATGTATTTTATCTTATTCTGTTGACCATTGGGTGTTATAAGAGTTCTGTCACTTGTTATCTGTTCATGTTAAATCTAGATTTTGTGTGGGCCCCTTTAAAGGTGTCCACAATTCAGCAGTGGACATGTGTCCACATGTCCCATTTGCTGACGGGGTCCAGGGGCAGGTCTAGCAGGAGCAGAGCTGTATGTGCAAATGCAGCTGTCTCTGGCCCACCACTGGCAGCTACATAGGCTTACACAAGCTCCTTAGCGGCAAATGATATCTCTGCCCAGTAGGGAATCCTGCCCTGGTTCTGTGGCTGCATCAGGGGAGGAGGGTGGCGGATACGGCTGCCCAGTTCGGATGACAGGCACAATCATCACCCTAATGTTCCCGCTGCCGCCTCTACCTCCTGCAGCTGATGCCCTCACCAACAAAGCAGCCTCCTCAGTGGGGCTGGGGCAGTGGCAGAGGTGGCCACAGTGGTGGCCACACTGACAGATGTGGCTGCAATTGCCATCTCCACTGCCTCCGCCACGCCCTCAATGCGGCTGCTTTCCTGGCAGTTTGAAATATAGACACTCTCAAAGTGCCCTTTGGAGCACTGTAAAGTAGAAGTAAGCATTCTGACAGCACATATTCTCTCTTTACCACTAATACAGCCAGTTGTGCAACTGATGTGAGCCCTATTCTTTGATATTACATACACAGCCCTAGTTTCCCATGTTTATTGAAACTATCAAAACTAGAAACATCACAGCACAACTGAGAGCTTTGTGCTGCCTGAAACAGCAACAGTCATGAAATGGGCACACCGCTGCTTTGAGAAGAGCACTACAAGAGCCAGTTTGGTCTTGTGGTTAGAGTGCCAGACATGTAGTCACCAGGTTTGATTCCATACTCCTCCCTGAAGCCAGCTGGGTTAACTTGGGCTCATCAAAGATCTCTTTCTGAACTCTCACATCCCTACTTACCTCACAGGATGTCTATTCTGGGGAGAAGAACAGAAGATTTGGCAGCTGCTTTGAGACCCCTTTAAAGGGTAAAAAAAGTAGAGTATAAAAGCCAACTCTTCTTCTTCTTCTTCTTCTTCTTCACATACTGCACAGTTTTACTTTTCTTAGAACACTGACCACAGCCTACATCTGGCTCCTACCTAAGTTATCAATTACTTCAAAGCAACAAGGTATAAAGAAGCGATAGGCTGCCTCCAGACTTGCGGAATAAATCTGCAATTAGAGGTAAAAGGGCAGCTTACCTGCTGCAAAGCGAAGAACTATCATGACTCGAAAAGCAGCTCCTTAGCTTCCTCCTTGGAAGCTATGAGAGCTGAGTCAGTGCACGAAGTCATGCAGGATGAGGCAGCCAATCAGAACTGAGCTGCCCTCCTGCCTCTCATTCATCTCTTCTCACTGTTCTGCCCAGACTGGCCAGAAGACTAAAATCTTCTTTATACTGCACAGCAAGTGTTCTCTTACCAGCATTAAGGGAGTGCACAGTAGTGATCCACATGTGGACCGTCATGTGTGACACCCAGATCACAACTGTGCATTCCACTGCACAGTATAAACAAGTCTGGATGCAGCCATCTTTATTTGCCTCAGGCCTATAATGGACTGCATAAATTCAGGTTTGAGAACTCTTGACAGCCTAACGATTCAAAATATTCCCTGTCTAATTCCAGGAATGCGTCCTTCTTTATTTTATTTCTTTCTTCTTGGTCACCGTCCAGATGTTAATGCTTTTACTAATTTTCTTTTTAATTTTTTTCTGTAAATAAGGAGAAGAGATAGGGTTAGGTTCATTACTATTATTTCAGCCTCCTTTATTCTTTAAAAGGGAGAAAGAGAAAGCCAATCTAAAGCTTGACCAGCTTTCTAAACAGCTGGAAAGTTTTATCAAATTAACCTCTCAGAGTAATGAAAATGAACACTTTCTCTAATGGTGCTGTTACGGTAGAAGTGGAGCAGTTTCAGTCACATTTACCATGGAGCAAGGTAGCTTCTGAATACATAAAGGGCTGAAAAGAGGGTGCTGGGCTCCATTAAATGTACCCATGTTTGTTTTGCCCTCCTCCCAAAGGTAAGATGCACTTGATTTTAGGGAGGAATAATCCAGCGACTCTTGGCATACAAATGATATGCATGAAAAGTTGTGCAGACAACATCCAAGATCCTTTCCGACACAAATATCATATGGAGTGTGTCCAGACTTACAGATACTGCACAATTCAATGTGCAGTCACAGCACGGGTGTCACACCTGACATCTGATACTTCCTAGCAGCAACGCACTATGGCACTGCTACTTCAAGTTTACCTACTGCAGAACGATGAGCACTCGCTCCGCAGTATCAGGTAAATTTGAATGTTCCTGCCTGTCCTGACAGGACGGCAAGATCAGCAAATGAGAGCTGAACATGCAGATCAGCTCCCATTGGCTGCCCCATCCCACATGATGTGTGCACGCTGAGGGAAGAAGCTGTGGGTATGCTCCTGAAATCCAGATGGCACGTCATGGCTTCACAGCAGGTAAGCTATGCTTTTTCTGTAACAGCGAATTGTATTCTGCTAATCTGGATAATGCCATGATTTTATGTTCCAATACTATTGCAATTACAACAGAATTTGGCTAGGTAACATTTTCCCCATGGTTGTCCAAGGAATGTTTGCTGAAATGCATAGTGATGGCTTTCACAAAAATTGGGCAGCTATTCATTGTCTGCCTACTTATCTGAACAAATACACTGAATGGAGCTGGGAGGGGAGGCATCAGGTAAACTGAATTCTCAGAACTGAACTCCGCAGCAGAACCATTTTCCCACTAATGTAACATGGCTCCTGCTTCACTGATATGAGAGGGACCATTGTCATCCCAAAAACTGTCAGCTCTAGGCTTTGAAATGGATGTTATGATAGCTCCTCTGCCAAAGTCCCTGCTTTGGGGTTAAGCTCCTTTTTCATTCCTCACCGTATCTACTTAGTATTCATTCAAAATTCTCGAATGTTCTAATGATATTTCAACAACAAAGTGCAGCAGGTGGGAAAACCATCTGGGAACCAAAACAAAGCTTTGGAAAGGAGCAGGGGAAAGAAAGGAGGATTCAGCACTGGCAGTATTATAGACCAGAAAAGGCCTTGGGACCTTTAAAAATGGAGAAGTTAAAGTGCAACTAAAATTGTTATAAAGAGCTTGCTTAGAGAGTAGCAGCATTTTGTGCTATATTAGCATAGATTTTGGATGGGATGTTTTTGTTTTAACAGTTTAACACATTGCAGTGGAAAGCTACGCATTAGTAATCTGAATTGCTGAACTAAAAATTAAAAGAAATCCTTTTATTAATTGCTTACAGTGTAGGCTTTCGTAGGCCATTGTAGGTGGTGATTGACTAACTGCTTGACTGACTTGTATTTCTATCCTTTCCTTTACTCAGAGGCCTCAGAGTAGGGGTGTGCGCACATATTTTTTGTATTTGAATTTGAGTCGAATCAATTCAATTCAATTCGAATGTTTAAAATCCAAATGTCTGAAAACCCAATTCGAATCTGCAACATTCGAATCCGTATGTTCAAATGTTAGATTTGTATTTAAAGATACAAATGTTGACAACATTGGTATCTATTATAAATATCTGTTCAGATTCCGTATGCATCCCGTTTTCATCCTGCATTATAAGCACAAAAATGTATAATATTCACACAGATACGTATGCGATACATGCAGATCTGTACCTTCGAATATTCAAATTTCACTAAAAACCACAAACAACATTCCCTGAAAGAGAAGTTGCTTCTTAAACCAAATGCTAGGGTGAAGAGTTGTGTCTTCTCCAGGTATCTAAAAAATATTCAGTGAGGGGGACTAGAAGCCCCTAAGCGGAAAGATCATTCTATAGACTGAGGACTAGCTTTGGAGTCAGTACAGGATCTAGTGCAGATGGCTCTGTCCTATGCATGAAGCAACCCATCCCAGTTAGTAATCCTGGGTGGTGCTGGTCCATCTTGTCCTAAGAGAGTGGCCATATGTGTGGATATGGCCTCTATCTAGAGAGAGGAAGCAAAACTAATTTTATTTTCACCTAAAGAAAAAATAACAGATAATTAGGATTCTAAGGCCAACTCCTGAAGCAAACTAGCATCCCGATGCCATCTACTACCATTACCATGTTTGGCTATTGCCAAGGCCCGTTGCCAGTGTGTTCTCCTCATTTTCCCAACAAGTTAACAGAGATGCACAGAGAGACGTTTTGGTTTTCTTTTTGTCACACATTAGATAGTTCTCTCACCGAATAAGTCCCTGGAGCAGTTGATAAGAGGATCTGTCTTATTAAGAAACTTTTAGGTTTTGTTCACATGTAACAAAAAAAGCAGCTGAAAAACTCCTTAGAAGCAATAGTGTGTTGCCCTTGTGTTATTTCAACCATCTTTCCATGCCTAGAATTACCATGGGAGGAGGAGAGGCAGTCTGATGTGTGAACAGTCTCACCTGTGAATTACCTCTAAACTGCCTCAGAAATTCTTTAGTTTTATTTTTGTTCATGTGAATGAAGCCTTAGTTTTGCTGTTGTTTTTGTGTGTTTCTAATTTTAAAGATTTTTAAACCGGGTCCATAAAAATCAGCAATTGGTTTTCTTGTAATGGTTGCATTGCAGCGAGTTATTGTTATAACTTACCACCACCTTTCATGGATCACTGACTTGTGGCAGAGGGGCTTGTGTTGTTCAATGAAGCTATGAGCTACGCTATACAGGACCATAGTGGAGAGTTCCAACTAAAGGTAATCATGGGAGGGGGAGATGCCAAGAACACCCTATAAACAATGTCAAGATGAGTCTCTACATCTGGAAAATGTGTAAAATGTTACTGGGGAAAAGCAGAAGGCCATTACAAGTAGCTCCAGAAAGAGTGGAGCAGCTGGGCCCAAACCAAAAAGACACTTAGCTGTGTCTCACGGTGATTGTTCAGTGCTGTAAAGAGCAATACTGCATAGCAACCTGGAATGTAAGTTCTATAAACCAAGATAAGTTCAATGTGGTCACATCTTGGGAATCATTGAACTAAAACGGATGGCAATAGCTGAATTTAATTCAGATTGCCATTGTGTCCACCATGGGTGTGCACAAATGCAATTTTCGGGATTCAATTCGAATCAAATATCCAAAAATTCACTTCAATTCAAATCTTTAAAATGCAAATGTATTCACATTTGATTAAAACTGAATAAATTTGAATATATTTGTTCAAATTTTCTATTCAAATTTGCACATACAAATGTCATCAATATTCTATGTGCCCGTACACTTCTGTACTGTACGCATCCCAGATTTATCCCATATGGATCCTGTATTCATCCCATGCAGATCCGTACAAATGCATATGGATATGGGAAAGATGTGTGTGGGCAAGTATACATCGTGTACATATCCGTACACATACCAATGTCTAAATAATTTGAATGAATAGATTCAAAAATTCAAAATTTTGAATGTTTAAATTCAAATTTATAGACATTTGATTTGAATTTGAATGT
>MTQE01001141.1:19190775-19201351 GCA_014337955.1 Aspidoscelis marmoratus
GAATTCTTTAAACTGAAATAACACATGCCATGAAGACGCGCCCAAGGAGTAACACTAGGGAAAGTTGTGAAATAGTTAGAATTGTACTGATAAGTGACTTCCAACTAAGTTATTTATAAGAACAAATTCCTAAATATTTAAATGTGGTTTTTTTGCTAAATATGGTAATAATGTACCCTCAAGTTATGAAGACTTTCTTATTATCAAACTCAACAACTTTAGCTTTGTTCTGGTTAATAATCAAATTATTTTCTCAGCAATATCTTGCCAAATGAGCAAGAAACATATTAGGTCTGATTCAGAGATGTTGTTGCAGACACTATGTAATTAATGTAAAAGCATTAAATAAAAAGTAAGCCAAAAAATGATTCTGCTTAGCTCCATATTATAAAGGTAAGGGTTAGGCTTTGGTTGGTTTTTTAATCACCTTTGGAACCAACTCTCACCTTAGCATGAGTGCTACAATGCAATTTATAATAATAATAATAAGTATAAGTATATGTCCTTGAAGAATATAGCATGGATAATATGTAAGCTATTTAAAATATAGTTTTGCAGAAACAGAAAGGGATATTTTCAAAGTTCAAAGGCAGGTGGTTTTCCTGGAACAGACACCTTTGACCACACCAACCGAATGAAGCAGAAAAATACCCTTTTTAAAAGATCCGTTCAGATGGTACGGATAGCTTTGAAGCTTTTATTTGGAATCAGAGGAGCCCATTTTTCTGCCAGCCAATCCAGTGACCTGTCTGACAGATTTTGTCATTAGGAAAGCGTACCAAGGCCATGAGACCAACAGCAGTTCCCTTAGAGAGATAATTACTAACAGAGAAAGTGTAAAGCCGTATCATATGTGAAGCTTCATTTCTGCAACTAGGCCACTCGTATCAAGATGATCTGATGTATTTTTATAAAAGCAGACCCAGCCTTTAAGACATTTTTAAAGCCACAGGAGATTGAACACCTAGTATTTGATTAGACATCAAATATTTTTGTTGAAATATGCCGGGGTGGGGGTGGGGGCGGTCAGTTCAATCATGAACATTTTCTACTCTGGGCCTTTCCCCATTTTCACTTCCCAGGGATGGTGTCCCAGGGAAGTGAGGATGAGGGATAGATCCAGCATCTGTACTTTGGGACTCTGGGTCTGTCCCAAACCTCGCCAGCATTACCCTAAGCACTGGCAAGGTGTGAATCATTGCAACTGCAAGCTGTGCCAACATTCACTACAGACATGTGCTGTGATGGAGCAACATAACATGCAACTGCACCTATGCTGCCCCTCCCCTGATTCTGTTCAAACGTCTTCCTACTGCAAGAGGTACAAACAGAGCTGCACCAGGCTCGGACAGCATAGTGGTTAGGAAAGTAAGTAAGTAAATAAGTAGGTAAGTCAGTAAGTAGGGCTGCCTCCAGACTAGCGGAATAAATCCACAGTTAAATCCAAAAGTGCAGTAATGACTGGACATCCCAACTGGAAAGACAGCTCCCTAGCTTCCCCTACTGGAGCTGTGAATGTTGAGGAGGCATGTGCTGTCACGTGGGTCTGAGACAGTCAATCCAATTTTGAGCTGCCTTCCTCCTTAGCAGGCATCTCATCTGCTTTTCTTGCCCGCCTGCCTGCATTGGCTTGAAGTCCCAGATTTTCTTCATACTGTGCAGTGAGTGTTGTTGAACCAGAATTAAGGTAAGTGTGCAGTCCTAATCGTATAATGTGATGTCACAACTATTGATCGATCGTCATGTGTGATGGCTCAATCAGAACTGTGCGTCCCAATGAGCAGTATAAACATGTCTGGACGCAGTAAGTATGTCTGATTTTAAATGTTGTTACCTGCCCAGAGACCGTCGAGTATAGGGCGGGATAGTTTAATGATTAGTCAAATGACCATACCATTAAAAATTTAACACTTAGGATAGATGAGGAGCAATTAAAACACGCCTTTTCATCTTTGCTTTTCATGTTTCCTTAGCAAAGGATGAACAAACAGTGGAAATCTATAGTAGAAATATGCACCCTACAGTACACAAAAGTAGTTCAAGAAGACAATCAGCAGTTATTGATGAGAGAAAGAAAGATCTTATGCAAAATTTTCAGAGCTTCTGAAACCCCCCAAAATACAGGACAAAATCTAAATGGCAAGGCCGATTGTAGGCCACTATTTCAATATGCACAATAGAGGCAAAATACGACTGGGGTGTAAATGATAAATATTTTGAGGAGAAATTGAAATGGCAAGGTTTTCCACTGCTGATTTCATTCCAGCATTATAATATCACTTAGTATTAGAGTATCAGCCCTGCTTTGCATTTTAATCTCCATAAATCTCATCAGTAAATCATTCCAAGTGCAATTGGAAATGTGTTTCTTCAATGCCATTATTTCTGAAATGACATTAGGGAGGGAAACCTGCAGTATTCTGGGAAAGGAACCACCAACAACATACATCACTTATCACTATCCAGTGCAGAGGAAGAAATGCCTGACGATATAACACACAGATAGCAGGCCATATAAAAGCATGTAAAAATATACCAACTGTGAATGGTGCTAATAAAAAAAATTAGCCTATTTTCCCTCCAACAGATTCTTCAGAGCCCTAATAGAAGCAGAGCCTGATGATTTTTGACACGTGCTAATGGTGCTTGTCACATTCTTTCTGTATCTGGGGTGACATGCGTAATTTTTGGTGACATGCATCACATTGTGTATATTTCATAACTATGGGGCATATGCTGAAAACATACAGAATATTTATGAAAAACGCACACGATGTTTGGTAGATAAATCTTTTTTGCTGGAAAGATTATTGCAACTATTAACAAGTCTGGATTTTATTTATGAATCATCTACAAGGCAAAAAGAGAAATCTTGCATTGCAGTTTTGAAGGTTCCTAGTTCACATTATCCTTGTAGCAATTTGAAAGGCAAGACACTTCTTTAAACTGCAGGCTCCTTTTCTTACTTCAGGGAAGGCTGGAAAAAAATGCTGATGGACTAACGTGGTAATTGTTGATTTATGAAGTTTGGCAAAAGGTAGGCACAGAATCTCTTGGGAGGTAAAAGCAACAGCAGAGACACATTTCAGTCTGGCATTGAGAAATGGCTGCTCAGCATTATGGATGTGACCTTCCACCACTTGAAGTATATGGTTGATATTAGTCTCACTCTGGGAGGAGCACAGGGGATGGTAAGACATTTTTATACTGCACAATGCACCTACACATTTGTGACCTAAGAAATGGGGCATGCGGATAAATTGCTAGTATTTCTCTCTGTATGAACCAAAATAGATGGTTTTAATGGCTATATTCATATAATTACTTCTTTACAAACAACATTGATCTATGGCTTTGTATTGTTCCTCAGTCAGACTTCAGGGATAAACCTGAAGTGAGAATTGAAGTTTCATGGACCATACCTTCTTCCTGCTTCATTCACCATACTTCTCAGACTTTGCACAGCCACAGAAAGCACACAAGTACCAAACAGATTGACACGTACAGTTTTTATTTATTTATTTAATTTATTTAGAAAACTTATCTCCCACCCTTCACCAAATGGTCTCAGGGTGGGTTACAATGAGATTAGTACACATCAAATGGTAAAGCATAATTTAAAATATAACTGCCTTCCTCCTCCTGTTATGCCCCCCCTTTTTTTTTTTTTAGCTTCCCAACTATCATCTTGCCAAACTTTCTGCATAGGAGAGAAAACGTTTTTGACTTTGAAAAAAATTCTCATTTTATCCTCTGTTCAGGTTTTTTTAAAAAGGCAATTGAATAAGTACTTTACAAACACTAATCCTAGTAACTCACTTTTAAAAACACTTTATCTACTTTGTATCTCCATCCACAGCTTTCAGTTTGTAAAGTGGTAAGGCTTGTAAGAAGAGATCCATATCAGTGCCAGGGGCACTTGTTGGGAAGCACGGAAGTCCTGCACATAAGCAGTTTTATCCATCCTCCCAACTGCCCATGGGCCTCTCAAGCAGAGACAAGGGTAAACCTCCTGTTCTCGAATCCCAGCAAATGATCTTAGAGGCATCCTGTTTGTCCCCCCAACCTGAAAGATGTGCTTAGATGTACAGACATAATGAGGAGAGAGTAGTGCACTAGTGTAATTGGTGCCAAACAATTGATGCCTCAAACACAACAAGGGCTGCATCTAGATGTTACTTACTTATTCTGCTATATTTGGATATTCTGGAGTACCACTTTGCTTATGTACCAATGGCTGCTTCGTTCCTCCCCACCTACCCTCATCACACAATGCAAGTCACAGTTGTGTATTGCCATTCCCCAAAATAAATAAATAAATAAATGCAATATAGATCTGCATTCAGTTATGAATGTATACACAAATTATTCTAGTTTATCTGCAGGTTTATGGTATATATGGGACTACCCAGTGCCCATAAAATCCAGGGGAAACATAACTAACTTTCATATTTATGTATGAAAAGAGCCACTGTTTATATTTCTCCAAAATACAATTAGTCAAAAAACAGCAACAATCATTGGTGGGGTAGGTTTATATCTTAATATTTATTTGTTCTTAGCATTGTATTGCACGAAAAAGATTCCTTGACAATGAACCTAAAGAAATGCATTAACTTTTAGTTATGAAGTAAAATATTTTATTTCTCAAAAAGACTGTAAAAGTGCCATCAAAGAATTACATTATTTTCCAATAGTTAATTACCTTTAAAGCTTAAAAAATGAACAAATTATTGCTTGAAAGAGGTTTCAAAGACTGAATTACTGTTTTGTTTCCCCCCCTCAATCAAGATACATTTGAAGAAGGAAACAGTTCCAGGCAGACTGTGGGAACATCACAGTCACATCACAATCCACTGCAACTGTCAATCTCATGGCCTCAGAAACAGCGCAGCTGCAATCCTTCTGGTGAAGGGCTTTTAGGCCCAAATCCTATCCACTATACTTTCAAAACATGAAGATCTGAACTTCATGGCTTGCTCTGCCCCTCATGCACCAGACACCACACCTTCTCGCCCATTAGTGATGATCTGATATCAGGACATCCCACCAGAAAAAAACAGAGGCCTGCCATTCACATTGCTACAGGAACAAGAACGGGCCTGTTCTAGTGCTCTATGTGTGAACGGTCCTAGCTGTTCCTGTTGTTTATCAGCTGGGAATGGTCTTCAGAGACCATTCCAGCCAGATCACAAATTTAGTCTTAGATTCACCCAGATCTGCAAAACACAGCATAGCTACTTTACAGGAAAACACTCTATAGAGATGACTGTAGGATTTAGAACCAAAGAATAATCAGGACTTTAGACCAGCTGGGGAGAAAAAACCAATGGACAGAACTGCCTGAAGAATGAAGAAAAGCAATTACTTGGAACTTGTGTGGCTCTCTAGATGATTCTTTAGAGTTTTAGACCTTGTTCTTTTCACAGAAAAGTACTTCAGTTGGGAGTTTTACTACAAAATTGTCAGTTTAGTCAGAAATGTGTTTAATTGAGATCTGTTAAATCAAGAGGGGTTTTCTTTTGTTTTCTTTTTACTGGGGTGAGTTATCCAAAAATTGTCATATTTTCTCCATTCCTTCATTATGGCTATTTATCCTTAATTCAGATTTAGATTACCATCTTAAACATATGGCTGTCTGACAGCCCTTGCATCAGAAGACCATAAACATGACAACCAAGTAAATGGGTATTTGTCTTACTCTTATTTTTGAAACCAAATATACAACAAAAATCTCCAGCAATTGTCTCTCTGTGTAATTCTACTTATAATGTGATGCATTTCCAATTTATTAAACAATTACAGGAGCATTGATTTCTCACAGTTTGATTTCCAAGGTGGCACATTTCTATATCAAAGAAAATACAAATGTAATTTGAGACAAAGCACATTTCCTAGATTGAACAGCAGCCCATAAATTATAATACATGTTTTATATTTTAGCGTAGGGGGAGAGTAATTCAAAAGAAAAAGGCTGTACAGTAGGGAAAAATTGAAAGGATTTAATCTTTTATCAAGTATGAGTCCATAGAGTCATTATTGCTCACTTTCCATGTAGTCTAATACTGCATCATGGAGGTCAGCTGTAACAATGACTCTTAGCATGGATGCCTGGATACTATGTCCAGGTTTGAGAGATAGCCATGATGTCTCTAAAAGCCACTTACAGGAATTCAGAGAAGGTGAGAGTTTCACCTTCATGTTCTGCCTGAGAATGTCCAGAAGCAAGTGATGGGCCACCATACGAGATGTGATGCTTTGGGCTATGACCAAATCCAGCAGGACTTACGTTCTTAGGATATTACAGAATCATCCCACACTGGTTTCAGTGTGATGATAGCTGTGAGTGGTGACAACCTAAAAATTTTTAGAATGGCTTCAACCATGTCCTCCGGTCTGCAGAAGCAGAAATGGAAACAACATGCAGCATGTATAATGTATCACATTGGAGGGTTTTTTTATATAACACATTAACTACTTTTATAAATAGTTTATGAATTTGACTGAAAATGAAGGAGAGTGCTCTTTTCTTCAGAATGAAAATCAGAATGAGCCTGATAATGTGTTCATATGCACTAATTCTCTGACAGTAAACCAGGGAAAGAATACGCAGGCCGTGTGGTCTGAAAAGAAAAAGAAAAATGTGTAGCCTAACCCTTGTCCATTGACCAGTGAAGCAGAGCAGCTAGAGCATCAGACTAAGGCCACATTTTCATTAGGTAGCTGTTTCATGTGTACTTGGAGAAATATCTGGAGGTGCGTCATGATTCTACACAGTGATATTGAAGCATGAGACACCAGCAATCATCATTTTAGGTGGGTTTTTTTTGTTGTTGTTGCTGCTTTTTTCCCAGTGTGCTGGGAACTGTCAGAATTTTATGGCAATTCAAGGCCATTGTGAACATGATCTGGATTGTGGGAATCAGGCAGGAAAGGATGTTGGATATATACTGAACAGAGCTGGACTCTTTGTGATCTTCTGTCAATTAAAGGTTTGTTAGCATGGCTAGGGCCCCATCTGCACTTTGCATTATTCTGGAATATATCTCTAGATAGTGGTCTGCTGGCCACAAGCTAATGCAGACTATGGGAGGCCTCTCACAGGGGCTTACACAGTCTGCACTAGCATGCAGATAGCGGGTCCTTATCCTGGGATATATTTCAGAATAAGGCCAAGTGCAGAAAGGCCCCAGACTGTCTCTGCCTGTTCCTGAACTGAGACTTAGGAAGTGATTTTGACCCACAACTGGAATAAAAAGGGGGCCACAGCTTACACTGGGCAAAATTTCACAGAGACAAGACATGCTGGAAGCTCTACCAGAGGAGGAAGACAACTTTGCTATTGTTTCTGGGGGTGGTCTAGAGGCAGACAGAGGGCAAGATGGTCTAGGCTGTCTCTCCTTCCTGGATGAGCACTGATGTCTTGGAAGAGTTGTATCTTTGTGCGACTGGGAGCCTTTTCTTGGCTGCTTTGGACTCTACCTGGCCTCAACTGTGCTTCAATTTTTTTCCTTTTTTCTTCGTGTTATTTTATAATGTACTATTTGGTAAGAAACGTGATTTTATACTACATTTTTATTACAATGTTTTGATGTGTTATCTGGTATTATATATCTTCTATTTGTTGCAGACTGCCTGAGGCAAATTTTATTTTCCAAAGACAGCACACAAACAAAATGGAAATGAAAAATATGAAATTAAAATGCCAGTCTAGCAAGGAACAAGTTTCTGATCAGCATTTGTGGGGCTTCAAAAAGCAAGCACAAGCTCATTGGAGAGATCATGTTGGTAAGGTGGGAGGGGCATTTTCCCATCTGTTTCTACTGTTCCCATGGCTTTCGCCCCTCCAACTCCATCCCCTAAAGGGAAAAAGTCCTGGGACAAGATGGCACATATTGATGTTTATAACAATCATTTCATAATCTGTTTATGAATTGCATGCTTCCTTCAACAGACGCCGATAAAATTTTACCCATTTGTTCCAAGATAATTTTTAACGACCCCAACTCCGTTATTTTCACATACACATGTGAACACAGTCACAGACCCCCCAAAAAAGTTGTCAGACACCCCTAAAAGTTGTCAAATAAAAATATGAAAAAAGAATTAATTTGTGCTTCACTACAAAAAGTATACCACACTCATGGAACAAAAATTGAGCAACTATGCAGCAGAAGAGAACCACTCACATACTAAACAACAGATTTTAAATCAGCTCTTGCAACATGACTTACAGCCATAAAGTGAATGCATCGCCTCTGCCTCCTCTGGCATTATAAACTCTCATAAACAAATTAAAACATCAATCTAAATGCATGACCAATAAATAATTGCATAGTTTAATAATTGCCAAAACTGGTTTGAAAGAATGAGAGGTATTATTTATGAAAATAAGAGTATTAAAAACTTGCAGGAAGACTGTAAGGAATATTGAATGTGTATTCAGCAAAAATTCATTTTATTATGATATGTCAAGCCTTTTAAAAGAGAATGGAAAGACTGCAACATGTTTAAAATTTTTTGTTGTTGTTGGCATATCTAGCCCATTATTTGTCCAATGAACTCAGAGTGACAGACACTCTGTCTCTGCTTATCCAGTGAGCTCTGATCTTAGGAACTCGTAGATTTTAGCCCCGAACCCTATCCACTATACCATGCTGTCTGTTAGCATCACACATGGTTTAGACAGAAAAGGTTGTATGGAAGCCATTCTATTCTGCAGAGGGATATTTGCAAAATGGATGCAGGGTCAAGTGATCCCTGGGTCCTTTTGAGCATTCCCACAGTGCCATTCCAGGATTGTGTAGACCCTGCCTCAATCAAATCACCATTACTATGCATTTCTGTTCTTCCTCTCCTTAAATTAATGTGCAATCCTACTTACCTTAGCAAGCAACCGTGTACTTTTGTATGTGTACCTTGGGCACTAAAAATCCATGATTTCATATTATTTACAAAAGCATAGTAATACCTTGCATTCAGTCACTATTATTGAGCTTTTACCACTTGCTGTGATGGAAATGTCTGCTAAATTAGTGGTATGTTATAAAGTGTAGAACAATTTGAGTCTGAGTGATGCTTTTACTCTAGAATGATAGCTTCCTATCTCCACTGCAACAGCAAAGAGCACCACTGTTTGTTTGCTTGCTTGCTTGCTTAAAAGTGGAACAATTCATATGGCAATTCAAATGCCCTGTGTTATCTAAATGACAGTCAACTTCAGTCTTTAATAGAGTCATTAACTACAAAAATGCCACAGCAATAAAACAATTTTCCTGGGTAGTTGAGTGCAAACATGTCTTCCACAAAATTGCTTTTTTTCACTTATTTCAACGTTCTACTTATTTTTTATTGTGGATTCGGAAGTGTAGACATACTTTTAAAAAACACACTTGACTTCTTTCTTAAGCATTGCTGTATCCAGATGAACAAAGCTTGTCTCTTATCAGCACTTTCCTGCTGGACTTCCTAATGCATTTGATTTCCAGTTATTAACCCAGGAGACCTCTGTTCACAATCACTTTACAGTTCTAAAGGCCCTACAGGTTTATATTGGTGTATAGACATTCTTATAAAGATTATTGCCTTATTTTGCACTGAACAGTGTTTGCCAATATCCTCTTGGCTTGTGGCTAAAAGATGACTAGAAGATCAGACCGATAAACCACAAGGGAGCTAAACTTTTTCCTCCTGCTGTGTTATTTGCTTTCAGCACAGACCCTAGAAATATGAACTTTTAAACACCATCTCACACTATATTAATGGGAAGAAATAGCAGAGTGTCACAATTTCTCAGCTAAAAATAGTTCCAGGAGCTTGTCTTATAAAGGTCTGTGCCATCTTTCCAAATGCCACAAAGCCAATGTTTAAATGTTGTGAGGCGGGGGGGGGGAGATATTTGGGCATATAGTTTGTAAATTAGTGCATGTTTATATGTCCCATTTCTTTTTTCTTTTCCTAAACTGTTGTTTTGCCAAGAAGATGTGCATACATCTTTTTTGGATACACATTATTTTTTTTAAAAAAAAAACTGCAGTAAGTATGAACACTAATAAAATTACATGAATAAAAATTGATTTTACCAAAACTGTCTAAGAAACATCAGAAGCAACAATCATTTTAAAAGCAGAAGGAAAGGTCAGTCCCACACATTTTATGCGCGAGGCCTCATGACAGTTTACATAAGAACATGAGAGAAGCTCCATTGGATTAGTCCATAACCCATCTATCCCAGTATGCTGTCTCACATAGTCTCCCACTAGTTGCTTATGGGTATTCTCAAGCAGAAGAACAAGGCAAAATCACCTGCTCTCAGACCCCTGCAAATGCCCTTTAGAGGCATGCTTCCTGGCTCTCCAACCTAGAAGAAGTACCTAAGCATGCATACTAGTAGCCATTGGTACATGTCTTCTCCATGCATTTAACTAAACCTTTCTTAAAGCTATCCAGGTTGGTTGCTGTCACCATCTTTTCTGGTAGTAAATTCCATAGACCAATGACCCTCTGAGAGAAAAAGTAATTCCCCTATGGCTGCATCCCCATGGGATGCCTTATATCGATTTCCCAAAACCAAAAT
>MTQE01001141.1:19216741-19231486 GCA_014337955.1 Aspidoscelis marmoratus
TGATTAGGTGTGGAGCACAAAATCGTGCTCCACACTTTAACCAACCTTTACCAGCGGTGCGACCATCTGCACCTCTTCCAGTGCTCCACAGTTGTCTGAGGTGCCGCTAAGCATGCTGCACTTTGAACAGCTATATATGTGACTGTGCATGCACAAAGTGGCAGCAACATGGTGACAGTGCTGACGCACGTGCAGTCACAGAGGCTGCTGCAGCCAAAGTGGCAGTGCCCAGAGGAGGACTAGCCCCAGGATCAAATCAGGTATTTGATCATGGTGTGTGAAGGTGCATTCTTGCCCATTTCAGCAGAAGTAAAGCTACTAGGGCAAAGGTTGCATTCCAGGGCAAAACAACCCTTCTCATATCTCCCTTAAAAGAAGTCAAAACAAGTACAGTGTTCAGGGATGATCTGCATAGCTGTCCACGAGAGTAGCATGCTCCATAGGCAGGCTTCTGATTGGCTCCTGAGCTTCCTTCCTATAACACTATATATGGCTCTTCGTATAACACTGTCCTTGCAGTAAGCCTGTTCTGTCTGGTTTTCCCTGGTTCACATAATATGGGCATCTGGAGTACTTTTCCACTGAGCAATTGTATTCTGTGCAAAGGGCATAAAAGCCCCTAAATCTTGTCAGTAAAGAACTTTACTTTCACTTCACAACCATCCATGTGTCTGTGTCGTTAATCATTGCAACATTTGGCGCCTAATGTGGGGCAAGGCCTACATGAGGCAAGAGCTATGGCAGAATCAGGGCACGGACAGAGAGAGACCTCTATGGGGGTCAGTTTCCAGAGACATACCGCATCCGGTGAGGATAAAGGTGCACCAAAAATTCAAAGGTATGGGCTCTGCATTCTCTGGAGGAAAAAAAGGGGGAACATTTGTTAGAATTAAGGAGTATTTTGAGACAAAATGGTTGCAATTTTTCTTTTGGCTTTCTCTCTCTACTACTAAGCAGGATTGGATTTTTCCTCATTCAGCACTCATTGTCTTATGGAAGCCCCATTTTCCAGTCACTTGTACCTTTGAGGGGCTGATGACTCTAATTTTCCCACAAATTCAGAGTCATGCTTTTTTTCATCAGTTTTCAAACTTATTTGTTCAGATCATTAACTATATTCCTGGATTGTTTTGCTTTATAGGTCCTGCTTTGAAAAGCAAGAAACTTTTATTAATGCTTTTATTTTTATAGGTTAAGACTGGGACTATTAATGCTTTTGCTTTCACAGGTTGAGATTGGGATGCCTGGTCTAGAATGGCAGACCAGAGTCATTCTGAAGTAGAAAGAATTGTGTTCTCAGGACTGATTGATATTTACAAATATTGCTTCTCTGCAGGAAATGTATTTCTAACATTTCCCTTTTCAAGAAGTATTATGCAAGCTTATTCATTTATCTGCAGTCTCAGCAGATAGCATTTTGAACTGGTCTGAAGCTCATTTGCAGATTTTTCCTTTTAACTTTTAATAATTATGATTCTAACCTTAACATTTTTATTTCAGGGTTTTGTCTTCAGAATGTATAAATCTTGTTCTGCCTTAGTTTTCATAAATCTTGTCTTATAGTTTCCTAGCGTTTTCGCCTTTTGTTATGTTATTTTAATTGGGTTCCTACAGGGTTCCAGAGAAAATACAATGTTTATTTTCCCTCCAGGAGTTTAAAGGATCCAAAATTCCTGTTGGTTCATGGATTGGGTTTTCTCTGATATGTTTCAATTTATTGTTTTCTTTCAGCTTCCAGCAGTCAGAAAAATGTTTGTTTCTATTTGTCCAAGTTCATAAAGTTTTCTAGTTCTTTGTTCATTTGAAAGTCTTGCTTCCTAAAGGAGTGCACTGCACCCTCATAGAAATAAAAAGGCAATTATGCCTGGTCCTGTTTTGTTTAATTTTGGATTATTAATCAAAATGTTTTAGATTCTTCTCCACAGAACACTAGTCCATCTTTTCCCTTTCCCTTTTTCCTGTTCCACGATGTGATGTGCCATGGATTGGAGATTTGGACGGGTGCCATGGCCAACGTGGAAGAAAGAAGAAAAAGTAGCAGTGTTTTGTCTCATCCTGTATTGAAGATTTAAGGACTTTGCACCTGTATCAAGATTCCAACCTGCCCCTTTCTGAAGACCTAAGAACTGCTCCTGTGACAAATTCCATCATCTATGTGGTCACATGCCACCTGATGTTTCATTGAGAGATGTGACACACCATCTGGTCACAAGAAAGAACTTATGGACATTTATATGGGCAATTGATTTGTATGAATTGTATGTTTCACATATTGGTTCCATATTGGGGTTCAATTTCACATTCCATATAAGATTGGCAATGGAATTCAGTCATTGCTAATATCAAAAGTGCCTAATATGTTTTATAACAAACTTATCTTATGGAAACAGATATACATATCCTATTCCCATATTCTCACAATATATTAATCGTAAGCATATACACCTAAGACATATTGAAACCTTAAAGAGAATTTCTCCATTCACAACAACATAGAACATATTGAAATACAAAGGCCTGATTTGCTAAGCATAGAGCATCAATGCCATTCCCTCGGCATGTTTGACTGCTATTAATTTTGGCAAAAATTTAAAAGATCCTTTCTAAGCTTCTTAATTCTGAAATTTTGCTATGAGCAAGCTAGACAGTGTCCATGAATGTTTATGCTTGCCAAAAAGAGCCTAAGAGTTTTATCCATATGTCTCACAGAGTCACAGACACCAAATTTGTCCTGTTTGTTGTTTGTTGCAATATGTCTTCACTTATGCCATTCCCAATTTGGTCAGCCAGGGAAGCAAAGCCTTAGCATTGTGGGGCTTGATGTGCTCGTGAACAAACACAAGGGCTAATTGGATAATTGCAATACACGATTGCATAAATTGGTGGAGGGGTTTTAGTGGAATTCCAAAAGGGGATATTCAATCACACAATCTTACATTAACATGGAAGGAAAGGGTGTAGTGATGCAGGAGTTTCTGACCAACCGGCAGAAAACCCCAAAAGAGGAGGCTACTGTACTTGCCCACTGTCTAATCTTTCCTAGTCCAAACATGCAATATAAATTAGGGACACAATTTGGAAAAAGCGTTTCTAAGCACGCAGGGGCCATTGCCAAATTTATAGAAAATGGGGAGATGTGGGGGTACATTCTTGCCCATTTCAGCAGAAGTAAAGCTACTAGGGCAAAGGTTGCATTCCAGGGTGAAACGACCCTTGTCTTATCTCCCTTAAAAGAAGTCAAAACAAGTATACTGCTCAGGGATGATCTGCGTAGCTGTCCATGAGAGTAGCATGCTCCATAGGCAGGCTTCTGATTGGCTCCTGAGCTTCCTTCCTATAACACCATATATGGCTCTTCCTGTAACACTATCCTTGCAGTAAGCCTGCTCTATCTGGTTTTCCTTGGTTCACCAAATATGGGCATCCAGAGTACTTTTCCATTGAGCAATTGTATTCTGTGCAAAGGGCATAAAAGCCCCTAAATCTTGTCAGTAAAGAACTTTACTTTCACTTCGCAACCATCCATGCGTCCTTATCATTAATCATTGCAACAATGGTGGTTGTGGGAAACAGCCAAAGGTGACTAGGGGTGTTTTTCCACTGCGCTCCTTTAATCCGGATCTAAGAAGATCCGGATCTAAGGAAAGGGTACTTCCCTTTATCCAGATCTACTAGATGTGTTTCCATGGGTGGTCTAGCACTCAATAGCAATGGATGCTAGCCTCCCTACTGTGTAAACACTGGAGCACCTATTTGCAAATCTGGATTGACCCACAAGGTTCTGCCTGTCACCCCAGATGTTTTGGGGGACAGTGGGTGCAATCTCCAAAGTTGCCTTCAGAGATTACCAAAGATTCCGGAGTCCTTCAGAGGTTGCCTTCAGAGATTAGCAAAGGCTCTGAAAACAAACCCCTTGTGAGAGCAATGCAAGAGAGGTGCATATTAATTAGCTCCTTGTGAGCATGGATGAGTCAGCCTCATTAATATGCACCTCTTTCCATGCTGAAGGTGACAGTCCCCTTTGTTCTCGCAAGGGGTTGTCTTCAGAGCCTTTAATGGGGTCTACACGAAATCCGGATTATAGGTTCTGATGGACCCATATGATCTGGATTTCCCGAGCTGCAGTGGAAACAAATGTGCCCCTAATGGGGTCTATGGTGGAAATGGGTCATCTGGCTCTGAGCCAAATGGGTGCTTAATGGGTGCTAAAATGTGTACTTTCTGCCAGTGGAGAAACACCCTAGGGCTCCATGGCCAAGTGCTAGTCAACGTTGGTCAACGTTGATGGGAAGAGAAGTGCGAAATTGCCCCTATTCTAATGGTGTTCTTTGCTGAACCACCAAAATGGGCACAGCATATCCCAGAATATAAATCTGAGCTCCCTACAGCACAAAATTCAATGCAATCTTGATTGCAGTCATAGACACCTGTTGTTAGATCATGGGTTAACATGGGTCCCCCAAAACAGGCTTGGCAATGGCTGTAGCTCAGAGGTACAGCAAACTTCCTGGAAAACAGAGAGTTGTCACTTTGATTCCCAGCCTCTTCCTGGAGTACTAAATAACAACATACCTCAGTTATTCACAATTATCATACATGTCAGTTTCTTGAGTATCTGCCATGAAATAAGAAAGCAAACATGAACATGTTTCCCTTTTATCATATTGCGTACTGTTTATTCTTCCTCCAACACTGATCTTTTTTTAGTAAAAAAGTTTCCTCAATATCATTCCTGGCTTCCATTGCATCTATTGTCATGGAAATCTGACAAATGATTTTCAGGCAAAAAAGCCACAGTATTAAAGCTTTAATTGTATTTTTTTTTCTCTAGGGAAAATAAAGAATGTTTTCAGGAAAATCTGGAAGTCTAGGTTAAAGAAAAGGCAAAAAAAAATTAGTTTCCAGTGAAATAACAAAAGTCACCTTTCTGGTGTAAGGCTGACTTCTTTGTTGTTGGAATGGAAAGGCAGTTGGGGAGTATTGATTGGTTTTCTCCCCCTTATCTTCATTTTATACTTTGATTACTATTTTATGCTTTTGAGGTTTGACCTATATCTCCACTAAGTGGGGAGTTACATTTACAATTGAAGCACTGAAGCACAAACCACATAGCTGTGTTTTGGATTGATAAGCATATTAGAAATGTTTTAGTCCACCACAGAAAAATCACAACAAATTGCTAATCAGACTTAAATATTATTTTATATTCATTTACTGTCATGGCTATAGAGTGATTAGGACTAGCCCAAATTAGCATACTACCAGGACTTCTAAGGCACTGAAAGATTTTTTCAAATGTTTCTTTAAATATTTTGAAGTCAGTTTCTAATGCATCAAAGACCACACAAGTATCTTGTTGGTCCTATGAATTAGGATTTTTATCCTTAGAAATCTCTAGTATCTCCAGTAGTCACTTCACTCTAAGGGCCCTTTCTGCACTGGTCCTTATTCTAGATTATATCCCAGAAGAGGGACTTGCCATCTTCATGCTGGTGCAGTCTATGGCAGGCCCTACAGAAGGCAATAGTCTGCATGCAGATAGCACGTACTTATTCTAGGATATAATCTGGAATAAGGGGCAGTATAGAAATGGCCTAAGAATGCATAGTTGTCTGCATGACAAATACTGTATCTGAGATTTTAAGGGCACAACACATTGCTTCTTTATACTAGCTGACTTTTTACAAAAAAGCAGAATGAGAAGAAACATGCACACACAACTATTACTGGTGTTTCCATTGCCATAAGGTAAATATGGATCCTGTGAAATTTAAATGCATCTGGTTTGCTAGCCGATGGTGGGGGATCAAGTTATGCAAGGCTGAAAGCTGTTCCTGCTTTATACTTCCACCTCTCTGTGCTTTCCAAGAGGGAAACTGCTGTTTCAGAATTTCTAAATGAAGAACAAACAGGCTGGAATAAATGCTAAGTCAAAAAGAAGAAACCAGCAGAATTAACAGATGAATTTTTTATTTAGTGTGCACTGTGCATACATGCATGCAGACGCAGCAATACATAAATATTAAAATGGGGTGACAGACTCTTGTACTATCAATAAAAACTATACAAGCATGGAATAGGAATATCAACCCAAAAATTATTTCCAAATGATAAGTGTGGAAGTTAATGTGCTTGTGTGTGACAGAGAGAGAGAGAATCATAGGAATATAGACTTGGAAGTGACTTCCAAGGTCGTTGAGTACAACCCGCTGCTCAATGCAGGATTTCCTAAACCACGCCGGACACATGTATATCTAGCATCTGCTTGAAGACCTCCAGTGAAGGAGAACTCACTACCTCTTGTGGACAACCTATTCCATTCACTGATCACCCTTACTGTCAATAATTTTTTTCCTAATATTTAATCTGTATCGACTTCCTTGAATTACATACTGTTGCTTCTAGTCCTCCCATCTTGTGTAAGTGAGAACAGGGGAAAGCCCTCTGCAATGTGGCAGCCCTTCAGATACTTGAAGACCGTGATCATGTCTCCTTTCAGCCTTCTCTTCTGCAGGCTAAACATTCCTAGATCCTTCAACCATTCCACATAGGACATGATTTCCAGACCATTAACCATTTTGGTAACCCTCCTTTGCTCTAGTTTGTCAGTGTATTTCTTAAGGAGAAGAAGGATAGAGTCTCCAGAGGTGCATAAAATACCAACATCCTACCAGCCTTGTAGCAAGATTGGCAGATAGGACTGACTTAAAGGTGGTAACATCTACACAGTAGTGCTTCTTATCCATTTTAATGATCAAAAATGCACTTTCAAAGGCTTTTAATATGGATTAGAGGTTGGATGGGAACACTAGGCTGTGTCAACACTGGGTCAATAACTGGTCCAAAAGACACCCTGGATTGTTTCATCCATATTCCACACCTGATCTGCCCACACAGGAGGTAGCAGTGGAGTGGGCTACAGTGCAAAAATGAACAAAACACTGCCCCCTAAAAGCAAAATAAAATATTTTACATAGTATTGAGTGAGTGTATAGGTTGCCAAATTTCTACTGGATTGTCATACGCTTCAGCAGTGTGTTCAAGTGTGCATGGGCTAGCACAATAAACTTACAGAAACACATCCAGCAGTGATCTTAAAATAACCAGAAAAACTATTATATTCATAAAAGTGTTTCAGCACTGTAACTTACAGTGAAAGATGTGATGTGAACAATATTTTTTTTAAATAGACTACAGCCCTTTCTGTATTGAGGCACTGTAGATCTCCATTAGTAGATCCAGATTTATCAGATCTACTGATCTGGATCACAGGGAGGCGAGCTTTGCAGCCTCAGGGCATGGGGGAAGGTGATTTTCAGTATTGTGTTATGGCATACCACTGAATGACAGCTCCCAGTAATTCCTCCATGATCCAGAATATAGGCCTTAGTCTGGTTTGTAGATCTGATATATCAGGTCTACAGTATATCTGAATTAAGGGCCTCTTAATCTGGACTGGGCTCTGTTTTGTTCAGACTAACGAGTGCAGGTTCTCCTTGATCTGTATCAGTGTGCCAATCAAGAGGCCCTAGATCTGGAATAGAGTCCCATTGATCTGAATAACAGGGTAGTACAGAAAGCGCATATGCACCTGTTGAATAATTGTCTGGCTTCCAGTCAGATATCCCTGATGGTTTTTCCCATCTTAACCTTGGCTATATTACACACTTGACCTTGCTTCTTTATAGAAGACTTAAACAGCCCACCCAGAAGACAGAATTTTTAAACCTCCTTAACTCACAACTATTCTCTTAAAACTCAGAATATTTTCAAGTCTCTCTCCTCCTTTTATAGCACCATTGATTTGAATAACCCCTCCCTGGAATGCTATTTAGGTTAATCAGATGAGGTTCATCCACTGCCTGGACTGTCCACCACTAGGAATACTTGAAATGGTATCTCATTAAAGTGTACCCCAATGCTGGGGAGGGTCAGCCAGCTGCCAGCATCATGCAGGTAGAGCAGTTATGTAGGTAGACTAGACCCCAGGAGAGTCACAGCCTCCCAAGAGACTGCTCTAGCATGCAGTTACTGAAGTCTTTAGACACAGAACTGTTGCAGAAGCAGTCTTACTCAATAATCTTATTTTAAATCTGCTAACAAAGTCAATGAAAAATAAAATTACAAAGAGACTGTGATTTTCACTCCTATTTTTATAATATTGTGGTATTTCAAGGATAAAGAACTGTTTCACTATGTTTATATATATTGATCCAGTTATTTTACAGCGTTGCACTGCATTTTTCTTCTAACCCGGGCAAACAGAATACAGGATCAGGAGAGCATATGCGGGCATTATAATCATATTGCAATGATTTTCTCCTATGCTTACTCCTGGAAGACCATTTTAAGGATCATCCTGGGAGCAGCACCGGCCACTGCAAGCAGAAGTCCTTCCCTCACTGCATGCTGGTTAATGTGTTCTCTTTGCATTAGATCAAGGGAACATCTGTGGCAGAGCATTGGCTTCATATGAAGCCTATGAACTAGAATGCAGCAGCCGGAATTTCCACCTGTATATACCCGCATCAGCTGTTATTGCCAGGGAGGAATAATCTTGGAAACCCTTTTACAGAAAACAGTCTGTGTGCATGTGTGTCTGTATCTCTGTAGTGGGCATTTCACGTGAGGGCTTCATCAAAAGCCAATCTTCTATGGGCTATATTTCAGTTGGTAGATCAACATACACAAGCCACTTTGCTTAGATTTTCTTGCCCTGACTTGTGACCGTTTCCTTTGCACTCACATTTAGCTTCTTACTTTCGGACTGTCTACATTGTTTTATGAACTCCTGGCCTGTTTGTGGATTATTGTCGCTATCCGGCTTAGCAACCTGAATCCTTGGCTCTGGGAAACCTGGGGGAGGTAGTTTCTGACTACCTCGATCGTGGCTGCAGTCCTGAGACCACAGCGATACGTGGTTACAACCCCAATGGGCTGCAACGATCGTGGTACCAGTAGACTGGTACGATCACCGGGTGTTACGATAGTATTCCCTTATAAGCCACCGGCATGCCTATAAGGGATCACCATGTGCTCTTATGGTGATTTAAAGACAGAGAGCACAGGAGAAAGAAGTTAGGCAGGAGACAAGATGGGCTGGAAAAGAGGCAGTTTATTTCTGTGCAGGGCTTTTTATATCCCCCACCAGAAGGCGGGGAAGGAAGTGACCTCAAGAGAAAATCCCAGGAGGTGATAGGTCAAGTTGTGTCAGCTGAGCAGGGCAGAAGTCCTTCTGATGTCATATCCCATGGTGGTAGGCGGGGAGGATCCTCAAACAGGAAGAGAAGGCGGATGCCATGCGGTAGGTAGCCATTCTGCCTTCAGGCAAGAATTCTAGCACCCTGCTGTGATGGGTGTGTACTGCAAACTAGGAGAGCAGGAAGATTCTTGTTACTCTGAGGCTTGAGAAGCTGGTGGGGAAAACCTGGGCAAATTTGCAATTGCTACAGATTATGGCTTTTTTGACTATATAATGAGGGCTCTCTTGCTCTGTAGGCATTCAGCTTCAAATCTTCAGCCAAGTGTTTTAATTTCTGAGCATCCACCAACCAAGACCAGTCTGTTTCCTGCTGATGCCAAGTGCCTCAGCTCTATGCCCCAGACACTCATTTTCCAGCCTCATTTCCAGCCTCATTTCTAATTTGCTACTCCAAACCTTCTGCTTCCCACTGCCTCTTTGCCACCCATGACATCACACTGACACTTACAACTGTTGTAAAATGTCCATCATTAAATGACTAATGTAATCCAATGATGTATAGTTTGCTTTCATGGCATGTGGAGGAAAAAAACCCATTTCACAACACTGAACTATAATTAATTCCCAAATAGGTGTAGTAAATGCACAATTTTAAATAAACTCTTTGAAAAGAAATTAGTAATGTAAACAGGTTTGGGTTTGGGTTTTGGTTTTTTGTTTCATTTTGTTTTGGTTTTTTGCAAATCATCTGTAGGTTTCACACCTGCTGTTTTCAAGCTGGGGCTACCACACCGATACAATTATTCACACAAAATGGTATTGTTTAGCAAATTATATGACCATTTACATTATTTTTCTGGCAATCAGTGAGATTTTTTTAATCAATCAAAAGGAATTAAAAATCAGGATCAACATGTGGTCCCACAAATGAGTTGTCTTTGGGTGCCTGGTCCGCTAACTACAGATTGCATATGTGTAGATGTTAATTTAGTATTCCAAGCCGAAAAAAGAACAGTCATGATTCAAGATAGAGGGGAATAGCTCAATAAATAGCTGGCTGCCATCCAAGTACTTTGAGCTTGCCAAATTTGTATTACAAACCAAGTAATTACAAACTTCAGCACCAGCTCTAACGGGGATTATCCTTAATGTAGAGCTGAAATGAAAGATTTCAGAGTATTCTATTTTTTATTTGCAAATGTTTTATTACATTTCAAAAACTATCAATAAACAATAGGTACACAAATTGAAACATGTCTTTTTTATCACATGGAAAAATACACATCATGTGTGCTTTACATTGGCTTTTATACCAAGTATAGAGATTTTCATAGTTTACAGCAGTCACCAAACATGTTTTTTTTTCCAAAATAGCACCTTATATTATACCATTAGAGTGTTGTTTCCAGTATCCGATGTGAAGCAATCACAGGGTAGAGTCTGATAATTAATCTTTATCTAGGCTAAGTCTGAATGGGTAAACACATAAGTTGAGTTCCATCTAATGGAAGAAATGTAGAATTATACAGGTCAAAATAAAAAATAAATTTAAAAACTAAATTTGGTCTAGTGGGTGAGCCAGTTTGGTCTAGCGGTTAGGGAGCCAGACTCTTATCTGGGAATACCAGGTTTGATTCCGTCCTCCTCCATGAAGCCAGCTGGGTGACCCTGGGCTAGTCACAGCTCTCCTCTGAACTCTCACAGCCCCACCTACCTCACAGGGTGTATGTTGTGGAGAGAAGAATAGAAAAGCTTTGTCAGCCACTTTGAGTCCCCTTAAATGGGTGAGAAAAGCAGGATAGAAAAGCCAACTCTTCTCTTCTTCTTATACATATTGCAACAAAGGGAAAAGTAGATTTCCTACTTCTGGTTTTCTTACCAAGCAACAGTAGCAAGAAGCAATTGAGTACTTTGGAAGATTCCACTACCCATGTGCTCCAGTTTTTCAGCTTTTGTCTGCAGCAAAAAAAATTCTCCTGTGTTGATAGAATCAGTGGGGTTTGCCAGGATTTAGAGAGCTTCAAATGAAGCTGACAAACAGTACCCACAACCTCTGGCTGGGTCCTGGGTCACGGCCTCTGCATCTTCCAGCATGAGCCACATGAACATCCTAGAATGCACATGAGCAGAATAGGGGTGTACATGAATATTTGAAGGTATTTGAAATTCAATTGAATTCATCCAAATTTTGACATTCGAATTCAAATCAGATGTTCATAAATTTGAATTTAAAGATTCAAACAAATTTCAAATTTTGGATCTATCCATTCTAATTATCTGAAAATTCACACGTGTACGGGTTCGTACATGATACCTACTTGCAGATATGCATCTTTACTGCATCCGTACGCATTTGTACAGATCTGTACAGGACAAAAATGGGTTGCATACGGGATAACTACAGGATACATACAGACCTGTACGGATGCGTACGTGATGTGTAATGATGCGTATGGGCACATACAAATGTTGTTGACATTCGTAAGTGAAAATTCAAATCAACTTTGAACGAATAGATTCAAATTTGCTTAATTTGAATCAAATTTGGTTAAATTCAAATTTTAAAGACTCAAATTGAACTGAATTCTGAGATATTCAATTTGAATCGAACCCCAAATATTGCATTCGTGCACACCTCTAGAGCAGAACAGGAGCCGAAGGTCCAATCTATGCACAGAATGTCACAATACCATGAAGGAACAATGGGCTGGGACAAAACTTGGCAACCCAAATGTGTTTTTTGTATGGGATAAAAATAGCCACATTCCACTCCAAGATCACACACACACCTCAGAGAGTTGGCATGGGGACACTTGCATTAGCCCCCTCCCTTCATGAAGACTCTTCACCTGGTATATTAGGCCACACAGAGGGTATATAGTCCATTAGGGGATCCTGTTTCATGTACCTGCCTTGCTGCTGCTGCTGCTGCTGCTGCTGCTGCTCCTTCCTTCCTCCCTCCCTCCCTCCCTCCCTCCCTCCCTCCCTCATTATCATTTGATTCTTTCAGAACCTGAGGCTGTGCTCAGAAACAGCTTAATGATAGTTCCAAAGTGGGGTCATTCACATGCTAGTCTGCCCTCTCCTCTATCACACAAATTCTGCACTTGAAAAGGTGAATCAAACTAGGGATGATAATATGGGAGTCAAATGCTACTGTCTCTGGGGCATTGTTGAGCTGCTTTTTTGTTATGAATGGACACAGTACTTAGTTGGAAGGGAGAACATTCCAGACAGAGGTTCCCAAAATCTTGGACAAGCATTGTCTTGACTTGACATTGGAGCTGTGTTCGTACATAATAAAAAGGGTGCCTCAGAGGCATCTTAGAGAGACCGTGTGTGGCCCCAAGTTCTCAAGCCTTCTCTAATCCACCTTTTCTAACACAGAATGTTCAGGAGAGAAGGAGGGGCAGACTGGTGTGTGAACAATCCCACCTCAAAGCTTGCTCTAGGCCATCTCAGAGGTGCCTCATATATGCTTTTTTTTCCTGTATATTTTAATCATGTCAGTTCCAATTTTAAATGAACTATTTGGTATTCCTAGCCCTAATCAGATCGGATCCTGAGCTGTATTCCAAGGACTGTGCTTTACACAGAAAAGGGCAGGAGGAACAATTGCCAGAGTATGTGACTTTGTGGAATCAAATCTCAAAACAAGGATAATACAAGGGTCAATGAAACATGATCCTGCTACTAGAAATGCTGAAATATATTCCCATAAAATTAAACATCAGCTTTACCGAAGGAGGAATTAATAGGGAATACTAAGCAGCCTCAACTTTACATTGTACTTGATATGCTATTCACAGTGTCATTACAGATATTTATCTCTGTTTGTGTTATCTCCAGCTTGTGCCATTAGAGTCTCACACAACAGCAATCAGAAACAAAGCACAATTCTTACATTTACCAAACGGAGTTATAAAACCCACATATTTGTAAAGCCCAAATCTCATCAGTAATAATGAAGCACAAGTGTTCTTTGCATTCCATTGTCCATAAATTGTAAGGACAGCAGATCTAACTTTTCATGTAATAAATCAAAATGTATTACTTTGTAGAATTTCTATAGATGTTTTCTATCACAGGCACTCGCTACTACATAATATGTGAGACCAGGATCTGCAAGAGGAAATAATGCCCTTGCATTTGTTTGGATTCTTCTTTCATCTTCTTTATCTCGGCTATTGAGAAGAGGCAGAGTCAATTGGATTGCTAATGAATTCTTTTCTGAACTGACCTTTATAAACTCTCCAACATGCTCATAACACACACTCAAAATAATCTATCAGGAACCCTTTGTAACCACTGCCCCAAATATTTGCAAAGCAAATTGAAAGCTTTATTTTAGGAAAGAAGATACCGTCTTATACTAATATCCACAATATCTGCTGGACTAAAAGAAAGATAAAATCCAAGGCTGAAATACGCAGTAGCTATGATAGGATGTTGGCCTTTGTTTGAAAGTGGATTATTCAAAGCCTAAGTCAGTCAGATAAAGAACACTGTGAAAGGTCCACCTGTTAAAAGATGGTCTATGAAACCATCCAGGCTGATCTTGCTTTGGTTATAAAATCTTAAGATTGTATTTGTTGCTGTAGTTTTGTGTGGTGGTTATGAATCTATAAGAGGCTATAAACCTATGATCTTCAGCCAATCTCTGGTCAGCTAGGAATTGGGGCTGCCAAACATAGCACACTAGAGGCATTTCTGCAAGTAGTACACTTCTAGGCCTCATAGATCCACTGGTCTATTTTGTCTGCATTAGACAATGTGTAATCCAGGGTAAAGGAGGCCTTAATCCAGATCACTGGTAGACCCATTTAATCAGGTTTACCAGCAGATCAGGACACCCCTGATTTGGAACATGGGAGGCATGGAAAAGTCAAGCCTCTTGTGTTCAGGACTACTGGGAAGCATCTTTCAGCACCACACCATAGCATGCTGCCAAAAAAAGTGAAACAAAAAAACCAGAGGCCTCAAGGCAATGCATTTTTGTTCTTAGCCCTTACAAGTGTGGGGGTGCACCTGGAAAGCTTTTAAGAACCTCACAGTGTGGGTGGCCAGTCTGGATCAATGTGATCACGGTGGAAAGCCTTTGCATGGTCTCAATCAGTGGGCTAGGCTAGACCCACAGGTCCAGATCAAGAGTGAGCAAGTGCAAAAACTGCCTAGGTCAAAGTGCACTGGCTTCCTTCTCCAGACTAGCACAGGAATATCAGAATCCATCAGACCACTGACAGCAGCCTGGCAACAAAATTGGTATGGGACACCACAACCCAAAGCTAAGCGAAAATCCAGAAGGCTGGGTCACATAGCTCAACTTCAGTGCACCTTTTTAGTTCCTCAGTGGCATACCCAATGAGGGAACAGCTTCTTCCACAAGCTCAGGGAGCACAGGAAGACTGAAAGTGAGCCAAGTTGATCTGTCTGAGTCTTTTAAATACCACTACATTTGTTTTACCTTAGCATAAGGAAATGCAAGCTGCAGCAAGCCCAATTCACAGTGTTAACTTTGACTTATAAGGCCCTAAATGACTTGG
>MTQE01001141.1:19250473-19269864 GCA_014337955.1 Aspidoscelis marmoratus
AACTCAAAGCAGCTGACAAAGCTTTTCTATTCTTCTCCCCACAACAGAAATGGTGTGAGGTAGGTGGGGCTGTGAAAGCTCAGAAGATACCTTGACTAGCCCAAGGCCACCCAGCTGGCCTCCTTCATGGGGGAGGGTGTAATTGAACCTGGTATTCCCAGATAAGAGACCGGCTCCCTAACCACTAGACCAAACTGGCTCACAAGGTAAGGAACCATAATATTAGACTATTAGATGACTTCTAATGAAGAAATGATATAAACCTGTGGTCTAAGAATTAACTACCCCAGCAAAAAGCAAGATACTACTGGGCTGCAGCTGAGAATTAACTTTAAAGTGGAAGTTGAAAACATAGGTGGTTCTGCTGCAAATCAGAATGTTGCTGTACTGTGGCTCTGGTTTTTAACATTTTATTGCTCAGGATAGGAAGAATATCAGTTTAATATTGAATATTTCTGTCATATTATTAATAATAACGTATGATCTAGAAAACTCATAAATTAATGGCAAAATGAGTTTAAGAACATAAGAGAAGCCCTGCTGGATCAGGCCACAGCCATCTAGTCCAGCATGCTGTCGCACATGGTGGCCCACCAAATGCTCATGGGCATCTCAAGCAGAGACAAGGGAAAACCTTCTCCTGCTCTCGAATCCCAGCAAATGGATTCCCCAAGTTTCTTCTTTGGATGTGTGTGAGGGGGCGGGAGGTTGAAACAGCTCTTCTCCTACCAGACATAAAGAAGCCAATGTCCAACTAAATTATTCAGAAAATACAGGCTCAGCTACTGGCATGTATCCTCTATCTTCCTCCATGAATATGGAGGCAAATAATTTGTTTGGTCTCTCTGTAATCTCCATGTCTTCTTTAATTATCCGTTTCTGTCCTTTAGCATCTAATGGTCCAACTGCTTTCCTTAATGGATTCCTACTTCTGATATACTTATAGAAGTTCTTGTTATTTCTTTTGATGCTTTCTTAATTGTTGCTAGTGTCTATGTTCCCTCCTGTTCTCCTCATTTGGACAAGCCTTCCATTTTCTAAATGAACTCTTCTTGGATTTAATGACTTGATCTACTGCACTTGTGAGCCACATTGGTTTCTTCTTGGACTTAGAAGTCCTCTTTCTTTTAGAAATGCATTCTAGCTGCACTTCCATTATTGTGTTTTTAAGCAGTCTCCATTCATTTTGAAGTGATTGAACTCTTCTAACTTTCCTCATTTTGCAGAAGTTTCCCTTATGAAAGTTTAAGGTCTCTGTGTTAGATTTTATTAAGAACTTATTCCCTGTATTTAAGTTGAAGGTTATTGCATTGTGGTCACTGTTCCCAATTGGATCAGCCACAGTGATGTCCTTTACCAGGTCCTGAGCATTACATAGGATCAAGTCCAGGACTGCATTTCCCCTGGTTGGTTCCATAACCATTTGCTCCATGGAACAGTCATTTAGCAGGTCTAGGAATTTTCTCTCTCTTTCCTGAGTTGAACAGGAGTTCACCCAGTCTATGTGATGATAATTCAAATCCCCCATTATAACTACCCTATCTTTTTGGGATACCTCCTTTGCCTTATTTTCCAACTGTTGATCTCCTTCGGGTGTTTGGTTGGGGGGACAATAGCATGTCCCTATTGTTAGGCTTCCTTTAAGAGCTGGTACAAGGAAGGCTGGAGAGGCTATTGGTATGGTGTCTTCCTGTGAAAAAAATGCTGACTACACACACTACCATCTGTACCTGACTGTTGTCTTTGTGTGTTTTTAAGAGCTCTGAACATGAACATTCCATTTTCAATTGATTCTTTGTTTTCTATGAATTCTTACAATTCTCATAGGAAAGGGGTTTTTTTCTCTCTCTCTCATGATGGTGTGCACAATTATTTCAATTACTGCACTATTAACTTGGTAATAAAACAGTTCTCTCAGCATCTCTGTGAGCATAATAAATCACTGAGGTGGGAAATGCATAGCCAGTAGTTTCCCGCAGTAGAGTGTGGGGCCATTTAAAACATGTTTTATTAACCTGGGCAAAGCTGTACTTGTAACCCTATCAGTGAAAAAATCCATTATAGTGTTCTGAATTCCTTTGCTGTGTGAATTGCCTTTACATATGTCTTAACTGTGTGCAATTATTTATGACTGCTTTTTCTCTTCAGTACCTTTAGATCCCTGCTAGGGAAGTTATATGTTCCTTATTTCAGGGGAAGCAGCAAAAACTGCAGATTTCACTTGCTCTTCTCTTCTCCACATGAGTCATTAACATCAATTACTAACCACTGGATTGTCAATTAAGACTATTGCTTGCCGCTATTCAATGACAAATGTGCTAATTGTCATCAATTTACTGCTCCAATTATGTGGTCATATACTTGCCTCAAGGTGCACCATTGTTGTATAGGCAGACTAAGAGAGAACCAGCTGCAAGGTGCCTGTAAGACAGTATTAGACTGATCAATAAAGGAGGCACAAAGCACCTTTGCAGAAAGGCAAAGGCTTCTATAGAAACTCCTACAGTGCAACTTATTCCTAAGGTAATTACATCAAAGCCAAAATTAACATTTACTGGACAAAGGATTGCATTTCAATATCAATATCTTTCTTTAAAAAAAAACACCTCTCATATGGTTCTTATTCCATTGCAGTTATGTATGTTCATAATGTTTCTAGCACCTTGAGCTGTTTCTGCACTTACCTGGCCTCGGACCACTCCACTTGGCTGTGGGGTCTTGCCCTCTGCTCACGTTCCTAACAGACTCAGGGGAAGAAACTATTGATGAGGTCAAGATCAGACATGGAGATGTGGATTCTGAAGGTTCTGCTCAGCCTGGGCCTCCACTTTCCCTGCAAAGGCTCTTGATGAGTCAGCAAGACAGGCTCAGGGCCAGGAGAAACTGAAAGCCAGGTGTGCACATGGCTATGACTCAGCAAGTAGTGATACCTCATGGAATCAGAACTGTATTGCCAGCAGCTGAACTGTGTGCCGTGACTATAGCTTGTGACTTTAACCTGGGCTTCCAACTGTGGACCGGCTCTTGGAACATCTCTTGCTTAGATTTGATGCTGAATGGACAGTTCTATAGTCCTCTTCAGAGCCTTTTTTGTGTACATGCTGGTGTAAGCTTTGGGTCCAGCACAGTGGCTAGACTGGAACACCTGCCACAATGTAGACACCATTTTTCAGGTCCATAATTCAGATCAGAGGGTGTCTCTTGAACAGGATCAAGTCTGATAAGTACATAAAGCCCCATAGCCTTAGATCTTCTAAGGAAGGCTGCTGCTGCCCTCTCCAAATAAAGTGGATGGCTATGAGAGAAAGGGGCAGGAACAACCAATCATCCTCATGTACCTTTAGGTGCCAAATGAAAATATTTCATTATCAAATAAAGAGTATGATTTTGCACACTGTGGTTCCTTGATATCTGAGTGTATGGGTGTTCCAAATCCTAATAAATAAAATATTTCTAAATCTTAATGCCTATGGAAAAAAGGAAATTATGGCATCTAGTTGCTTCCCCCCCCCTTTTCCCCACAGGCTTCAGTTATCCAAAGTAAAGGTCAGGGGGGGTGAGGGCTTGCATTGGCTTCTTTAGGTCTGGTAGAAGAGGAGTGGTTTCAACCTCCCACCCCCTCACAACATCCAAAGAAGAAATTTGGGAATTCCAGCTTCTGAATATGCATGTTCTACTATTCTCAGCGTGTCTCATGAATAGGCAAATCTCACAAGCAGCAAAACCACTAATTTGTGTGGTTTACTTGTAGCTAGAATAATATCTCTATGATCAACAACCACCAAAAAATGTAAAATAAATGCTTGTTACCTTGGCTTTGGTCCAATTTAAGATAGCCATGCTAAAATCTAGCCCTGTTTCCACATTCATCATTGGTATCCTAAGACAAGGTGCAATGCTGGACCAGGTTGCCACTGGAGCAGGACAAGGTAATTTGCATAGGATGGCCCATACCACTCCAGCCCCAGCCATTGCTGTCAAAAGCTGACCACAGCCTTTGAGGCCAATGCTCAGCCTCCAAAGGCTTTCCCCCCTAGTCTTTAAAGTTTTAGACAAGGCCCTTTTCAGGTACTTGCCCACTTCCTGTCATGCTGTTGAAACTGTGTCCCTGAGATAGGATTCCACATATTACCCACTGTCCCAATCTAGGGACTGTAGCATGGAGGTAGACTTCACATCAAGGTCTAATGGTAAAGCAGCACTGGATGCCACTTTGGCCAGGCCTCACTTATCCCTCTCTAGCATGTGGAAGAGAGTCCTCTGGACTGCTTCCTAGCCTGGTGTAACAACCTGTGCAGAAAGGACCTAGGTGAAATCAATGAACATTATTTTTGTCTAATTTGGTTTGTCTGACACATTAGAAATCCGGGAAAGAAAGAAAATATAATATTTTAGCAGAGAGAAAATGAGGAGGAAATACCTCTCTCTTTTTACTTAGTAAAAATCCTTGTCTGAATACAACACTGACACATAAAGGATGTATTTGAAAATGACAATCTACCCAGTAATATTTTCCCAATTAGCTTCCCTTCCCCCTTTTTTCTATCTTTCTCCATGCATATGAATTAAAAATAATGATCTTGTGCTGTACTCTAGCTTGCCAAATGCAAATTCCCATGCGAATTGCAATTAACACCATTGATTTAGTTAAACTAGAACTGAAGGAGTGATCCCTGCAATCCAAGAGTGATGGTGAGAGAGAAGCAAGAGGTAGGTTAAATAGCTTGTTAAACTCTCTTTTTAAAAAATCAAAGGGATTGTTATTAAGAAAAGCAGGGGCCTTGGGCAGCTTCACCATGAAGTCATACTTAACAGATCATTTAATTAAACCATGCATTAAACTTTCTCTTGGAGAGCTTCTAATGATCACTGGGGGTGGGGGGAGAGATCACATACCAATGGAGAGGCAATAAGTAGTCTGGTAACTTTAATGGACTTAGGAAAACACTGAATGGAAAAGTTCCACTTGCCAATCATATGAAAGATCCAGATTTCTACCTATTATTTTGAGGATTTCATTCCAGGGTAAGCCCAAAATGCCATTGAGATCCAGAGTTATGATGATTTAATTTTTCAATATTCTGATGCACTTTTTAATGTGTTGGATACAACAGTGATGTAGGAGGAAAATTATAGTCCTTGTGGGACAGAATATTAAGTACCAAGTCTGAAATTAATAACTCATGAGGTTAATCCAGATCAGTATAGAGATAGATTAATGCATCCACCTACCATGTGCTGTGTCCTGTCTCAGGGGCCTCTTGTACATTCTGCATCTGGTGTCCTGTCAGACCCCCACTTCTCTTGATCTTATACCTAGTGCTTATTCTTCTACTGTTAAGATTAGTGCCTCAGTGCTGTCTTTCAGTTCTGCTTTTTTAAGGCACTGATAAGATGTTCTATGTCAGCCAATTCCATGATCTGCTGATGGTACATTCAGTGAGAGGCACTGTTATGCCAAGGTTCCTCTACTGCTTTCTTTTATTCCATGCTTCTTGTCTATCCACAGGAGTTCATCCATAGGATCCATTGTAATGATATATTAACGGATGCTTCCCTCCTCATTTATGACAGTGAGATGCATCAGTGAGTTAATGTCTTGCTCACACGTGGCATATCACTTGATATCATACATATTCAGGAGGTGGTTGATGGTGACTCTTGAACTTGTACCATATCCATTTTGTGTAATAATCTGACTGAGGAGAATCAGTCATGTTCTCATTACAGCAGAATAGTAATGGCGGAGGAGGAGTTGGCTTTTCAACCTCGCTTTTCTCACCCATTTAAGGGGACTCAAAGCAGCTGACAAAGCTTTCTATTCTTCTCCCCACAACTCCCTGTGGGGTAGGAGGGGCTGTGAGAGCTCAGAAGAGACTTGTGACTAGACCAAGGCCACCCAAGCTGGCTTCATGGAGGAGGGAGGAATCAAACCCTGTACTCCCAGATAAGAGGTCCAGCTCCCTAACCACTAGACCAAACTGGAGAAAGTGAATTACCTTGGTATATGTCTTTTTTATGTCCACTTATGTTGTTGTCTTTGAGTTAGCTTCTACTTACTCACTGATTTCTTGATGAAAACTTTTGGTGTTTAATTAATATTGAATAGTGCCAGGCATTCAAGAATCCATGAGTGTGGCACTGAGTCAGTCAATTCATGCTGTGCTCAGGTTGGTCTTTCTGCACCTTGAATCCAGAGTGACTGCTCCGTTTGTCAGTAGCTGGTGCTTTGGGCTTCTAAAGTTGTTTCCAGTTCCCCTTTGAACCGTGCTTGTATATTGACATACTTGATTATTCAACTTGATGCCTAGTGCTGTTCTATTGTTGGGGTCTTTGGTGATCAGTGTTGTCCTGTTTTGTACTAGCCAGTCAGGGAAGGAGCTGCCTGATAGCAAGTAATTCACTAGCGCTGTTAAATGTTCATGCAGGGCTGTTAGTTTCTTTAACCACTATGTGTGGATCATGTCTAGGCCTGGAGCTGTCCAGTTCTTCATATAATTAACTCATTATTGAATAACTGCTTCTGTGATGACAATTGGTTTCTGCTCTGGGAGACTGCAGTGCTCTGTTCTCTCTTAGCTATTGAGCACTGAAATTATGATAGGATTCTTTCCCCCATTTCCCCCCCCAGGATTGTTCATTTTCAGCTCTTGGTGGATCTGCTCTTAATAGCCTGCAACCTCGTAACTGATAGTTGAGTTGTGTAATTGAGTTCTATCAGCTTTCTGACAAACTTGTGTATGCTTCTTACTTTGGCCTCCAGGCTTAGGCTTCAGGGCAGACATAGTTTGTTATCGTCTTTTGAACTCTTGCACCATGGTCACACCTTCACTTTAAACCTTCTTCAGTTCATCTTCAGTTCTGACTGCTCACTAGGAAAGTCCAAATGGAGGGTGGAAAGCCCACAAATAAAATGAATAGAATGAAAAGATTTGAGCAGTCAAACCTGAAAGTGTGAAGGTGTCTTGTTACCAAGCATATCTACAATCACTGGTGGTGCATTTACCAATTTGTTGGGTTTGGTTACAGTGGTAGTTGGGTAGTCTGTACTTCTGATAGTATCTCATCTGTAAGTAGTTGTGTGCTAGACTTATGCAGTCTCATGTGAGAATTGATAGTAGCAAGCTTGTTCACAATCAGTCTCATTTCAATAGGTCTGCCTTGCAGCATGGATAATGGTGATGATGTCTTTTCATTTTCTTCTGTGGGCGTAGGCTGTATTTTCAATATTTCATGAGTGTTATTGTAGTTTAGACATTTTGCTTGTCACCTGTCAATCTCCAATTGTAATAGCAGTTTCCTCTTGATTATATTTGAAGTAATTGTTTCTCAGCAACTGTGAATATTAGTTTTATAAGCATCCATAGTTCCCTCATCCATTTTCTATGACCCCTCTTAAAAGCTTGCTATTCCAGAAGATCTAGGGTCTTTTGCTCATCCATAGCTGCATTCACACCTAAGTTTTAATCTGGTTTCAATGTACTTTCAGAGTGAGAGAACACATCAGCAAAGTAGCTAGACGATTTTCTTTCCACTTTATCTAACCCAAAGATGGATTTTCTGAGTTAGATAAAGTGGAAAGAAATGACCAGTCACTTTGCTGATAGGTTCTCTCACTCTGAAATCAGACTGAAACCGGATTAAAACTTAGGTGTGAACACAGCCCAGAAGTGGTTTGTCATCAGAGTATCCTGGTTCCTCAACATTTGATGCAGCTTTTGTTAATCTGAGCAACATCTGAGCTGGCATGACTCTATTCTTTTTTGTCTCATAACTGAGGTAGGGTAGTCAGGTGTAAGTCAAGCATTAGGGGGGTCTTGCCTAAAGATCCTTATAGAAGAGTGTTCCAGGCAAGATTTGACTTGATGTCCTGCATAGTAGCTGCATGGCAAACTGTGTGTTGCACCACAGTTGGGGACTACCTATTTGTATCCTGTTACTCCATGCTTGGTTTTGTCCTTGGTAAAGTGTCTTTTTATTTATTTTGCCCCTCCCTGAGCAACAACCAGAGAATCTGAAGTCCACTCTATCTTTATCTACAAACAAACAAAAGTTATCCTTAGAGACTGCGGAGGTATTTGATTTTTACACATTCTAATTGATCTAGTAGTAACATTTCTTATTTTCTTTGTATTCCCTCTGGCCCAAACAGTTGCCTACGTTTAAAGGCTTAGTCCCATAAATGAACTCCTCTCTCTCTCTCTTTGAATTCACTTCCCATTCAGCCATCTCTGGTTGTATTCACATGGAGTAAAACAATCAACAAACCTCAAAGGTGACTCAGAGATAGTTCAGTTTTACATATGTGTGCTCATAACATCTCTAATGCACATTAAAGTACAGAAATAGCACTTTCAGTGCACATTAGAAAGTAATTAAAGATGGGATGAGAACAGCAGGGACGCATATTTTACTATGTGTGAATGCAGCCTAAGACTATCTGGGTGTTTAGCTAACACCTGTTTTGCCTTGGCTGGGCAGCTATTTAAACCCACAGTGAAACATCAGTCTTTGTGCTATCCGGTCACTCATGACAGGCAATGCTGTTTAGGAAGCTGGCACACTTCAAGTTTCTGATACCGCTGTGGCCAAGATGGGGCATAATAAGTTCTCGTTTGTTGAACATTTCCCTTAGGTTTGCCTCACAGTGACAGCAGCATTCCCAAAAGCTGTCAGTTTAATATCCCACAATACCCAAGGATATTCAGTGTAGTGCTACTGTACCATTAAGAGCAATAGCTGTTATTTTCCATATACAAATAGTGTTTTCTGTTGTATTTTATGTGTAATAAATGACTATCCTTTGATTATAAATCACCTTGATGGGTCCTGCGGGTCAGTGGGGTCAAAGAAATACAATAAAATATAGCGGCAGAATCCATGCAAAAAACGGGGAAGAACTACAACCATAGAGTTTTGTCCTTTCTCATTAAAGAATAGACTATATACATTTAAGGACTAGCCTTTGATGTCAGAGGGTGCTTTCACTGCAATAGATGGCCATTCCATTTGTAGAACCAATCCCCATGCTGCTGCAGGGCTTTGATAATGTGGTCAAGGCTTAGTTGCCTCCACAGCCCTCCACCCAATGGAAGTTTTTGCAGCTTCAGAGATCTCAGAAATCATCTGTCTTTGCCAGGAACCTACTGAATTTTTTTTCTTTTGTGACTAAAATTGATTTCATGATCTCAAAGTATGAAACTTCCTTTCAAAGCTCCTAAAAATCTGTCAGGTCTATAATGGTGTGGGATGTGGCTGGGAGAATTTCTGAATGAATCCAAACACTGTGTCACATGAATTTCATTTAATCTTTCTTTTTCTTTCAACATTCTTTTATTGAAAAAGTACATTTTTAAAAAAGCTACATTAGTCCTACCTGCAAACAATCTTTGTCTGAAGGAAAGTGTTCAATAAATACAATGTCATTGCCATTGTTTCTTGATCTCTCAGATGTGTTTCTGGCTTTTCTTGTTACATGCTGTACATAAGTGAGCCTTCAGTTTTTAGAAACAAGATATCTACACACACACTCTCACACATATACGTGCACACAGGCTGCACACCACTTCTAATTAAGTAGCATCTCCTCCCGGAGTTGCAAACATGTTCTAGGTCTCTTACTTCCCAACCCACTTACTTCTTTCTTTCCCCCTGGACATGCTACCCATTTAATAACTGTATCGCAAATCAATAGAATACAACTTATGCTAAGTAAACACTGCTGAAATACATTCTGTTTCATGTTTTGTAATGGGTGATTGGCACTTACGTTATTCATTTCCCTGGATGGGTAGAATTCCAAAGCAACCCACTGATACAGTTAAGAGTGATGTAGTACTACCCTGATTATAAGAGAACACATACTAATTAAAGACACCTTTTAACAACTTCATCACTTCTTGAATTATGGATGGAGAAAAAGCAAGTAACTGATGTGGTAAGTATATCATTTGAAGAAAGCTGCAGAAGTCAGTCACTAAGTCATTGATAATAAACAAATAGCTTTGTAACAAGGTGTTACCAACTAATAATGCTACACTTTAAGTTGCTCATAAATCAAAAATAGTGCCTGCTGTATGTACATTTATTTATTTGTATATTTCTATCTCACTTCATATAAAATAGTTCTGAAGGTGTTTCCAAAAATAAAAAGAGGTAATTAAAAACAAGGATTAACAGATGGATGGATGGATGGATATTTCCATCCCACTCCGCACTCAAAGAGTTCAGCAGAGGGGGGATTATATGAAAGCTAATATAAAAACCCAACTTAAAACAAATTTATTAAAACAGTAAATCACAATAGCTGAAAGGGGAAAGGAAGCTGATTCTTCACCCAAAGGCAAAGGTAAACAGACATGCCTTCATCAGGCATCTGAATGTATAGAGTGAAGGTGCCTGACACACCTTGGAAGCAGTGGCAACTGGTGGATTATCAGAGTGGGTGGGCACAGATTAGGGACAGAATAAAGGACGTGATCCAGTAGCCCTGGAACATACAAACTCTTCTTAACTACTCATCTTTAAGCTTTAAAAAGACAAAGCAGCTTACAAAATAAATAAGAAAATGCATTGTGCCAAAATTATGAATATTTTTATTATTTAGACTGTTCTTCACCCATATAGGCCACGCTCTATTGGAAGCTATTGCCAGACCCATGGTATCCTGGGCCTAGAAGCGGACATATGTACTGCAAGCATGCTGCAACATGAGGCCAGAAGGGCCAGGGTAAAAGGTGTATTTTCATCAGACATCTTAGAGAAACAGCCCTAGACTGGGCTGTCTGGTGGATTCCCGTGACACTAAGAAGTTTCCCTGCTTAAGGAGACTCAAATCCATCATGGTCATAGAAACCTTCAGCTACCCCAGCATTCAGAGTCCATACAGGACAGGACTCAAAGGAAGCTAAACATGAAAGGGCTGGATGAAAAAGTACATTTTAACCAGGTTCCAAAAAAAAACAAATAATGCTGATACCTGGCAAACCTCCAGAAAATGGCTGTTCTAGACTACTGGGCCCATCACAGAAAATGCCCTCTTTTTAGATAAAACAACAGGAAAGACCTCTCCTTGAGATCTCAGTATCTGGGCAATATGTGAGAGAAGCCACTTCTTCAGATAACTGGGACCAAGAAATTTAGGATTTTGCATGTTAACATCAACACCTTAAATAGGGCTCCACCAAAGAATAGGCATGAGCCAATCCAGTCTAGTGGTTAGGGTGGTGGACTCTTACCTGGGAATGTTGGGTTTGATTCTGCACTCTTCTATAAAATCACAACTCTCTTCTGAGTTCTCACAGCCCCACTTACCTCACAGGGTGTTCTGTTGTGGGTAGAAGAGTAGAAATATTTGTCAGTTGCTTTGAGTCCCCCTAATGACTGTGAAAAGCAGAGTAGAAAAGCCAACTCTTCTTCTTCAAAAGTGGTGATGCTCATCCAGCTAGAAACTCCAGTAAGAAGCTGAATTGCTGCATTCTGCACTAGTTCCTACTTCTGGACTGTCTTCAAGGGTAGAGTGTGGATTGCAATGACCAAGTTATTCCTATCTAGAAAAGACTGAAGCAGGCAAACCAACTGGAGTTGAAAGTAGGCACTCCTTGCTACTGCTGACACAGATCTCAAATGACAGCAGTTAATCCAGGAGCATCCCTCATATCACAAACCTGTGCCTTCTGGGGTTGGCATGGAAGTTATCCTAGAACAGATGTCCAAATATGGTCAGTGCTGTTCCAGGACACACAGACTCACCCAACCTGTGGAGCATTCCAGTAAAAATGGACCAGCTGGAGCAGTGTACTAGGAATGGTCCACCTCAAGGAAAGTGTGCAAATGACCTATCAGCATCATAGAAACAGAATTAGGGATCACAGACTAACAAACAGGCAAATAGTTCACATATCTGTCTCCTTGGGCTCAACTAAAAAGGTCCAATACTTCATAATATAATGACACAAAAACATCTGTGATCTGTCACATGAATCCATGAGGAAGATTACCATGTTTCCACAGACCTGATATATGACAACTTTCTCATACAACTGCTAAATTGCAGATATGCACATGGATTAAACCATAAATGTGAATGGAGTACATTCTCAGCAATGTACTAGGTATTTCTTAAAAGTAAAGGGACTACATATCATTGTGCTACACTTTAGTTTCTTGGACATGCCATTTACTAAACACCACTGCATGTCAGCTACTATAAAACATTACCATTATTAGAGATCAAAAACAAATGATAAGTCAGAAGCAAGGAATTTTAAAAAAATGAATATTCAAGGAGTAGGAATTCCCCAAAACAATATTCATGACTAAATTAACAATTCTAACAAGAAATTTTGAGAGCGGGTTAGCTTTAGTTTTGCTCATGCAAAACAGATCGTGATTTATGGGCTTTGGGAAAAATTTTGCCCCAAGTCCATCTGAATAGAAGAACAAAGCATCAATCAAACACAAAGTTGTTAACGAATTATAAATAGGACAAATTCAATTTTCAAAAGCACCATCAATTTTTAAAAGGTAGGAAACAGAAACTCTGTAGCTAGATAAATAAACGCAAGCTTTTTTTAAAAGGAATACTCTCTTTGTGAGAACTGGTTAATCTACAGAAGTGCATTTTTAAAAAATCATCTTCATTTCTGGGTGTGGTAGCTATGTTTCAAGTGCTAAAAGCACCCTGTAGGGGATGGCCCAACATGTCATTCATATCAGCATCATACCTCTTCTTCTTTCAGTACCAAATAACACTTTATTTCCTTATAGCCTCAGGGGCTTATGAATTCAGTTTGTTTCCCCACTTTCCTTATTGATTCACGGTTATATTTGGCTTCTCCGTTGTAACAGGTTGTCAGTCAGCTGGCTGACAGCTATTATAAACTGCTGGAATAGGCTATGATTTACCTGACTTATCATCATTCTCCAAGGCCATTGTTGAGCATCATTTAGATTTGAAACAGGTGGGAGTTAGTTTGAGGAAGAGATTGACACAGAATTACACAGTGACAACACCCCTAGTTTCCAAAATATGAATGTGGCTTAACTAAAAAAACTTAGAGCATGACCATAGCTCTAGTTTTTGGGATGCCAAAGATATAGCTTTTTCTTTGTTCAAAGTGTTTATGATGCTCATATACCTCAATTCATTTTGTTACAGTAATGCTCAAGCATTTCAGATTCAGAAGTAACGTCATCATTGTTTATGCCATCTGTGCAGATAACACTCTGTCACATCAAGAGATTCACAATCTAAAAAAAATTAAAACAAGGAAAAAAACAGGAAGGGAAAGAAGACACAGGCAGAACAACATGAGATCGTTGGGAAGATTAAAACAACAATCTAGGGATATTTGCCCCAGGATGTGGAGAGTTCAGTAGTTATCAGATAACGTCATGTACAAAACATCATCTGTGATGAATTTAGAAGCCACGCAAAGTATTACAAACCATGACTCCATCCATACAGGCACCAAGGAGCTCACAAGGAAGCTCTGGGTGCAGGCCAAACACACAGGCTCACTCATAGGCAGATTTCATCCCAATCCAGCCCGGCCCAACTACCTCTGCAGTTGCCTTTTCCATAGGATTGGGGAAATGATTATTGGGGCAAATGAGACACACACACACCCCATTTGAAAACACAGAGAATGAATTGTGCCTTGCTTCCTTTCATGTTGTCAATAGTCAGCCATACAATGGACTAGAAACATGGCCAGAGGTCAGCCATCTTTACTTTGAGGAGGAGTGACTGGTAGGGAAACAATGCAGGTATGAGGAAAGTTCTTCACTGCAGCTAAATTGTGCCTCAGAGCGGCAGCTGTGGTGAGGCAAAACAGGGCAGGTCACAACAATAAAATACAGAAAATTTTCTTAAAACATAGTTAAAATGTAACCCTCCCTCCCTTCTTGGCAGGATTGGCATCAGAGAAAGCTAAACATAAAAGCCCTGAGTGAAGTAGTATGTAATCAGTAATAGTAATGGGCAGTGTGTATAAATGTCTTCTCCTTTTGTAGTACCTCAGCAAGGAATTATTGCTGCAAGTACAATTTTTTACAGAACGTTATTCTGAATAATGATCTACTAAATGATTCTGCTGCCTAAAGATTAAAATGGAATGTACCACAGTATCACAAAACAGCAGATGTACCTCCTTTGTCACCTGAATGCAAGATGCTACAGTGTGTAGCCTGAGTGTCGATTGTTGACAATATCAGGCAGTCATTAGAAATTTAAGGCAAAAATAGCTACTTCAAATATATTCTTTACTGTTTTAATCAAATGTTTTACTATCCTCTGGTATTCTTCAGATTCTTAAATGCAATTCCTGTGAATATTTATACAAAATTGTTGTAGAGATTTGGAACCTGGCAATTATTTACTGAAGTAAATAAACTACATTTTTTTAAAAAGTACACACAAGAGAACAAATGGACTGTTGAGGCTTTAATTATTACCACTCATACATTTGAAATGCATATTTTGTGACAAAAGACACTCAGAAAAATGTAACAACTTATTGTAGGACTGCCCAAGCCTTATTCATTATTGATACGTGCATTCTTCAAGGGGCTAAGCTGCCCTTTTTGCACCTATGGCCCCACAAATCACCCTATGGATTGATCTCTGGCAGAGGCACCCTCATGCAAAGGAAGCAATTTCATGCTATCAATCACCAACATCATCAGATGCCTTCAAGCTCAGAAATTGGCTGTGGAAGTGCCCTTTGATGTAGACAAGGAGACACCATTGCCAACGCAACTGCCTTCGGGCTCTCTTTCCACATCTGCATAAAGACACAGCCTGAGGCCGCGTTTTCACTTAAACAATAATCCAGTTTCAGTCACTTTGAGTGTGGAACAACACAACAGTCATTTTATTTCCTCATTATCTAAACTAAAGGTGGAGTTTCTGAGCCGCATAATGCCAAAAGAAAACACTTTGCTTATATGATCTTTAACTCTGGAAGTGGACTGAAGCTGGATTAAACCTTAGATGTGAATGCAGTCTGACTCAAAGCTGTCTTTCTTTGGACAGAGGTTTTCATATTTCAGAACTGTTTGACTTAAGAAACTCTGCTTCCTTCAGTTATGAGATGCGACCACATATGATACAAGTCTTGGAGAACAGAGCGGAAAAGGCAGGTTTAGAGATGGGTTTCTGCATGACAGCTCCTAATCTGCTTTCCCATTGGGAAGCTCCCTCCACTTTTTAAAGGAACTCTTCAACAAGAGAATGAGCAAAGCCTGCTGCATGCTAGAGAATTCATGTTATGTATCATTTTTGTCAGGAAACCTATGTCCTATTTCATGACCCACATTTATAACAGGTACGTGAGAGTCCAAAGAATAATGTCTGCTACTAGATTCTCACTGGATCTATAACATAAATAAACCATGTTCTTGCAGGATGCTCAATAAATAGTGTTCTTGAGTCTGCAAAATATGCTATGTGAGAAATGCTACCGGGTTTAATGAGACAACAGCTTAATTAGCTTCAAGAACATCATCCAATGATGAGTGTCAGTTTATTAATTAGCACTGGGTTTTCTGTTTTTCAGAATTAAGAACCACTTGTAATCTGACAGTAAACACATCTATAGCAGTCACTTCTTCATGTCTGGCTCTTACAAACAGTTACTTATCAGTGTCTACCCAACAGTACTATTCTTTAGAACAAAATTGATCCCTTATATCACATGTAATAACCTTCCCTCCATATTCCTTAGTGTTAGCAATGTGCGAGGCCTGCAACATTTTTGATTTTCTAAGGGTTTTATATGTGACAGTAATTTCTCAATCTATGGCAAAATATTTTTTTAGCTTACTTTTTTATGCAAGCAAGCCTAGCTCATTTACATTTCTGAACTAGACTTTTTGCTTTTGCTTATATGGCCGCACTATAATATGTCTCTGTGTGAAAAGGGAAGCACAAGTCAAAAGTGCAGATCATCTTAGACCCTGTTCTGACAGAGTACAGCCACTGATTATGGAAACATGAGTAGGTACACTGCAAGCCCACGAGAACATGATAGGAACCCTGCTGGACCAGGCCTTGACCCACCTAGTCCAGCATCCTGTCTTTCACACTGGCCCCAAATTGCCTTTTGGACATTCTCAAGCAGAAGACAAAGGCAAAACCTTCACCGGTCGCATTCCCATAACAAGCTTAAAATGGTTTTCCTAAACTGAAATAACAGAACCAGATGCTAACACGAATTTGCCTGATCCCATTACTTTCAACTTAATCACGTTCGATCTGGATTCTGAGGATCATACGTGGCGTACATGACTCAAGGGGGGACTCAATTGGCTACTTTCTAAAAGCCACTTTTCGGGGCTGCCCTGCCCTGCCCTCTTCCTCCTGGCTTGAATATACCACCCATAACCAAACCCTTCACAGAGCCTAGCTGGGTAGCTGGGTGGCTGCTGCTTGCCTGGATGGAGGAAAAACGGCACCGGGCAGCCAGTGATTCTTTCCCCTCCTCTCCCCATTACCCAGGGCACACAGCAGCAGCAGCAACTCAAGCCCCTTTCGCCCGCTCACCTCCACAGCCACCATCCCCAGCAGGGGTTCCCTCCGAAAAAAGTACCCTGGCTGGCTGGCTTGCTCTGCTGCCGCCGCCACCTGCACTAACAGCCTTAAACATTCACACATCTCCCAGAACCTGCAGCTGCTTTTCTTCCTTTTCCCTTTCTAAATGTCAAATCTTTTAAAGAGCCAGAATTGCACAGAATTGCAACATTATTATCAGGTGTGAAGTGGGTGGATTGCTACAGTCACTGCTGCTGTACGGGGTGGATTTTTACCATGAAATTACTATCCTTGGAAGCAAGCTATTGGGGGAGGAAAACCCTAAACATGCTGTACCCAAACACTCGGTTGGGTAGTGATTTTATATATCTTTGGTAGTGTGATAGCGTTGGTTTTACTTTTTAGATTAAAACTCTGTTATTCCCTTCCAAGAGACACGCCTCTCATTTCTCTTTCCCCACTATTAAGTTTGATAATAATGTTGCCTCCTTCTTAGTGCTGCAGCAGACAGCCCCTTCCCCCCACAGACTGGTTCACAGTCTGTGTCTTAAAGATACAGTTTCCCTTTCCTTAAGCAGGCTTGACTTTAAAATACTCTATATGAGAGATAGCCAGACTGTTCCACATTTAACAAACAATAAAGAAGTTTATTGGTTACAGCTTTCTTAATAATAATCAGGTAAGTTCACTATGTCAATCACAGGTCAATTCCCTCTTCTGACTGAACTGTCCCCAGCTTCCTCAGCCCAAGGACTCCAATCCTATTCAGATTAATGCCAGCAGCATAGGTAACGTATAACCATTTCAATCCTTTTACTTTCTAAACACCATATATTCACTAATGACTCAGGACCCTATTCCCCAGCTTCCCTCCGGACAGCTTAGAGCCTGTTTCCCTCCTGTTAACCACCCTCTCTGGTCAGTTAACCCCAGGCAGAGAACACTAACAATTCCCTCAGGCTCCCTTAAATACTAGCCTAGCCGGTGAGCTGCAACCTGATTGGTTGGTGCTCCTCCAGGATTCTATTCCACCCTCTCTCCTGGAGAGCTGGAATAGCCCCTTGCTTTAGCTACTTACCATTTCTAATAATACCCTTTGGCAACACTTTTGAACATATAGACATATAGTTTTCGCCACACTTCATATTTTAATCACAATAACTTAATTTTGGGGTCGAGGGGTCCCAGCAGGCACCACACATGCATTCTCATCCCTCCAAAACAGTACCATTCCCATAGTAAGAAATGTAAAACATTTCAAATGCCTGTTGAAATGAGTGTTTACATTTACAACGCTTTGGGGCGATTTAACAGGCGGAAGGCATGTTAAGCCAACCTGACATGGGGACTGCAGGGATCGAAACTGTTTTGAAACCGTTTTAAGCTTGTAATGGGAACGACCCCACCTACTCTCAAATCCCTGCAAATGTCCTTTAGAGGAATCCTTCAACCCAAAGATGGTGCCTGGGCATCCATTCTAGTAGTCATTGAGACACCGTTCCTCCATGAATTTAACTAATCATTTCTTAAAGCTATCCAGGCTGGTTGCTCTCACCACTTTTTTACTGTAGTAAATTCCATAGACGGATGCCCCTCTGGGTGAAAAAATGCTTCCTCTTGTCAGTCCTGTCTTTCCTCCCCATGAATTTCATGGAGTGCTCCCTGGATCTAATAAAAACATAAAAGACACTGTTTTCCAGCACTGATGTGAAATCCCTTTCTGAGAGTCATGTTTAGGCACTTTCTGGCTAGAAAACTCTTCCATCCTCCTGGTAATGTATGAAAATCACAGACAAAGGTCATGAAGATAACAACAGATGCAGAAGTGGTCAAGAATTAACCCACTGTTACATTCTATTTAGCATGAATAATACCAATGTGTGGCCCAGACCTCAATCATTATCCAGAAAACTATGAAAGTGTCACTTGGAGCTGTCAGTGTGGTATATTTTAGATCCTTGTAATAGAAGCAAAACCCTAGTGCTGTAAAACGTCGGAGTAGCAAAAAACATAGACTCAGGAATTTTTGGAGAACTTGGCAGTAGCATAGTTGCTCTTCAGTGAAAGAACATTCCTTCATTCCTCTAGAAAGCTGACAGTTCATATATAGAAAGGGACGGTTGGAGCAAGAACCAACTTAGTTCAGAAGAGTCAGTGCTTTGCCAAAAACAATCTTATATTCTAGCAACTGATGAAGAAGCATATTATATTTAAATATTATGGAAATGGGGAGAAAAATAGAGGGGGGTTGGAGATCATAGGTAGGTTCAGGACCTTATATTCACTTCTATGTCCAAAGCATCTGAGAAGTGCATCTGAACCATTTAGTTTACACAGCATGTCTCAGCTGGGCTTGTGCCTCTATGACCTGACACTCTCATACTCTCTTCAGTTTGACTATTTATAAACATGGACAAATGGGGCGCAGGTGTGTGCTATGTCATCATACAATGACTCAATGAAGTCTATGCCTGTGAAATGGCATTGTGCACATGCACACTGATGCACACTACAGGCCTTCCCACAGGGGCTATAATGGTGGCAGCCACACATTTGGAAACTGACCAGTTCGCCCCACCACTGGGTCATACCTCAAGAGTCAGATAAAGGTGCCAAAGAGAGTTGGGACTGTCAAGTAAACCACCTGAAATTCCCAGGCCTCAACCACAATTTATGCTTCAAAGAACTGTGGCCATTTATGCACCGGGCTGTATTCGGGTTTATATCTTGGACTAGGGACCTGCCATCCTCATGTTATTGCAGAGAACCCTGCCCAGATCTGGTGTGGAACGTACACTAGCACAAGAATGGTAGTCCCTAGTCTGAGGTATAATGTGAAACAAGGGGCCTATTCGCA
>MTQE01001141.1:19269874-19287395 GCA_014337955.1 Aspidoscelis marmoratus
CAAGTGCGAACAGGCCCAAGGACCAGGGCAGAAAGGACCTATAGTTCCTCACGTTCCTAATTCAAACAGAATCCTTTTCAACAGGCACATTTTGGCCTGCATTGTTGGTACACATAAGAACAGGCCATATTTATTGCTTTCAAATCCAGTACTGCTAATTATTTTACAGTAAAAGAGTGTGTATTATTAACACAGAACACTCTTTTGCTCATAGCTTGCTTCCTTTCACCATTTTAAAAAGATAAAGCAAACTCTTTATTCTTCTGTTTACGAAGAAATAAGTCAACAAAATAGATGCTCTATCTCTGTTCTATTGTTCATGAAACACGTACTACTTGATTCAGTTTCACTTGCAATTTAGTTTATATTACCCTGAGATACACACATGTGGTTATATATGGCTTCCTCGATTAGAGCCAAGGGCAGAAGAAAGATTGGAAGAACAACAGTATTGTCTTTTCAACCAACAGCTGGAGAGTTTATTCATTTTCCTCCTCTTCATTATTATTACACTGCTTGCTACAGATAAGCTCAATGAGGAATCTACTATTTGGCTGCATTCCAAATTCCATATTTTGCTCCCATTTTCAATCATTATAAACCACTGCATCATTATGCGAGGTCAGAACAAAAAATTGCTCAATCATACTTATCAAAGCTTTGAAGGTTCCGAAGTTCAGATAAAACCAGCTGATAACAGGCATGGACAGTTACAAGGAGCCAAAGGCTATTCTGTTATTCAAAGAAAGAGGCACTTCTGGGCACATCTGGTTGGAATTCTTCATGCTGCCGTGATGCCATTGTTGTTGCTTAGTCATTTAGTTATGTCTGTTTTCCACTGTCTCCCAGAGTCTGCCCAATCTCAAGTTTGTTGCCTCCATAATACTGTCTAATCATCTCATTCTCTACCATCCTGTTCTCTTTTTGCCTTCAGTATTTCTTGGCGGGGTCATTTCTAGTGAATCTAATTATTCACCCAAATTATTTGACTTTCTTCTACAGTATTAATACTTGCAGTGAACAATTTTCTTTAGTACTGACTGATTTGTTCTTACAAGCCAAGGAATTCTATTACAACAATTTGAATGCATCTGTTTTTCTGTGCTCAGCTTTCCTTATGTTCCAACTGTCATAGCCATATGTTACTACTAAGAAGACCATAGATTTAATTATATAGACCTTTCCCAGCAAGGTAATGTCTATGTTTTTTTAATATGTTCTACAGATTTGCCATAACTTTCTTCCCAAGTAACAACTGTCTTTTAATTTTGTGGCAGCAGTTGCCATCTGCAGTGGTCTTTCAGCCTCAGAAAGTAAAATTTCTCACTGTTTCCATTTCTTCCCCCCTCTATTTGACAAAACATGATGGGACTGGAAGCCATGTTCTTGGATGGCTCTAAGCAGAATACCTATAGGTTATCCTCATCATACTATTCCAAGAATGACCACTGGGGGGAGCAGCCTTAAACATATACAGTAAATGGAACCCAGCTGCTACCCCCTGTTGACTTTACCTCGGTCGCTGATTCCAGACAGATCACAGCATCCATCAGCCCTATAGCTTTACAGAACTACAACTATACTAGTCACCAGCTAGTATAGCTGAACACACTCACTGGATTTTTTTTATTCATTATTTATTTATTTGTATTTCTATCCCGCCTTATACCCAAAGGTCTCAGGGCGGGTAACAACCTTTAAAACAGCAAATTACAAATTAGTATATATTAAAAACAATAAAAGGCATAAAAACTCTTTAAAAAATAATTCAAACTTATTTAAAAGAATATCCTAAATATTAAAATAATAGTATCTACAGTGTGCGGGGGGGGGGGACTATAATCACCTTAGCCAAAGGCCGGGGCAAAGAGGTGCATCTTCACTGCCCTCCTGAATATATAAAGGGAAGGGGTGTGACACACCTCAAGGGGGAGGCTTTTCCATAACCTGGGGGCCATTACTGAAAAGGCCCTTTCCTGGGTGCCCACCTGTTTCACTACTGAAGGCAGTGGGACAACCAGGAGGGCCTTACCTCCTGATCTTAAGGCAATGAGATATCAATCATAAAGTCCAATATCATAATGCAGATGTGTCTGTACCTTGGCATAGCCTTGCCTCTGCTGGTACAGCATTCTCAACACTGGAGGCTCTGGGAAACACATGGCTACAAGCTGTCAATCTTTATTTTTGACATCTGATGTTTGCTCACATCCAGCTTACCTTGATTCATTATGATGATGATGATGATGGTATTTCATATGATCATATTATATGAACAGAAGTCTCCTCAAATGACATTGCATAAAACTTATTTTACAGCCCTGGTTACAGACATTTTATGTATCTTCAGTTTTATTGTCTCCTCAAAGTATAAGCCATTTCAGACCACCCATTCATTTTTATCACTAGGAGATTTCTATTATAATATAATTCAATGCAATTGAGTAAGGATTGACATAATTTGGAATGATTAACAGAAAATGCTTAAAATATTTTGTGTTCCTATCTTATTTCCAAATTTAGATCTTAGCATAGTTGAATGCTACCCACATCTAATTAACCATCCATCAGAGCTAACATTGATCTTTTATTAAGCAGCTCTGTTATCATGGAAATATAAGGACATTATTTCAAAGACTGTAGGAGAATGAGGAAAATGCATGTAATTATAAATGCTTGAAACAGCTTGCAAATATACATTGTAATGCATAGTTGAAGCATGACACTAGTATAAAAAAATTGTCACAACCTTTCCATCCCTTTTAATAATTCACTAAAGAAATAAGGTATTCAGAAACTGATTGCAAGAAAGGAATGAACAATAACATGTTCAAAAGCATTTATTAAATTTATTAGACACAAAATGGAGATCTTAAGAGAATTCCAGATGAACAGAAATCACAGAGAATTCGTTTCATCATAACAAAGGTGGGTCATAAAATTATGTTAGTACAAAAATGTTAGTGAAAAACGTAATCCATTCTTAAAGACATATTCTAACAACCATGCTATTTTTACTTCTGGTTTTATTCTTTCACAGAGGTTTTTTTATCATCTTCTTTTTGTCTGCTGAATTTACAAAAGTATTTGTGACTCATATACTGTATTCTTTGGGATTGCACTATAGCTGAGCCTCTTGGGTGTGTCTCCACAAGCACCTCCAAAGTATACATTCTGTCTGGTCACACCGTAAGGCACTTGCTGTGCTTTGTGGCCTCAGCATTCAGATAATGTTCAAGCATCTCTGATTTTTTTTTAAAAAAAAAAGTTATTGCAGTATTCAGCTTCACATCAGTTACAATCTTGAAGTACTTTCATTTAATTTCTGTGTCCACTTCACAATGGAGAAGGATGCTTACTAGGTACATCAGAGAGGTACCACAGTCACCACTGAAAGTGATGCTTCCTGATCTCCACATCTAAGCTTGGAGGTGTTTTCAACCGTGACTGTGGCACCTTCATTGAAAGAAGAAGAAGAAGAAGAAGAAGAAGAAGAAGAAGAGTTGGCTTTTCTACCCCGCTTTTCTCACCCATTTAAGGGGACTCAAAATGGCTGACAAAGCTTTCTATTCTTCTCCCCACAACAGAACACCCTGTGTGGTAGGTGGGCCTGTGAGAGCTCAGAAGAGAGCTGTGACTAGCCCAAGGCCACCCAGCTGGCTTCATGGGGGAGGGCAGAATCGAACCCCGTATTCCCAGATAAGAGTCCGGCTCCCTAACCACTAGACCAAACTGGCTCATTGAGGGTAGGAACATCATGCCACATTGGGTAATTAGGTAGCATAATCGCTGTGAGGCACTTTCTTCCTCTGCATGTGAGACATGGCAGCAGAAAAAAACTTTACTGAGCCTCTTGGATAGTAAGAAGACACATGGGCCCTTGTGCACTTGGTCTTATTCTGGAACATATCTCAGAACAGGGGTCTGTTGTCCACATGCTAAGACAGACTATGGCAGGCCTCATCTGGGGTCTGCTAAAGTCTGCACTAGAATGTGGATGGCAGTCCCCTGTTGTGAGATATGTTCCAGAACGAGGCCAAGTACAAAAAGGCCCATGGTCTTATTCTCAGATATCTCTCTTCAAGATACCTTATGCAGAAAGCCACCTCAGAAAAAGGGCAGAATTTTAAACTGGGGACAAATGCCAAACCCATCTTCAAATGACTGTATGGTTATTAGTGATATGTTAATTAGTGATATGTTAATATAGAGAAGCCTTCATTTATCATACTATTAAGACGGACTTCACAGGTCATGATGCATATTCCAAATGAAAACAAAGCAGTGGTCAGATACCAGAGCTAACAGGTACCTAATGTACATCAACTGCAAGTTCACACATTTACATGTGATAACCATGGTATGAAGATTATTTTAATATGCACTAAAAGTTGTGTGTAGCTTGGCCTCAGATGTCCCACCACTGATTTGAGTGGTAGAAGCAATGCCTGCAGCAATCATTTGTTTATCTTTTACCTTCTTTCCTGCTTTTGACAGCCACAGGATGTAAGCTGCAGTCCTGTACCCAAGCATCTGCACATATCAAGATGTCAGGGCACAAGGGCAAAGGTCTGGGGTCCAATAAGGAATTGCCTTTTGATCCCCCCAAACTCCACTTTAATCTGCCACCTATACTTAGTCATCTAGGACTCTGCAATTAAAGTCTGTCATTATAAGTGGTAAATTTAAAATCTATCTGTGTTTTAGCTCTTCCTACGTTGTATCTTAAAAAACAAAAAAAGTCTTTTGAGGTAAGATTAAAAAAAAAACAGCTTTATTTATTTTCAGATCAACCGGTCTTGAGGAATGTAAACTTGTTTCTTTGAAAATCTGTGTCAGACAAGCAGCAAGAGACAAATAACAATAAAAATAAAGTAATTACTAAAATTAATGCCAGTATGATCATAGTTCTGTTAAAAACATCAATAAAAGCAAGCATTTCAAGGCCTTGGATTAAATCATAATTGCATCAGGAAGTAGGATTAAGTTAATTTACATAATGAAAGCTGCAGTGATCTCAAGTTTTGGATAAATACCCAAGATTTCATTCTGAAAAGAACTAGTTGTCCTGTGCACTGTGATTGCCTCTTGAGTTACAACATACAGCATCTGTGATGCTAATGTACACTGTCATGCTAACATGGAAGACTTGATCAAACCCCTTTTGACACTCATTGATCCTGGTGGGAGGAAAAGATCTTTGAAATAGGCCTAGAAGCAATGGTTTAGGTCTGTGTCAATTTAGGATTTCGTACAGCTGTATTGGACTGGATTTGGATGAAAAGAATATGGGTGAGAATGAATAAATGAGAAATCCATAGAATGTTTGGCTTTAAGCAGATTACACCCAGTTTGGATTGACATAATTCGTATTTGAATGGGATCCCAACCCGGTTCCATTCCATTTTTTCAGTTAAACAGACTTTTGCGATTTGCTTTTGCGATGTTTTTTATACTTCAGTATATATGAGCAGTCCATGTTAATGCAAGGGGGAAAATATTTGTGTAAACTTGCATAGTCTGTCCATGGATACCCAAAGTGTGTCTGTTCATATATTCCTTCACAGCATCCACCGAAGGGTCTGAAATATATTCATAACATATATTCAGATCTATCTATAATGAAGCCATTGGCAGGTTTTTTTTCTCAGTGATGTACCACATTATTCACCCTGCCTTCTGTGATGGGGAGTGCGAAAGGCCCCTGGACCATAGATGCGTGCAGACAGCACACCTCCATTGTCCAGAATACTGTAGGGAGGGGGCATGTCAGGAAGTGCCATCAGAAGTGCTACTGGAAGTCAGCACTTGCCAAAGGAGGACCAGCCAGAAACTGCCTAGGCTGAGAACTTTTCTTCCTGGCCTTCCTGGGCTCGTTGGCAGCTGAAGTTGCATTGCTATGGGCCAACTGAAATATGGATGGACTTGCAAATACCTGTATGTAATATACTGCAGTCTTTATATTTTTATCACTGTCCCATACCTTAATCCATTTTATTTTATTATTACATTTAAAAGTACAAAAAGATTATTAAAAATAGCATAAATACAATTTCTATAATTTGATTTCAAGATTAGAGAGAAAATAGGTATCAGCTAGCTCTCTGCGCAATAAAGGTGTAGTATCCATTTCATTCCAGTAAAAAGAATTAAGAATTGTGTAATATTCTTCAGAATTCCAAACTTACATCCATGTAAAGCTCAAAGGTATAAACCCATCTAAACAAGGTCAATAAAGTATGCACTTAAGTCTTCATCAGATTCCGATTCAAACACAAGGATAAAAATATACTTTATATCACTCAACTCCAAAATATAATAGGCTTATGTACTTATTAGAGATGAGCTGAACAGCTTCTCATCAAGCTCAGTTTGTAGTGAACAGGAAGATTTGGAGTGTTCATTACTGAACCGAATGCCACCGAAGTTTAAATGAAATATTCACATTTGAAGCGAACATGCAGTGTGTTTGTTAAGCTGTTTGAAGAGCAGTTTGAAGGGCCTGAGCCTTCGAAAAGGCATAAAAAGTCTGTTCTGTTTCTTTTAAAGCACCAGGCTTCATAGATACAAGTGTCTTAGTTGCAGAAATGCAGTTAAAAATGTGCTGTAGCTGCTTTGTAATTCCTTAAGGAAACTGCCTTTGTTTTCTCACAAGTAGGTTGCTAAGGGTTCTTAATGACCAGATAGGCCATTGGGCTTGGCAGGATATGAACTCCTCTGAATACAGATAAGAGATCCAAAGCTATCTATACCACCAAGGCTTGAACCAACCAACTGCAAAAAAGAAACATAGTGAAGCCCAAGATTTAAATATCTTTCTGGAATCCTGGATGCAAAATTTGAGTTAAAAGAAAAGACTTCTAGATATGCCTTTTCTGCAAAATGGCAAAATATGGATAGAGAGAAAACACAGCAGCACTAGAACTGGGTGGGAGGGGGACTCTACAAACTGATTGGCAGAAGAGATAGGGCTGACAAGTGGAAGTATTTTTTTTTCCATCTAGAGGACCACTGATCTATGGCATTTACTACCAAAAGTGGTGGTGACAGCAACCAGCCTAAGTAGCTTTAAAAACAGGTGTATCAATGACCACTAGAATGGCTGCCTAGATACTGCCTCTAGGGGTGCTTCGAAACATGTTCTAAACTGCAAATTCCACTCACAGTCCAGATCATACCATCACACCATGATTTCCCGTCATCGCTCTGAAACTTTCTAGCCAAGCGGTGCATTTTCCTTAATGCAGGACAAAGAACTTTTTCTGTGCAGTACTGGCTTGGAGAGATCCATTCTATCAATGGAGACAGAAGAATAAGAAGCACTAATGGGAACTTACAAAACCCAGAAGTGCTGCTTGGAATGTGATTGGCTCCAGGAGCCCTCACACGACAGGGACGAAAGTGTGCGGAGCCTGAAATCCTGTTCATCTGATGAGGCAATGGTGAAGTTGATTGTCTGTGAGGATGCTCAACTTTCCATTCATGCTAAGGATGCACCAGAGTACCCATAACCTGAACATTTTAAGTCTGCTGTCTGGAGGCAGGCTAGGTGGGAGATACAGGCAGGATGCTTCTAAAAGCCATTTGCAGGGAATTGAAACAGGCAGAGATTTTGCCTTTGTCTTCTGCATGAGAATGCCCAGAAACAATTACGTGAGACAAAATGGTGGGCTGGATGGACTCTGATCCAATACAGCAGGACTCCTCTTATGTTCATAACTCTTTTTTTTTCTGGAACAAAATGGATGATATTACTGTACGGTAAATATATTCTGTTACCTGTACAGAGATCCAGCTGATAACCTACTTTATGACTAATCTTGGAATCAAACCAAGAGTAATATTGTCCATCGATTAATTTTATGGATATTTAATAAAATATAATGCATATGCATGAAAAGATATATATACCATGCATGATTTTATATACTTTAATCAGTTCACCTCTTAAATGCCATCTTTCAAAGCTAATTTAGTAAGCCAGCCTGAATTCCTAAGGGACGTTTTCCAGCCCTTTGATTCCAGTTGCACTTTTCTTCACTTTTTCCAGTTCCACAATATTCTTTCTCAACTGTGGTGACCAGAATTGTATGTGACTTCACCACAGAATTATAAAGAAGTGCAACGATGCTTGTCAGCCTATTTTCTATTGCCTTCCTAAATACTCCTTGCAATGAATTTGCTTCTTTTTTTTTAATGGCTGGCTGCACACCAGGTCAAAATCCTCACTGTGCTGTGAACCAGAATCCCAAGATCCCTTTCATGGTGTGGCACACAAACTTCAGTCCTCATAAGTCTACAGACATAATTTAGGTTCTTTCCCCCATTGTGCATTACTTTGCACTCACTAATTTTGAAGTACATTTGCCACTTCATTGCCTCTGGATCTCTTCAGAATCTCTTTCAGTTTGTTTTACCCAGAACAATTTAGTGTCATCAGCAAATTTTGCTATCTCACTGACTACCCCTATGCCTAGATCAGTTATAAATGAATTAAAAAGCATGTGTCCCAATGCTGATCCTTGAGGGACCCCACATTTTACTTCTCTATAGTCTGAAAATCATATGTTTATTACTATTCTTTGCTTCCTGTCCTTTAATATGTTACCAGAACAGGACAGGACCTGTCATTCCATCGTCTGGGAGCTACCATCTCCCTTAACTGCTGAAAGGGATTGCACAACCAAGGTGGCCTCATTGGCAGATCTCAGAGCACAGGAAGGTCTATATTGGAGTAGGTGTTCCTTGATATATTTGGGGCCCAAGCCATTTAGGGTCTTATGAGTTAATGTTAATACTTTGACTCAGTAGCAATAAGCAGCCATTGCAGCTCTTTTGGATCAGTGTGATTTGCATCAACCGGTAGTGCCAGTTAGTAGTCTAACTGCTAAATTTTGCACTAGCTGCACCAGAGCACCCCCACATAGAGCACATTACAGTAATCCAATCTGGAAACCAGCAGAGCATGGATTATTGAGGCCAGATCATCTCTGTCCAGAAAATGCCCATTGCTAGTGAATCTGCCATAGCCTGAATTAGCTGCTTCTGCCCACACCTCTACCTGAGCTTCAAGTGTCAGTGTATTGTCCCAGATTATACATCTGTCCCTTCCAGAGCAAAATAAGAACAGGATGCCTCCCTTGTTCATAGACTAGAAACCAGCGCCTCCATCTTAACTGGATTTTGTTTCAACTCACTGGTCCCCCATCCAGCCCATTACTTCCTCCAAACACCAATCATGCTCTTTGACTACCTCTTTTGATCCATATGGCATGGAAAGATAGAAGTGGGTTTCATCTGTATATAGAAAGCCTCTTACTCCAATATTCCTGGTGAACTCGCTGAGTGATTTTGTATAGTAGTAAAAGAGCATGAGTGATAGGATCAATCCTTGAGGAATCCCATAACTGATTTCCTTTGGCATTGAATGGAAATCTCCCACAACCACTTTCTAGCATCAGCCTTGGAGAAAGGAGCAGAGCCATCTCAATGTAATGCCCCAAATTTCCAAACTCTGTAGCCTTTCCTTTTGATACTATGACAAATAGTATCAAAGGCCAACACTCAACTTGTGTTTCTCTTGAAGAAGGCCATCAATCAGTTAACTAAGGTAGTTTCAGTGTCATAACCATGTCTGAAGCCAGATTGCTACTGTGGAGCTTTGGGAATGTGGACCAGGCTCAGTTGCTCCATGACAGCCTTTGACTGTAGCCCAAAAACATAGATCCAAGATGTGCATGCTTATAAATCACATGATTTTTACGCCATTCCAATCTGCATCAAATTGCATATGAGTAAACATGCCATCTCAACAAGAATTGAGAACAGCACTTGCTCAGAGATTGAGATTGAACCATATTTTACCCTTCTGTGGTTTTGAAACTTTTATCAAAACCTTGTCATCCACTACCCTGCAGTTCTGATCTATCATTGTCTTAAAGCATCACTGTTGCCTGCACCTCTGCCATAAATTCAATTGCATCTAGATACTCATTAAAAAGATATTTCTTGCCGGAAGCTGCAATCTTGCCAACAGAAGTGGAGATGCAACCATTCATACAGTTGACACCTCCAGGCCTCAGAGAGTTTGAGGCTGAGGTCTGCAGGCCCAATGGGGATTGGCATTTTGCCCAGTGAGCCCCAGGGGTATTTTAAGAGTGCCTAATAGCTACCATATGGATGCAGTCTAAAATGAAAATCAGGAAGTTGTTTTGCTCACAAAGAAGCACATCAAACAAAGTTTGAGTTTGGGGAGACTTCTAGAATCTTTGCAGTCTGTACCTGGAAGTTCCTATTACAACCTTTAGCCAATATACCAACTATCCATCCACCAAGACAGTGATGGCCTGGCCATTGTTTTGTGTGCACAGACAATCTCATGTTTAAATTGCTATAACAGACTTTATGTGCTGCTACCTTTGCACCTCATCTGCAGCTTGTACAGGATATTGCCACTCAACATATTCATATACATTCATTTTGCTATCATCCAATATCGGGCAGAATGTCACAAGAACGATCTTGGATGATTCAAACATATGCATGAAAATGTTAAACTCTCTGGCCTACACAGTGTAAAAACAGAATGCAAAGAAAGGAAGTGTTTCTGTTGTTGATGGAAAAGTCTGTGACTCACCTTGCTTTATGGTTATAAAGGTGAAATGGATTTTTTACAAATAATTCCCATTTATTTATTCACTATCGTTATATTGAAAGTATATTTGGTTCATTTTCCAGGTTGCTTCTACTTTCATGAAATGAAGTTTAAGAGGTTCTTTCTCCAATCAGATCTACATATGACAAGAGGAAATAACAATATAGCACTCCATTTATACAGATTTACAGCAGTAAAAAGAGCATACCCAAAGTAGCACTATAACATTTGTATAAATACAAGACAGTGTTTCATTTATTACTTCACCTGTATTATTTTTCCCACCTATTGCATTTCTTTCTTGCCATTTTTCCAAGGAGACTTCAAAGTGATAAATCCCACGGGAGACGAAATATCTATTACTGAGTATAGTTTGTTTGTAGGATTGGTGCAGCTCTATCTCTATTTTATCTCAGGCAATTTCTGCAGGCTCCACTTGGTTCACAGGAAGAAAACCACTTTCTCCATCCTGGTGCTTGGGTACTGTATCTTGACCGGAGCTAACTTCAGAGTCAAAGAATGGAAGTTCCACAAAGTCTAAGGCCCCTTCTGAGCTTATCTGTTCATTGGCGGCATCAGTGGTCTGGAATAGCCAGGCCCTTTGATCAGTGCCATCTGCTTCAATGTCACTGATCCAGATCAGTCCAGATAGACTTTCTGCCCGATATTGGATGCAAGCTTTACAGCTACACCCCCAAGTCTCCAAGGGCTCAAAACAAGGGGTGTTTCCACATTTGCTGCCGGGAAAAGGATCAAAGAACATCCATTTTTCGGCGATCCGACCTCCCAAGGATACGTCCCAAATAGGGATGGATCTGAAGGGCCCTCGCGTGTCAGCACACACATGGGGAGGCCAGATCTGGCAGGACAGATGGTCTGCCAAAAGTCAACCGGATTCCCACGCTGCCGATACCACCCCCGGAGCTGTGGGACTGGAGCAGTCAGCTGCCAGTCACTGTGCGTTTCTGGCAGTGCGTGGGGGAGGGCAGAAGGAGGCAAACTGTCCTGCTTTTGCCCTCCCCAAGATGGTGGCCACAGGGGCATCTGTCCCTTCACCTGTCCATGTGTGGAAGCATTCTGCTTCCACACGCATCCAGGTGAAGGGATAGATTGAAGACCTCATTTTTGAGGTCTTCATTTAGATCCATTTTTGGCAGCAAGATGCGATTTAGAGACGATCTCACGCACCAAAATGCGGAAGTGGCTGCCAGGAACTGTCCCTAAAGAGGTCTCCAGTGTGGAAGTTAAGTACCAAGGGGTCTTCTATGTGTCTTAAATCTTGCGTAGAACCAGTTTCCATGGCCAGTGCGGAAACACCCAAGAGTTCCTAGCCTCAGCACCTTTGGGAGTGCATTTCAAGCAGCACCCTGTGGCTTGCCATTGAAATACACCCTTTGTTAGTCCCAAACATGGAAGGCATGACTTCTGTATGCCTCAGGTGTTTTAGATCAGGTCTACTAGGCTGCTGGTAGACTTGATTAAACAGTGATCCAGATTAAAGACTTCTCCAATCTGAATCGGGCTCTGTCTAAAGTAAACAGTGCTATAGCAGTAAAGTCCTTCAATATCCACATTTACCTATGCACTACATATACCCTTAATCCACATTAAGGGTCCATGCTGAAAGAGCTAAAGTTTCTGCCCAGTGCTATTTCACCAATCCCTGTAAGTGGCCTATAGTCTGTCCCTGCCACTGCCATCTTTCTGAGTGGCAGTAGCACAAGCTAACCTGGCCCATACCCTATTTTCAGAGTAGGGCCCAGGAACGTGTGGTCACCACTTTCCAAAACAGTGTCATTGCACACTGCACATATGCCGGCATGTGGACCATGCATATTGTACCTCATTCTACAGCTCTCAAAATATTTGCAGTTTTTTTCTTCATATTTTAAATAGATTGCATTTTAGGATGCTGCCTTTGGATTATCCAGGTGATGGAAGTGCAAAGCTATGTCTCTCTAAAAGGCTTCATCCATGTGAAGCTTTGACTGGGATTACCTGCAGCTAGCAGTGAGCACCTGACAGCATTTCAATTTGAGAGCTATGGGCAAATGGGCAAAGTTCTTTAACACCTCTCCTCATTTCAGGAAAATGAGTCAAATGCTACATATGGGGCCAGATTCCACTGTTGCAACTTAAGGCCTTTCTACACTGGGCCTTACTCTGGATTATATCTCAGAATAAGCGCCACCCCTTCACATGCTACTTTGCAGATTACAGCAGGTCCTGGATGGAGCTTGCTGTAGTCTGCCCCTGCATTTATTTATATTTATATTTATATCCCGCCCCATACCCTAGGGTCTCTGGGCGGCTTACAACATTTAAAATACACACAATAGTAGGTCTCTATTCTAGAATATAATCCAGAATAAGGCCCAAAGCAGAAAAGGCCTCTGCACTGAGTCAGTGAGACAGAACCCATTAACTGCAGAACAGCTCAAACAAGCACAGCCATTTAGTTAGGGTGCAGTTTTCTGCTCACCTGGAATTACTGGAGTTTGTGGATGGAGGTGGTTGGAGTGATACAGTAAAAGCAAGTCTTCAGCAGGGATGGAGCTCTGTTCCAAATAGATTCTAAGCTGTTTGGCAAACCTCTGCCACCATTGCACAAGTAGTGACAATTCCCATGTGGGAAAGATATTTTTTCTTTTTTTAATATAGAAATAATAATAGCTGTACTTGTGTACTCTTGTGTGTAATTAAAATAATCATCCATCCATCAGTATTATTGAAACAATGATTGGGGTTGCTTAGAGTTGCCAGACCTTGGCACAGCTCCTATTGCTCCAGCTCCACTGCCTAGGGCTATCAAACCAGGTGCCTCCTTCACCTTGATGTTAATGCAGGTTGCAGGTTAATGTTGCTTTCAGGTTAAGATTCCAGTCTGCAAGATAAGAAACACAGTAGTATAATCTCCTTCTTGAAAAGATCCCATCGATAAACTTCCCAAAGTTCCCCTCCTGAAAACGAAAGGTATGCACATTAAACCATGGTTTGCTTTGACGTTTGAAGCTACTTGAGCTCTCCATTGTCTGCACTGGCAACAGTGATCTGCAGGAAAATAGCTTTTAATGTATGTGGATTCAGACTTAGATACAAACCTAGAATTACTTTATAGTATTTCCAGAGCTTTCAGTGGGAAAATATAACACAAGAGGAAAGGAGTCATTCATCACTGTTCAGCCCTGATCTAACTGAGTAAGAGGTTTATACTACAAGAATATTCAAGTATTTTGCCAAGAATCTTAAAAAAGCAAGTAGTAGTGCTGTGGTCCAGTAGCTCAAAGGAAAATACTCCCTGTCCCTTCTCCCACTCTGTGGGGCACCCCTCTGGTAGAGGGGAGGGACAGCAGGGGAAAAGAACATATCACATTGATCAACTGGGATCAGATAGCAAACACTTTAGAGTAGTGAGGTACACAAAGCTGGAAATGATGGTTCAGCTTGAATTGAATCAAATCGTGTGTGGCTTGGTTTGCATTTGTACCTCAAAACATTTTGATCTGGTTCTGCACATTAATTACAATTTCAATGCTTATTACATATTTTGCCCAATGAACTCTATCAGCCGAATAAGCAAACATTTGTGCACTTTTTCTTATTTGCCTCCAGATCTCTACTGGCAAAAAACTGGAAACAATACAACACCCTTCGTATTCATAATTGGTATATCAAAGTAACAGAATTTTTTATTATTGAGCTGATAACCTATCAGCATGAGTTACTAATGGATGTAAAGCCACAATATAGCTTCAATGAACTTTGACTCCTTTTCATAGCCCATGTGGATGCTCCAATCTCTTTGCCCCGAGTCATGGGGCCAATTTGCACTTGGCCCCATAGTTTGCAATAGGCAGGTGCATCTGGACTTGCAGAAGGTATTTTCAGCCTAGAAATGCCCCCTGCCTTCCCAGATGGTAACCTATTGCAAACTAGGGGTGGGGTACAGAATTGTTCACCACACACAAGCAAATCTTTACCAGAAACTTACCTGACATGTCCAGCCAGCAACCATTTGCACCATTTCCAGTGTGAGGGGTTATCTGAGGTGCCATGCAAGCATGCTGACACCTCAGATGACCCCAAACACCACTAGGTGTGTGCAGAGCCTCACTGTTGCCAGGCTGATGGCACCGGTACACACACAATCACACCAGCCATCGCAATCAAGATGGTGGCACACTGTGAGTGATCAGACATGCACCTGGAGTAAGGTAAGTTTCTGGACACACAGGGGTAAAGCTGACATGTACAAGCATTCCCAAGTGTGAAAGCCAGTACCTGTTACCCTATTAGGCATTTTTCCCACCCAACAGATGGGAAGCTAAGTGCAGAAACACCCCCATGATTGCCTTCATGTTGAATTAAATGTTTGTTGTGTTATTTTGTTCTATATGAACCCATTCCATCATATTGTCTATTCTTATATATGTTGATGTAATTGGTTTGTTTTTAATAATAGAGTTTCAAAAACCCTTTAAAGGTGCAGTAAACTAGCAAACTCAAATCCTTTTGAATCAAGCCAGGTGCTTCAAACCTTCACCCAAACCCCCTTGGTTGGTTTCCAGCTGAACCAATCCCTCAAACCTGGAGGTGGTACAGTTCAAATCTGAACCACCTAATTTGATTCAAAGCACTTTGAATTCAAACCAGTTCGGTACATCTCTTACAGCATGCTTCCCCATCTTCACTTTTGCTGGCAGATAAAATGCATTGAGTTTTCAGGGCTTGTGAAAAATGTTTATTTATCCAGGCATTTGCTAGACCTCAAAACTCAACTACTGTAGTGCACTGTTAGACTCTACTTGCAGGTTTAATACCTGGGAATACTGTGTGTTTTTTCTGCTATAATCTGTCCTGAAGTTTTTCTTAAAGGCAATGCAAATAGAAGAAATACTATACTTATTTCCACCTGTTCCTTACACTGCTTTTTTCCAAAATGAATTGATGATATGTCCATCTTCCTTTTATTGGAACAATGACTGCAAATAATCTTCAGAAATGAAGCTTTGAGAGTCACTGTTTTGTACTTCAATACCTGCTATTTTTGTTATTTATCCAATCCTTTTTTTTTCACTTGAACTCTATGGGATCTAATACTGAGGAGCTCCAGGATTTATTATCTGTATTTCCTCAGAGGCAAGATTGCATATGTGGTTGTTCTCCTGTTTTATCACACTTCCCTCTACCAAAGCATCTAGAGGGGTTCACAAGCATCCTGAAGACTTCCAGCCAGGCCACAACATGACCACTATGGCAGAGGCTCCTGTGCCGGGCACCTTCAACTGCTTAAGCAGAGTCATGGGCAAAGACATTGCAATAGGTTCTGCCTGGCTTGGTTCTAAGGCAGAGCTTTTTTTAAAAAAAAAAAAATTGCAATTATATCATTCATTTCATCATGGAAACATTAGTCTTTTACCATTGTTCTATTTGAGCCTGCAATTCCAATACAGATGTGTTTTATACTTTTCATTGACACTATGGCTAAAAAAAATATTTTGTTGCTCTTCTGAATTCTTTCTCAATCTCAATTCTACATTTTAAAAAAAATCTTGCTGTCTTTCTTGCTCAGAATTCAGTTACTGGAAATGGAATACACAGAATGATATTTGAGAAAGAAAACACCCTGGAGATTTATTCTGCCACAGCCACAACAACAAATTCCAGAACCAATGAGTGATGGATAAAATGGCAGTTCAAAATGACAGGCCTCAAAAATCATAAGGAATTGGATGAATGTAGTTCCCAAAGTATCTCAGTGGCCATTAAACTTCTTTTCCTTCTTCTTTACCTCTGAGTGCTAGAAATCTAGAATGAAAACAAAATTAAATACATATACTGAAATAGCAACCAGAGTATTTGTTTCTACGGTGATAACAGTTTCTTCTTCAAAGTATTGTTCAATGAATCTCTCTCTGAGCCTGCTCAGTTGGACTGACCTATCCCTTCATGATCTTTCAGTTTTGCTTGTCCTACATGGAAGAAATGAGGACAAAATGGGGTAGCATATCTTGATGTGGACTCTGCAACATCCTTTCTATGCTTACTTCTCCAGAACAGAAGGACAAGTGCAGAGCAATCCATCCTGCATGGGCTCCAACAGCAAGAACCAAATGTTTCTGGCCTCGGAGACCCTGAAGGAACCATTTTGGTGGCATAGTAAAGCATGCTGTCAAAGTGGGTTCCCAGGTAGACCAGAACATGGAGACATGCTCTTTCTGCTAGTATTCTATCTGTGATCCAGATCAGAAGCTTTGTGAACTTGGGCCTTTCTGCACTTGGCCCCTTAGTCTACATGAGTAAACTCCTAGAAGGAACATCTGCACTTAGAGGGCCTGTTTCCAGCTCAGAAATGCTCCTCTTCCATGCAGAAGTGTACTGCACACAAACTACACAAATGTAGTGCTCCACATGCAATCTTACCTTAACCACAGACTGCCTTTGCCATCTCTGGTAAAGCTTATTTGCACCTCTATGGTGCTGGGGAGGTCATCTGAGGTGCTGCATAAGGACACTGGCACGTCAGATGACCCCAAACACAAGTGTGCATGTGCACTGTGTCACTGTCGTCCCAGTGATGGCACTGGTGCATGCACAGTCACATCGTCCACCAGGACAAAGATGGCAGCACCCAAACATGCATCTGTACCTCAGATAGGTCTGTGAGGAAGGGATGGTGTACACTATCATTTGCAAATGTGAATGCTTGTGCACACCAGAAGGGACGGGAAGTGCAGAAAGTCTCCTGGATAATGTTCTGTCTAGTGTAGTGGGCAGGAGACCCGAAGTGAAACACCAGCAAGTACAGAAAGGCCCTAAGCATTATATTATATTATATTATATTATATTATATTATATTATATTATA
>MTQE01001141.1:19295515-19326933 GCA_014337955.1 Aspidoscelis marmoratus
GCTGTCAAGTGAGTATAGAGGCTGTAAAGAGCAGGGAAGATTTCTAAAAATAGACACGAGAGACATGTCTGTTTTAAAGGGCTCTTGCGTCTATATTTAAAAATCTTCCCTGCTCTTTACAGCCCCTATACCCACCTGACAGTTGCCCAGCTGATTGCAGGGCAGCTGTCAGGTGGTTGTTTGGGAAAATCAACCCCTTACCTAGGTGATTTAAGCACTCAGACAAGGTGGGGGGGGGGAGAAAACCGCAGCATCCTGATGCAGGGATTTGCTGCAGTTTTCATGGGGACGGGTGAGTTCATCTTGAACCCGCCCCATCCTCCATTGCCCTGGGGACTCCTTAATGTGAATTAGATTCGCATTAACGGTCCCCCAAATCCACTGCAGGGCATTGGCAGCCCCATGAGGATGAGCCCTTGCTGTTATTTTCCTGAATATGATCCTTCACCACAGCTTAAACATCTAACAAAGAAAATGGAAATATTTTCCTAAGCCAGTTACTGAGCCTTCTTTCCTTTCATGTGTTTGTTTTGTGTTTGTTCTGTGTTTCTTGGTATGAGGACTTTTAATTCACCTAATCTCAAATGCACCATCAACCTTTAGGCTATGGGGCAAAACGCAACTCATAATACAGCCATATGCCATAGTTCATTCATACTTCAGTGGAATTATAGCAGCTATAAAATGTCCACATCAAAGAAACAGCACGTGCAAGTATCAATTCCATGGTTCTGCTGAGTCACTTACCCAATTCATATCCCAGTAATATCTCTGCTATTGATAGACAGAACAATCTAATTTTGCTTTGTTTATATAACACTTCTAGGGCTATTCAGCACCTAGTTTCATTAAAAGATAAACTCCTTAACAGCAACTGTTCTACCTGAAAGACTGTCACACAGGACTTTTTAAATAACACCATCTAGAACTTGAACAGAATATGCACAAAATATGCTACAGCCAAAGATACTGGGGTTAAAACCAAGTCTATCTGGGGCAACATGCAATCCATTCTTCAACTTAATGGTTCCTTAGAATTCTACTGCTACTGAGTTAACAAGAAGACACAGGTGTTCCAGACTGGGGCAGAAGCAGGAAACCAAGTTCCATACTTTTGTCTCATGCAGTAGGAGCGCAGCATTCCCGCACCACACCCCATAAAGGAAAAATATGTGCGCTTATCTGCCTTTTGTGTGCTCCTGCTGCTGGTGATACAGCTTTGCATCTGGCCAATGGGAAGCAGCTACACTAGAAATGTGAAGCTTCTGGTCCTCCAAGCACCTCTGCCTCAAATACGAAGCTCTTAGTCATCAAGTTTGGAGGACCAGAAGGAGCTTTGCATTTAAGGCAGAGCAAGGGGTGTGTTTGGAAGTGAGTCTGACTCATCCATAGAAGCAGTGTGGGTAAGAATACCAGGCCAAAAAGGAAGCCTAATAGGGATATGCTATCGCCCTCCCAACCAAACTCCTGAAGGAGATCAACAACTGGAAAATGAGGTAAAGGAAGTATCCCAAAAAGATAGCATACTTCTAATGGGGGACTTCACTTATCCTCACACATACTGGGTGAACTCCTGTTCAACTCAAGAAAAAGAAGAAAAAATCCCTAGACTTGCTAAATGTCTGTTCCGTAGAGCAAATGTTCACGGAACTAGACAGGGGCAAAGGGAATCCTGAACTTGATACTACATAATGTTCAGGACCTGATACAAGATGTCACTGTGGCTGATCTAATTTGGAACAGTGACCATAATGCAATAACCTTCAACTTAAATACAGGGAGTATTTTGTTAGTAAAGGCTAACACAGAGACCTTAAACTTTCGTAAGGGAAACTTCCCTAAAATGAGGAAACTAGTAAAAAGGAAACTGAACGGGAAAGTTAGAAGAGTTCAATCACTCCAAAATGCATGGATACTATTTAAAACACAGCAAAGGAAGTGCAACTAGAATGCATACCTAAAAGAAGAAAGGGGACTTCTAGGTCCAAGAAGAAACAAATGCGGCTCACAAGTGCAGTACAGGAAGTCATTCAAAATGAGAAAAGTTCATTTGGAAAATGGAAGGCTTGTCCTAATGAGGAGAACAGGAAGGAACATATACACTGGCAACACAAATGTAAGGTGACGATAAGGAAAGCTAAGAAAGATTTTGACAAAGTCCCACATCAAAGGCTACTGAATAAACTCATCAGCCATGGAATAAAAGGACAGGTTCTGTCCTGGATTTGTGACTGGCTTAAGGACAGGAAGCAGAGAGTAGTAATAAATGGCCAATTCTCAGGTGGAAAGCAGTGGAAAGTGGAGTCCCCGAAGGTCCATTATTGGGACCAGTGCTTTTTAATGTATTTATCAATGATCTAGAAGAAGGGGTATAGTAAAATTGCAAAGTTTTCTGATGATACTAAATTATTCAGGATAATAAAAACTGAAAGAGATTGTGAAGAACTCCAGAAGGGATCTAGGGCAAATGTGCTTTAATCTTAATAAGCACAAAGTAATGCACATTGGGCCCAAGAATCCAAATTGTGTGGTTAAAGACTATGGGGGCTGATGGGGGCTGATCTTTCTGTAACACACCAAGAAAGGGCTCTCAGGGTTCTGGTGGACAGCCCAATGAAGGTGTCCGCCCAGTGCACAGCAGCGACAAAAAAAAAAAGCTAATTCAGTGCTGGGAATAATTAGGAAGGGAATAGAAAACAAGTCAGCAAGTGTCATTTTGCCTCTTTATAGTGAGGCCACATTTTGAATATTGTGTACGATTCTGGTCACCACACCTCAAAAAGGATAATGGAGAACTTGGAAAAGGTGCAGAAAGGGGCCACTAGAACAATTAAGGGGCTGAAACACCTCCCTTACAAAATGAGACTGCACCATATAGGCCTCTTCAGCCTGGAAAGATGGCATTTAAGAGGGGACCTGACTGAAGTATATAAAATTGTGCATGGTACAGAAAAAGTGGATAGACAAAATTTATTTCCTCTATCACACAGCACTAGAGCCAGCTAGAATGGATGCCTAAGTATATCTTTCAGGCTGTGGGGATAGCAGAATGACTATAAGACCATTTGCTGAGATTCAAGAGTAGATGACATTCGCCCTTGTCTATGCTTGAGATGGGTTGCAGCCGCTCCTCTTATGTTTGCATGGAGGCATCCAAGTACCCATTAGGGACCCATTAAGGACCCATTAGCCTCAGAGCAGGAAGACCCCATTTCCACTGCATACCCCATTAGAGCCACATTTGTTTCCACCTGTTCTAGGGAAATCCAGATTAAATGGGTCCTATAATCCTATAATTCAGGACCTATAATCCGGATGTCCTGTAGACCCCATTAAAAGGGTCTACAATGGGGTCTTCAGGCATCAAATCTGGATTATACGGTGCATGTTTCCACTGCAATCAGGCAACGGGTTCTAGAGGTTGACTCTGGGTGGGGCACCCATGGGGGGGTTGCCCCAAAATCCAAAGTTTTGAAGCCAGTGCATAATCTCCAAAGATGGTTCCAAAGGAAACTCTGGAGAATGGCACAGGCTTCTAAGATGACACGTCAGAGCAATGCCATTTCTATGCAGCTTTCTTCAAAGCTCTGGAGAAACTCTGGAGCGATTTTAAGCAATCTTCAAAGATTCCACACTGGAGGATCTTCAAATAATCTTCAGAGTTTTCACCTACCGCGTGGCACCCCCAAAAAACATGGGGTGATGGGCGGTCCCCATGTAGGTAGATCCAGATTCGCCACATGGGGGCTCTGGTGTTTCCACTGTGAGCATGCTAGCACCCATTGCTATTGGGTGTTACACCACTTGTGGAGACACATCGAGTACCTCCTTAGATCCAGATCTACTAAAGCCAGATTAGTTGATAGACCCATTCCTTAGATCCGGATCATCTTAGATCCCGATTAAGGGAGGTAAGTGGAAAAAACCCCTTAGTGTCAACTAGGCCAAGTCCTGCCCACTCTGTATTGGACAAACAATGGACTGGCTAGAATAGGTATATACCTCTTTACATGCAGCCCAGTACTAGTACACCAGACCTCATTCAGGTAGTCCAGTATACTATGGGGGCCCCTTTTCAGTGCTGCTTCAGGAAGCATTGCTGGAAGTGAGTCTAGCCCCAAGCTGACCAAGGCAGAAACTCCAGAGGATAGAGTTTTGCTTCTGCCCCTGAGGTCTCTCCCAAGACCATGATGAATGCTGCAGTAACTACAGACTGCCCTGTCACACTCCAGCAGTAGCCCATCCCAGCTTGGGATGGTTTGCTTGTCCTGGAAAGAGGCAGCACACCCTCTCCCAGAACACTGTACTTACATGTAGAAGGGGCCTATGTCTCACATTTTCTCTCACTAAACCAATCCATACTTTGATTCAACAGGAGTCACAAGCATCACAAACCTAGGAAGTCTCATTGTTCCCAGTTACTAGGTCCACCATCTGGAACAGAAAAACATCATTGCCTGAGCAGCCCTCTGGCTAACTGGAATTTCCAGGAAAAAGCTAGCAGAGTGTTGCTCCTAGCTTTGAAACGGGTCTTATCCCATAAAACACTTGAATCTGGGATGCCATCAAACTCGCCAGGAGGTCCATGCATCTTAGGACTTAAAAAATGAAACAGAGAGCTTTTGCTAGGACTGCTGACAGTATCTTCTGTGTTTAAGAGTTCAGGTTCCTTTGTTCTTTGCATCTCTTGTTCCCTGATGAGCAAAGATAATTGTCTCTGGATGGAAAATGCAGATGGATTGAGGCAGTACTGTCATGTTGAGAAATCAAAGCAATTGTTTCTTCTGGTTTGGTGGCAATAGGGCATGGAGGAGAGTTGGAGAAGAAACCTTATATTGTCCATTTGCTTTCCCATCTCTTAGCTATCTCCCCTAATGAATCTGAAGGATAAAGTCAATTATTTCCACATTATCATATCATTGTGCATTCAGGTTGATTATGAGACATTCAAGTCACATCCTCAGATCATACATGATTTGTGTTAATACACAGTTCCAGTAGATTTCTCAATCAGTCTTCATCTGTATCTTGGGCAACAACTCTTGATGTTAAAGCTATTCTGTTAATACAATGAAATGATGAGATTAGAACAAATTGCCACTTTCAGACACCTTAAAGAAACAGTTTCCTGGTGAACTGCTGTTTCATGTTAAGGTACCATATTAATCTGGATGTACTTAATTTCCACAAGCATTTATAGTCAATTAGCAAATGCAAGTTTTATCTACATTTTAGGCAAATCAGTTTGCTACACGAAGAAAACATATGGATATTTACTATTTTCTTTCCACTTCTTCAGGGTAGGTGTTTATTACAATTCTTAAGATGAGATTGCTTAACATTCTGCAGTCTGAATGCTCACAAAAAAAGTGTTTAAAAAAACAGAAAAAAACGGGTGGAGTATGTTCAGCAACTGGTTCTGCAGTAGGAAAATACAACTACTAAGCAAGTGATATAAATCAAACAACATGTTCAAATCAAACGACACTCCAGAGTTCTATGACCATTCAGTCATGTGCCTTACATACTCTGTGAATAGATATGTGCTAAATAGAGGGAGCGGCAACCAATATGTTTAACCATTAGTCTTTAACCTCCTATATGGCAGCAAACTGGCTTTTCTATGCATCCGGTCAAAATCCACTTTGCTGCAACTGAGGCTGTGTTCAGACATAATAAAAGACACTCATAAAGCTTCACAACCACTTCAGTGCCACTGACCACGTGATCAGCAACTTTTTACTTTGGACTTTCCCTCAAATTCTCCTCTGTTGCTGTGGATGACCAATTATCCTATCTGGATTGCAGGAAGTGGCAGCACAGTGGCTGCAACAGTTTAAACATGTCTGGAGGCCCTCAAAGGCACCACACAAAGACTATGTGTGACCTTCCTGTTCCATAGCCTTCTTTAATCTACCTTTTCTAGCACAGAATGTTCAGGAAAGGAAGAGGGCAGAATGATGTGTGAACAATCCCACCTTGAAGCCATATCTAAGCTGCTTTGTTCCTCTTTGTCTATTCACAGCCTGAAAGAGATCCAAATGTAATCATGAACTGCCATTTTGTTCTTCCCCAAGCACTTACATATCAGCTGATCCTGTGTGGATGAAATAATTACATTTTCCACATTTAAAAGTATAGTGTTTCAAGCATGATACATTTTTTATCAGAAATAAAACTGATTTTGGGCCACCTAGCCCAATCGAAGATTCCTCCAATGTGGATAGAGTATACTAGCAATGGGCCTGGCCACTGGGATCCCCTTGTGAATCAGTTTTAAGATAAATCCAGACACATTCTTAAGTTGCATTCAGGAAAAGAAAACATGATTTAGAATTGCCTCAGAGAAGGTAGCATATATTATCATCTCATCTCTAATCCACATTCTCTAGTCCAGAATGTTAATGAAAGGGAGAGAGGCAGACTGGCATTTGAATCATCCCACCATCTCTAATCCTTTTTGGTATTTCTGATCCAACTACATTCTAAACTTCAATCTGGAACCTGAGCTTCCCTATAAACATCTTCAGAAGGTTTGACTGACTTCCCTCGCAGTCAGGTCCTATACAGATCAATATCACATACAAAAATGATATTTATATATTATAGGACAATTAAAGTTGGACTTTAATTTGGCAAAAAGTGATACTTATAATGAACTGAGATGAAAGAATGAAAGAATGGAATACTGGAAAAAAAGTAATCATATGGGAAAAGATACCAAGGAACGAACAATTAAAAGAAATATGTGAAACCATATCCCAATGCACAAGAGAAAATGAAATTAGAAGATCTGGTATGTGGGGAGGGGGGGAAATATATAAAGAAATATAAATGTAAACAAAATGGAATGTAAATGTTTATACCTAATTAGAGAAAATAATAATAGTAGTAATAATAGTAATAGCAATAATATCAATTCTGTGGTCCCTTGAAGTTCTGTTTTGCTGCATATGTGAATATAGATAGCCTCAGCTAATTGCTGAGCAAAAGACAGCTCAATGGGTAAAAAAGACCCTTCGGCACTTTTACATTTCTAGTCCCTGAGTCATGACTGCATTTTATTTAGCAATGCATTGGTATTTCTTGCTTTCTGTTTATTGTATGATTCCCCCCCCCCGCCCTATTTTATACAACAGTTTCATTGTCAATGTCTTCAAGTAGCCTTGAACTTTGTTTACTGGTGGTCTAACATACAGAATTAATTTGCCACCCAAATTCTTCTTTTAGGAATCAGTGGGGGTAGGTGAAGGTGCAAAACTTTTTATGCTTTAAATGTGAAAATAGTGTTGGGGGTTCAATTTAGTTCAGCAGAGATTTCTAATTAAAATTACAGCAAAATCTAGCAAGTTTCAAAGGAGAGTAGAAGGGTTGGTGTCTTGATGTTTTAATATTAATTAAAAAGGAGTAATTATCTGATTGTTATCTAGCCACCCTGGGAATATTAGTTTCTTTAAACTTGCTCTTAATTTTATGCAGATTAATTAAAAATACAAAGAGTTCAATTTGTCATTCATTTTCTTCTTTTTTTTCCTTTTGGATTTTTCCCCTCCTTCTCCCACCCTAACAAGCTCACCTGTTGTAAGCAACAGATTCCAGATAGAGGAGTGTTGAGAAATGAGAATTCTGATTCCAAAAGAGAACGAAAATATTTCATGCTTTCCTTTCATCTCTTGAAAGGTTACTTTAAAAAGTTAACTCCTGAGGAGAAACAGATGCATTCCAAAATTAAGTATTCAAAGTATTGCCTAGAAAAGTCCATTGTACCCAGAGCTCCTACGGGCTGTAAAGATAAAAACATCTTTGAAAATAACACACACCATTTCAGTATTCTAGGGCATACACCATCATCTATTCCCTTGGAAGTGTGTAGACGCAAAATGATTCTGATGCATTTATTCACCAAATACAGTACTGCATTTTGAGTTTTGGAAAGCAGGGATGGAGGTGACAAAAATTCTTTTAAGCTTTAACATTTATTTCATCCACCATTGAAGTATGTCCCCAATAGACTTAATATAATATTGCATCCTTTTTAAAGCCATAATCATTTTAAAATCGTTGCCCACAAGTTGTAGACTTTTCTCTCATTGAGATTCATCACTACTTTCCCAATGTTCTATATGACTTTCTTGTTTGCCTGTTTTGCATTGCCACAATCCAATGGGGAAAATATAAGCATACTCAAACATATGTATTTCTGTGGATGAAAACACATCTCTGATGGTTTCCTATATAGCTGAGACCCACCATGCTTAAAATAATGAGATCATTTCTAGTTATCCTGTTTTTAAGATATAAAGCAACTTTAGACTAAATGACTGAAGATAAATGACTGGGGATCTAAAACATTCAAATGAATTGCATTTCATTTATTTGTATACCACCTTTCCAGACAAAAGAATGCTCAAGGCAGTTTACAAGGGAATAAAATACAATATGCACTATACAACAACCAATTATAAGATTTCAATAAACAGAAAATACTAAGAAATATCTTGAAATAAATCTGTGCAGAGCACTTGACAGGATCTGTGGCTTTTTTAACATAAAGATGTGACCTTTAGATCCACTATAGGGAAACAGAACTGGTGCAGATAAAGTTCCCCATACTGAGCAGGGTTGCAGTTCAGCTTACTCTGTCAAAAGGCTAGCACAAAATGGGGGGCTTCTGCAAGCCTCTCCAGAAAGAGCCAAAAGGGCCAACCAGAATGACTGGGTTATGAGATAACTGGACAAATTCATAGAGGACAGAGGTATCAATGTATTACATGAATTCACAATGTCATTATAGGTGATTTTCAGGGAGTTGAGAGCAGGTGAGAATTTTGCCTGTTTCTTCTGCTTAGAAGAGCCCAAAAGCAATTGATGGGCCACATTATGAAACAGGATGATGGACTCGGGGTAGTTAACATTTTTTTTAGAAAAACAGTACTAAAAAATAAAAATAAAATAGTAAAATATAATCTAAATATCTTTGGAGAACAAATGTCAGCTTAAACACATATGTTTTTACCAGGCATTGGAAGCTATTTACTGTTGATGCCTGGCAAATCCCCATGGGTAGATAGTTTCACAGCCTGAAGGTTGTGACTGAGAACATTTTTCTGAAGGCTACTCCAAGTGATGGGATCACAAGAGGACCACACAGTGAAAAAATTTTGTTATCTTTCTAGTTATACTCCCATATTCACATAGTTCTAATTGAAGAGTCCTATTTTTATTCTCTTTTGTTCTGTGCCAGACTTAAATAAAATTGCTTGACTGAAGAGAAAATAGTCATAGCAAAAAGTTACAGCAAAAAAAGGAACAATTTCTTATCATGTGAAAGTTTGTTATAATACTTAGGTGAAGACACTCTGGCCATTTCTACACTTACCTTCATTTGATCCAGGTCTGTGAATCTGGAATTAACTACAGCCACTGATCCAGATTGTGTAGAAGCATGGATTGGATCAGCAGCATCTGCACTAACAACACTGAATTGGTGCACACCACCATGTGGTGGTGAAGTTCACATGAGCTTCTCAGCCATCCAACACACACAAGGCTAGGAACAAAAACTTGTAGTTTAGAGGGGAAGCACCTCCCTGTAGGTCCAGATCATGAGGGGGAGAGCAGCTCCCTCCCTGTAGGTCCAGATCACAGAGGCCTGACATCTGCACACCTCTCTTGATGCAGAATAAGGCCCTTAGTCCTCTTGTGGATCTGATCAAACAGTCATGAAAAGATCTGGATTAAAATCCTCTTAAGCAGGACTAATGAGGAACGGTTTCCTTGATCTGCATTAAAGTGCAGATGAGAAGGCCCGGGATCTGGTCTAAGAGTCTCCTTAGACTGGATCAAAGATAACCGCAGAAAGGGCTCCTGAACAAAACAGAGAAAAAAAAACAGAAGTTCTGAGCATATCCCAAAAGATCTGAAACTCCCATTCTTCAAATGTCAGATGTCCATTTTCCCAGTTGATCCCTGAATTTCACAGAGTAAATACATGTAGGTGGTATAAGGCAATGCTGTGATGGTGACTTCTTATGGTAACTGTTGTTATCTTTGATTTGGTAGATGCCATGATTATTCCAAGTTATCAGTCTATGGATCAGGAGCAATGGGTGACACACAGGATCACAATGTGTAGTCGGAAACCCTGAAAACTTTAATGCTTATGGACATATTGGAAGCCCCTGGTAGGGCCGGGCGTTTTGGAAAAGTTTCACTTTAACCTTGGCCAACCCTGCAGCCACCTGCATTCGAGAGTGAGATAAGCCTAATTGGGGGCTACGGGTCCAATTTGGGTGAAAGGCCATCCTCTGAAGGCAATTAACTGTTGGGAATTGTTCAGCTTGGGCATTGTCATTGGTTTGTCTGTACCACGTGGGAGGACTCTCTTGATCTCCTCTACTTTTTATTTTCTGAAACTAGCCATTACGCTGGTAACTTTGATTTTGAGAGATGGTGGGTGGCTGACTTCAAGTAAGATTCTAGTTTTTTCTGTTTTGTATGTTTTGCTCAATTTTGGCAGTTTTTGTGTTTCAATAAACCACAGAATCCACGTAGACTAAGTTTGTATTTGTTTTTTCCTCGGCACGCACCAGTGGGGCGAGGTTCGGGGGTGCTACGGCACGCTCTGGAACCCCAGTTCCCGCTACAACAATGCAGTTAAAAGCCTTTCAAGTCTTCCTTTTTGCCTGCCCAGGTGCATTTTTAATCCAAGCTGAGTTGCCAAAATTGCCCATTTTGCCCATCTATAATACTGGTCCCACAGACCATGTCAGAAATAATGTATGTATATGAGTACTGTTTCCTTTCCTGTTCTATCATAAAGAAAATATGGCTCTATTAATTAATCAGAAAATGATCTTCCAAAGTCTACAGTCCACTAATATTCCATGAATGTGCTTCAGCAGCTTCTTTTACCTGATACATCATTAAAAATCAATTTCAGACTTTGCCAGGATAAAAATACTATGTCCTGCCTTTTACTTACTCAGGAACATCCAAATTTCATTTAGGGCATGGAATGGATGTGAGTTACAAGCCAAACTATTTTCTCAAACAATGCGGAGAATAGTCACTGCTTCTTCATCCCCATATTTTTAAGTATAATAACCTGAATCTGCAGCACTTTATGGAGAATTTAGTTTAAAATCTTCATTTCAGAACTGATCAGAAATCAGCTGACACCATACCTCTACTATTCAGTTTTGTTTTTTTCTTCATTACCTTTTCACTGCTCTCTCCAATCCTGTGCTTCATGTGCTTCATTTTTAAAAAAATCCTGGAGAACCTAAACTCTTGCCACAATTAGTGATGTTCTTGTTTTTTCCACAAGGCTGATATCTGGAGCTAGCAGCATGTTAACAGACGTTTGGAATTTTGAAAACAGCTGCACTGCATTTCTTCAGATCCATCTCCTTTGTCCTAAGGACCCTGCTAGCTGCAAGCAGCATTCCTTATAAGCATCATTTACATCTGTTTCATTACTGTAGTTTTCCATGGTTCGTGAATGCTTAATAGAGTCATGAAAACGTGAACGGATCTCCTTCTCTTGTCATTCTTGTCAATTTAAGATTTTGCAGGGACTTGGCACATCCCTTGCGCTTTCATATTTCTCATCATAAAAGAAGGGATATATATCACCACAACACAAGGAAAAGCAAGCAAAGCAAGATTATTAAATGGGTTCATTCAGATGACGTAATCTTAAGTGCCATGGAAATATTTTATTTCCTATTTTCCATGTTCATTAGGTCAAGCCCAAAATCCCAAAAATTGCAGAAGTGTGATCACAAATAAAAAGGGCAAGAGTAAGAGCTTTGGTTTGGGGAATGGTCAGAGAAAGTTCACAAATGCACAGGTTTGGAGAAACATCAGAAATACCAAGTAAGGTAGGTTGGTGAGGATAATGAGAATAAAGAATAAAGCAGAGCCAAATACATTCTCTTTATTACCACCTGGAGCTTTGATGCAATTATCTTATTGTGCAACCTCAAGGCCAAGATCTGTATCCACACAGGGATTTAGTGCTGACAAGAAAATTTGACGCTGTGCATGCAAAATTCTTCCTCTTTTTACAACTCCTTTGTTCCTACATAATTACTTTCATTATTTACCTTGAATAATTATCATAACAACATGATATCTTGCAAAACTGGGCAGAGCAAAAAGATTGTCTTTTAGCAAATTTTGTTGCAGGGCATAATATTGGCCAGTGTTTGGGTCAAAATGAACAGGAACAGGGAAGCAGCAAAACTATAATTTGTGGTGGTGCCATTGTGTTTATTGGTAGCATTGTTAAAACTATGCATTGTGATATTTACAAATTGAGGTCATGCACTCTTTCATCATCAAGAAAACTTCCTGCTGGACTGAGCTCTTGATAATGTCAGCTGCATTTCACAGACGAACCCATAAATCAAAAGAATATTATAAACTTTGAAAAGTGCTATGAAATATAGCTGGAACTGGCTTATTCCAAATAAACATGCAAATAAATTATTTGGGTTTTGAAACAGACAGCCATATACCACATAAATTCCTCTCTCTCTTGTCAACTATTTTTTCTTTTTTATAATTTTCTTGGACATCTGCAAATGCATAAGTATCTTTGTTCCCTTTCAGTAGTGTAAATATATATCTAGTTATCAGTTCCCTTATCAACATCTTTACTTGTAATAATATTAATACATTGGTTGTTTATTATTCTCCTTAAAGTGACAAGCAAAACAGCATCCAGTGTTTTTTACTTGGCATCCCCTTGGGGAGGCATGCGTGAAATAACAATTTGCTAATATGAAACAAAATTACGAATGGGCAAAAATTCTAGGTTTGGCTTCCTGGAACTGTGGTGGAGGTGAACAATCCACTTCTTGAATGACCAGCATGTACTACAAATATAGAGTGCATTCCCCAGTTCCCTTCCACTATATTCTTACAATGTTGTGAGGCAAGATAAGGCTATAGGAAGGTCATGGGCACTTTTAGAAACTTATTTCTAATTATGTCTCACAATCTGTATCTAGATCAAGCACGTCTGCTTATTCAAGCTCTTCTTCTATGCAGACTTCCAATGTTTTCTCTTGCACCAAGGGAAAAATCTTAGCCCCTTTTTTGCACTTACCAGTAGATCCAGAATAGCCTGACCCTCAGATTAGATCAAGTTAGCATTCTGGACAAAAGAACAGGCCAGGGAAATGGGTTCATATGAAGAGAGCCTCCAGTTGTCACTCAAACAACACCATGAGAGAGGCAGAAAGCCATTTTCAATCACAATGCCAGGAGAAATATTTTGAAAAGGGATTTTATTTCTGACATCAGATTAAGCCTTTATCAAGAGCTACTATGGTCTGATGTTAAAAAATTCAGACTACCCATTCGAAGGCAGAATGTTCTAAGATGAGCTGTTTTGCACTTCCATATTTGTGGCTCCTCAGTTTGTTCATTGGTTTGTTTGAATATTTAGATGCCACCCTTTTTCTGAAAATGCTCAAGACAGCAAAGCGTTTTCCTTTCCCTCTTATTCTCACAGCAGATATAGGATGTAATTAATCTGTGTCTATGTGGCCTAAAATGGCTCTTATAGGGCCAGTTGTGAGGCAGAACATTCACGTCATTGATCCAGAAGCAGACAGCTCCTTCCCTAAAGACTGTTGGAATAACCTTTGGGCAGAGAAGGATTCCGCATTCTGAAGTACTCCGTGACAGATAATTCAGCATGAAGGTGGCTTGTGTCTATTGTGTCATCCCTAAACCCTACAGTTTATGCAGCCTGAGTTCTGAACTAACATCTAGTTCCATTTGCCCTTGGACTTTCTGGGTGCATTCCCATGCACATTTTGATCCAAATCGAAACCAGATTCAGGAAGGGGCGTCCCCGTGCATTTTAGATTTGGTTCAGTTTCCGCAGACCAAATCGCCCAAACCAGGACCAAATTTGGTAGTGGAAAAAACTGTTCTCGTCACGGTTTGGTGTCTTGGCATGCATTGCTTTGCAAGCCGATCCATCGCATGGGGACGGTCCTGGGCAATTTGGGGAGGAGATTGGCACTCACTTCATTGGGAGGTGGGGTTTCACATCCTGTGCTTGCCATTCCTGCCCTGTACATTGGAGATTGCAACAAATTTTTGGGAGTAAAAAAAATTGAGGGGGTCAGATGGCCTTCACTGCCCCACAAGACTGTTTTATACAGGTATTCCACCACCCCCAATCAGAGCCAAACAGCTTGCATGGGGATGTGGCCTCTGTCCCTATCACAGCAGTGGCAGCAGTCCCAGTTGTGGTTGGACATAACCAGCCACATCTGGGGCTTTGTCTGGAAAGTGCCCAGGTCCTAGGACACTATGCTAGCTCTCAATGGCTTTTTCAGAGTAGACAGGTGGCTAAACAGGAGTTGCACAATAATAGTGGCTGCCTGTGCAGTCCTGTGCCTAATTTTTTTTTAAGCAATAGGCTTTTCAAGAAGTAGCATGGAGTCTCTGAAATCATTTAAAACTATGAAGAGCTAAATTTACTTAGGAAAAAGAAATTACTCAAGAGTTAATACATAGTGGCAAGGACTTGACATAAGCAACATGGAGCAACGCAGTAAAAATGAGTCAGTTAAATGAAATAAAGATGAGCTGAGCAGCTTATGGACTTCTGTAAAATGATCTTCTCTACTGAGCTATAAACTTTTCTTTCCCCATGAAATTTAGATGAAATCTTACCAATTAAAAGAGTTTGGGAGTTGCCAGAGAGCAATAGATTAGAATTGGATGTTCATTTTTCAGACTTTCCCTGCAGAGATAAGAATGACCGGATGTGTGATATTTCACTTGCTTCACTAGGAGCAAGGAAATTTTCAGTTAGTCATATACTTGAGTCCCTGAGAATAAAAAGGGGTAGAAAGAGCTGACTTATATAATTAGAATAATTGCTTTTCTATTAACACAGTTGGGATCTGAAATGTTTTAGTCTTTAGTATAACTATCAAACTCTCTCTTTTGTACGCACACTGTCCACTTCATATAACAGATAAATTAGATAATAAAGACAATGGCCTTTCCTTCCAGGGTTGAAATACTTAGATTGAATATAATACATCTAAGGGAGTGAGTTTATGCTGTGTTTCTAATAATTGTTTTATCTGCTCTTGTTATTTTTAATGTCGCTTTTTTCTACTTAATTGTTATATTTACTGATAATTGGGACATTAGAGGATTCTACCATCTAAATTTAATCTAATTTTTTAAATCTGAGTTTTGAAGAATTTATAAATGTAAATATTTATAGCCTATAATGGTAATCTGTTAATGATGTTTCCATCATGGATTCCCCTTTATTTGAATAGTGTGAAATACATATTTGATCTGTTTTTAATTTTTCATATAATTTTAGATTAACCATATACAATAGATGTGATACTTTTGAAACTTCATATTCTTGACCAGTCTTGTTTTTGATATTTATGAAAGTATCATAATGAATGAATGAATAATACTTACATCCCCAAAAACCATTACTCATTTCTTCTTGTTATTGTTGCTTTCCATGATTTCTTAGAAATTATCTGAGTCTTGTTTGTTTGTTTGTTTGTTTGTTTGTTTGTTTGTTTGTTTGTTTGAATTCAAGGAAGAGACAAATAGTCTGATTTCATTTATGGTCACTGAGGGCCACAAGGGCCAACTGGCATTGTCTATTAGAAAGACTACAGGAGGATCCTCAGGGTAGCTCTGGGTCACTGAAAAGGACAGAAGTTCTCCCAGACTGAGGCTACAATAGGAATATCAAACATAAATTTAATTTCTTTCCCCTGAGACTAAATGCCAAAAGACTGCAGAATTTTTGTCTTTAGTTGTTTGTGATTCCAAAACATCCAGCTATGCAGAAAATAATTTAAAAATTCCGTGTTCTATTAAGAGAATTTTTCTTCAGATAATAATAAACCAAATCTGTGAACATTCCAATATGAAAGTGGTAGAAAAGTTATTGTTGTATGCCAGGCAGGGGTGGGCAATGAGGCAAGACACAGGCATGCATGCTTATGGCCATCCTTTGAGGGTTCAGAAGTACTCAGTGTCAGTTCAGTCTTAAAGTCGGAGTTCCAGAGATACAGTAAAGTCACAGCAAGCGTCCAGGTTTCCAGAGGTTTGGCAAAGTCACAAGGGGTCCAAGAGGCAAGATACACGCACATGGCGGGAGTTGCATCAGCGATGTCTGCAACACCAGCACAGCATGTGCTGCTCAATTAAATAGGGGAAGCAGCACCACGCCCTTGCCGACTCAGGTGGGCCAAACATTGTGATTTACGTGTGGTTTATTTTTTCTGGCAAAGAAGAAGCAGGGAGGGGCGTGCAATGGGTTGTGAGCTTTCATCTCTGGAGGAGTCTGAGGATGCATCCACATGGGATGCCTTAATTCGGTTTAAGGAATCTGAAATAAGTGAACCGGGTTAATCCTGTTTACACGACTTGCAAGTTAACCCGGTTCAGTGGCATTCCGATTTCAGCCTTAAATTGGAATCAACCCTGGGAGTCCAGATGGCAGCCCTGTCCTCCCACCCATTGCCCACCCCCTCTCTCTCATTGGTGTTCCGTCCCAGGATCCCACCCTCCCTTCCATTTGCGTCATCCATGCTCCGCCGGGGATTCCCATTCTCTCCCCTCCCCACTCCACCGCTGCCACCGCATTCTCGGCGCCTTTCACCCTGCTGGCCGGAGCGTGCTCGCAGCCCAGGCCGCCCCTGCCTCCCCCGCCGGTGGCTCCGGCGCCCGCCGCGCCATCCATCCATCCATCCATCCATCCATCCAGCGTGCCCACCGCGGGGGAGGGCGAAGGGGGCTCCTCGCTCGCTCTTCCCCTGGGGGCCGGGAGGGAACTCGGAGAGTGGGGAGAGTGGGCTGGGAAAGTTCCGCGGGGACTCCCCTTTCCTTTCCTTTTTAAAGTTCAGAACTGCACAAAACTACAACATTGTTATAAGCTACATCGCTACAGTGTAGCTTTGGAGGTAGTGGCTGTTTCGAGATTGGATTCTTTCAATGGAATCGCTCTTTGGAAGCGAGCTATTGGGGGAGGGAATCCTAAACATGACGTGCCTCGAATACGGACAAGCCATTGGTTACAGTGCGATTGGGGGCGGGACAGCCTGGACACGGAATCTCATCCCGGAAAACGATACTGTCCACACAGTAAAAAATGAAACACGTATCAAGGGCACGCTCCGGAGTGAGAGCTGTTGAAATCAGGATTTATTTCAAATCGGTATAACGTGGTTTAACACGGAAGAAGCGTGTTAAGCCGAACTGCCGTCTGAACTGTGAGGACTCAAATCATTTTGAATTCGAGATAACGATGCCGTGAAGATGGGGCTTGAGAGTTCCCCCAAGGCTGGTTGCTGACTCTCAATGTCCACGCTGCTGGTTCTGGTTGCTGCACGTGCTGCAGCGCCATTGCAGGCACACCCTCCTCCTCTGAGGAAGATGGACTGGCAGGACAGGGCAGGACAGTTACTGGTGTATAGTTGTCTGGAACAATATTTTAAATTGTATTTTATTAGCAATACTTTTCTGATTGTTGCTATCCAATCGTTGAATGTTATAGAAAAACAACTGAATTGATTGGATAACTGAATGTCAAGGCTGGTCAAATGTTTTATCCAAAGTCTATGTACTTCTCCTTTGCCAGGTATGCTTCAGTTCTTAATCTTGCTTGCTTGATTTTTGCTCATTGTGGCTCAGTTGTGATGGTGTTATCTTCCCATTCAGTTCCTTCTCAGTATCACTTATGGTCCTTTGGAGAAACACATATCTTTCAAAAGTGCTAATGCTTCACTCTTTTAGAGATAGCCTCAACTGAGTAGTCCATCCAATATTTTTCTGGAACTTGTCATCCCTCCTACAATATAGATTTGTATAGCATGATTTTGCTTCCTGGCAGTTGGCAAAATGTGATTTTATTTAATGCAATAACAGAGTCATTCAAGAATGTGATTTTGTTTCTGAGTTGTTATTGCCTTAACCTGGCAGTCTGAGTCTCTCTCTTGCTGTTTTACTTTGGTGGGCATGGTTTCCTCTAATCCCATTTTCCATAGATAGCAGAACATGGTACTACACTATGGCTTGTGGAAACCAAACTATAGCATTACACATGGTACAACTGTCTATTTAGGTGTGCTGGTTGACTTAAGCTTCCTGTCACTGATATCTTTAATATACTGTAGTGATAACCTTATGTTTTAGTTCTGTAACTGTGCAAAGTTTGTATCATTTCTTGAAGTTGATTAGTTGGAAATGAACTTCTGATGCTATAAACCAAATACAATAAGAAACTTTTCTTTATTCTCTTTCTAAGGGGGGGGATGTCAAAAGATGTCCTCCAAAGAATCACATCCCAAGGCAGTATTTTAATAAGTATTTTCCACTAAATTGTAATGAACAAGAAGGGAAGAAAACCATTGATATTTGTGACATCGAGGGGAGGAGGGTTGTTTTGCTTTTGATTTGTCTTGGATCAACTTCAGACTTGCCCTGTGTCTCCTTAAGACTGTTCTTTTTCTCCCCCCAAACTCTTATTTTGACTTTTGGAAGAAACTAGCTGCTAAGCCTGACAAAGATGCTAGGCTGTTAAAAAAGCTTTAGGCGGTCTTCTTCAGATGGCTTCTACAACAATGATGTTCCCTTCAACCAACTGATCCCACTGAATTGCTTAGCCAATTTCACAACTGCAGTTTGCACCTTCATGGCCTCTGTGAACTGATACCAGAATATTAAAATAGGAAAGGCTCTTGTTCCTCCTAACCATTCTCCTCCTCCTTGTACTTACATACCCATTGTTAGACTGCTCCTGTGCAGTTAACGTAAACAAATACCACAGCATTTCCTTATTTTTGTCATTTGTGTCCCAGCTTTCTTCTAAGGAGCCCAGAGTGGCAAATGTTATTCTGTTCATCTCCATCTTCTCCGTCTCAGGCTGGGGATTTTAACCCAGAGACTTTCAAAACCAAGTCCAGCACTGTACCCACTATGTGATACTATACCAGACCTTTATATTTTCTTTTTCTGTACATTGCATCCAGTTTTCATACACTGTAAACACCAAGTTCTTTTTCCTCTGCAGTACCATTCTCAGGCTTTTCTTTCATCCAGTTGCATTCCAAAGGAAAGCAGAAAACTCTGATATCACAATCCATAAATCTAACTCTGATGAGGAAAAGAGGTGTTTTTTCCTCAAGGCCATTCACATTTTTCAAACAGACGATGCTAACCTAGACCAAGACTGAATAATTCTGCTGGTTCTTAAAACTAGAGGTGGCACCTAGGAGCACTATCATATGGAAAAGAACTAAATGACCATCTAGAAATGGCAATTTCAGCAGATGCTGCCTGCATTAAAAACTGAAACTGCTGAAACTGCCTCTCTTTTGAACCATTAAAGTCATAGCATTCTTGTTCTCTCTTCCAGATGGTAACCCTAGAATCCCACTTTAGTTCCTTCTCCCCAAATGCAAATCTCTATTGCTTGGACTATTCTTACTACTAAAACTGGTTAGCTCAGATTAGGGTTATACACAGATATTTGAAACATTTGAAATTCAATCAAATTTGTTCGAATTCAGACATTTGAATTTGATCTAATGTGCATACATTTGAATTTAAATATTCAAATAAATTTCAAATCTTTCAAATCATTCATATGAAGTATTTGGACACTCATATGTGTACAGATACACATGGACACATACAAATGTTGCTGACAGTCATATCCTCAAATACGAATAGAATATTTGTACAAATAGATTTGAATGTATTCAAAACAATTTGAGTCTTCAGATATTCGATTCAAATTTGAAGATATGAATGTCAACATTTGTATGTGTCCGTGTGTATCCGTATGCATCTGTATGCATCCTGTACGCATCTGTACACAGCGAATTGAATGCCGAAAATTGCATTCATGCGCACCCCTACCTTAGGTAGACTGGTTTAAACAATCCTGTTTAAGCAATCCTTCCCAAGATGAGACAGATTGCAAGTGGCCCAAAATAAAGTAATCCTCATTGGGATGGCTGTTCTACTCCAGCCCCTGCCCCTGCTCTGAATCACACACCAGCTTCAGAGGGAATGCAGTGGACGTCTGAAAGGCCAGATCATCAGAAACTAAAGTTCCTGGTCTTCAGAGCACCCAGAGGATCCATTGCAGCAATGCACTGGTATACCATCCCCTTTTATGCTGGTAAACCTCTTTAAGGAGGTCTATCAGTATACTTGGCCAGGGAGCCATTTTGCCACTGCTAGTCATCCTCCAACCTGTGAGGATGGATCATACTAGGAAGGGGTGGGGCCTCCCTTAGACCATACCAGCATGCAAAAGGGAGCCGCCCAGATCCTTTGTTGGTCTGGTATATCAGCAATATCAGCAAGTGTGGAAATGGCCTCAAATCCAAGCAGGTCTTGCTTGTCCACTAAATCACTCAATCACTAAAAATTATTGATGCTATAGTTGTTCATTTATTGGATTTATAAATCTCAGATTTCAAATGACTATTTTATGCAGTTTAAAAGTTAAACGGTCATCCAGTCAAAACATAACAAGGTCTTGAGTCTCTGAGGCAAGTGCTTACTAATTAATATTGGAGCTGTCAACCAGAAGATATGCAAGAGCAGCCCTAACAATTGACTCCACCTACTATTCAAACAGGCAGATAGGATAAATAAGGGGAAACAGTCCTTCCTAAATGAATTTCAGGTCCTTCCTGTGGGCCAGATGAAGTACTTAGCAATAATGACTTGCTCTTGGAAGAACTAAGTTTATTTGTTTCTAGCCATTCAGTCCCTTACTGGCTCCAGACATTGAGTCAACACATTAGCAGCATGACTGGAATGGCAGGGGATGGAGATATATGTTGCATTTGATTCGTATTCTATCGAATGTAAGAAAATTAGTATTCATTTGAATAGATCCCCTTCGAATATGGTAGGATTCTATTTGATACGAATGTATTCATACGAATTTGTATGAATATCCAAATAGAACACATACGTATCCTGTAGCATATCTGAAAGCATCAAATATGCCCTCAATCCACTTTGAATATGCTCTTAAACCATGTTGAATTCACTCTGGATTCACTGCAAATGTGACTGGTGCAGCCACTTTCCCATCTCGCCATTTCACAAATGTTCCAAAGTTTCATACAAATGTTCAGAAACATTTGTATACGTACAAATGTCAATGTGTGAATATTGTAATGTTCAATTCATATATAAATGTCTGAATTTCTCCAAATTCATACAAATAACAAATATTACGAATATCTGTGCACATCCCTACTGGGTATCATTCCCGTTCACTGAAAATGTAGCTTCCAGTAGAACTTACCCTTTTACCATCTTTGCAATCATCACTGAAAGTCTTCATTGCCCTGCCCTCCATGATTTTGTCTGTAAGAACAAAAGAGGAGCTCTGCTGTATCAGGCCACAGGTCATCTAGTCCATCTCACACAGTGGCCTTCCAATTGTTTCTGAACATCTGAAGCAGACAACAAAGCCAAAACTTTTTCCTGCTGTCAATTCCTGCAAATGGCCTTGAGAGACACCATGTCTGTCTCTCCAAAAGAGAGGTAATATCTACGCATCCATGCTAGTAGTTATTAGGGGTGTGCACTGATGAATTTTTTGCATTTGAATTCAGACATTTGATTCAAACTTTTAAAATCCAGATTTTCAAAAATCCAATTCGAATCTGGATTATCCGAATCCACACATTCAAAAATCCGATTTGAATTTGAAAATACTAATGTTGGCAACATTTGTATCTGTTTTTCAAATTTGTGCACATCTCAATTTCATCCTGTATACATCCCGCTTCCATCCTGTATTATAAGCACAAATGTGCATGATATTCATATGCGATATATGCAGATCTGTTCAATCAAATTATTCAAAACTCCGTATTAGATTTTCAAAAATCCAAAATTCATTTGAATGTGTTAATTCAGATTTTTGAAAATCCAATTCGAATTCAAATGTTGATATTTGTCGGATTTGAATTGGATTTTTGAATATCCATGCACATCCCTAGTAGCCATTGAACATGCATCCTCCATGAATTTATCTGATCCTTTTTTAAAGCTGTTTGGGCTGGTTGCTATCACCAGGTGGAGGGCATGACAGCAGGCAGCAGTTTTCCCTATCACTCTCCATGCCAGTGGTAGAATACAGATTTGAGGGGAGGGCGTGGGTGACGCCACCATGTGCTATGACCCAAAGCAAGGCAATTTAAGCACAAATGTCTAAACTATTCTATAGCCATTTGCGTCCAGACTAGGGGTGTGCACAAATGCAATTTTCAAGATTCGATTCAATTCAAATCGAATATGCAAAAATTTAATTTGATTCGAATCTTTAAAATTCAAATTTACCCAAATTCAATTCAAATTAAGCAAATTTGAATCTATTCATTTGAATTTTTTATTTGAATTTGCACTTATGAATGTTGACAATATTTGTATGTGCCTGTATGCATCATTACACTTCCCATATGCATCTGTACGCATCCGTATATGTCCGTATGCATCCCATAGTTATCCTGTATGCAACCCATTTCTGTCCTGTACACATCCATGCAAATGCATATGGATGTGGGAAGATGTGAATCTGCAAGGATGCATCATGTACAAAGCCATATGCCTGCAAATGTCTGGATAATTTGAATGAGTAGATCTAAAATTCAAAATTTGTTCAAATCTTTAAATTTGAATTTATGGACATTGAATTCAAATTTGAATGTCAAAATGTGGGCAGATTTGATCAAATTTTGAATATCTTCAAATAGTTGTACACCCCCTAGTCCAGAGAGATATTTAGTTACTAAGCTAAACTAAGACTTAGGAAACAATGTACCTGCTCAACATTGAAGGCAACAAGTGTTCATGTACTGTTGTCAGCAATACTTTTGGTATGTAAGGAGAGAACAAGAACTGCAAGGATACAAGGAATCGGAATATAGATGGGCAGTCGTGGAAGCTGAATTGTCTCTGATAAGTTTTACTCCTTTTAAAGAACTCCAGCACTTCCCTTTATGCTGCATCTAAGGTAGGAGAAAAATTAAACTTTTTATAGCACTATCAATCTGGTACCATTTTGAAAGGGTACATGTACTTTTTAAAATCAAAATGGCATTTTGTTCATTAATGTTCCACTGGGGGGAAAATACAAAGGAAAATGATTGAATTAAAATACTAGGATGTGAAGGAAAAGGCAGAGAGCACGTTACTGTTTTTGGCAACTGCTAGTAAAGAAAATGCCAGACAATGAAGACAGGGAAGTTTAATTTAAGTAGCTGGGAACAAGAGGCTGAGTCATTTGGGGGTAAAGAAGAAATAATAAGACTAAAAGAAAACAGCTGCAAGCAATTCTAGTGGCAAGAGACACAAAATCAAATGACACACAAATAAAGTATTGCCAGATTTAGGGGGGGGTTGTCATTGAAATGGATACTTTCATGTACTCATTCCAGAATAAGAGCTACATTACAGTCTGCTATTTGTACAGTGTATTCTTAATACGGAGCAGGTCATTGTTCTCTAGTAAGGTTAAGAATATGTTAAAAGTGCTCCAGATCATGAGTGCCCCATGAACCACATTCAAATGAATCTTAGAGCAAAATAAACTATTGGTCCATCTTACTGGTAGTATGTACTCCAATCTGAATGGAAATGGCTCTTCAGAATTTCAGGCAGAGGTTTTTCCTGGAGATCTCAGGTGTTGACTGTGGAATTTCTTGTGTGCTGACTATGTGCAGATTCTCACATTTCTCCCCTAGCATAGATTTCCCTACAGACTGAACCATAGCTGGGTTCCTCTACTTCCAAATTCAGTGGTTTCTGTTGTTTTATATTACAACTTCCATCAATGAGTATACCACTCAGGACTAATAGGAGATAGCAGGCATTTTCCCACTTACCTGACTGGTATGGTAGTAGCACAGTGGCAGCCATCTATATTGCATGTACTAGGCCAGCCCCAGCACATGCAGTGTGAATGGCCAGGCTGGGGCTGGCCAGGTGACCAAGGCATTATCTAAGCCAACATTTGGGATGCATTCAGACATTCCCATGAAGACCTGGATGTCAAATGTACAACTTCGCATCCTCAGTTGCATTGCCACACCCACTCACTGCACTGTACCAAAAAGAAGGTGTAGTGTCCAGGAGTGAGCTAACTGTTCCAGGTAAATGTATGACCTCCTTTTTAGCAAGTCACCACAGGACAGCTCCAGGGAAGACTGTGGCAATTTACAATATTTTGCCATAATTGTCTGGGGCAGGTGAGCCTAATTGTTCAGTGGACTGGAACTTACTAAGCAGTAAGTACTAACAAGCCCTGGGTTGAGAATCTGCAGAGCATTGATTGGAAAAAGGCTCCTTAGACCAATAAGACACAACAAAGATAGTTGTATTTCTGGCTCAAATGATTGGAACTCTCATCTGTACACTGTGTAACACATGTAACTGCAGAAATTGCCTTTTGTCCCTGTGGCACCCATCCCCCAGTGCGAGCCGGCTCCCACTCTTTCCCCTGCCCCCTTATCTGTAGAGGCTTTTAAAATTTTATATTCTTGGCAGTGTGTTTACTTTTGTAGTGTGTCCAAGCCTCACGCTAGCGAGCGTACGCCAGCAAAGCTCTCCTCTCTTGGGGATCTTCTTGCTGAAAGATTGACCAGGGAAGTTAGACCAGACTGTGAAGCTCCAAAGAGTGAATGGTGTTTCTTTAAAGAGGTTCACAAGTGGACTAAGGTCCATATTTTGGACTACAGAGGGCATGCAGACAGCACACCTTTGTAGGCAGGAATGCCATGGGGGACTTGTTTGGGTAGTGCTCCAGGAAGTGCTGCTAGTAGTCAGTTTATGTCTGAAATGGGCCACCCCAGCAACAGCAAAGACTCTGCACCAGCCTCAAACCTGTAGACAGCCCTCGGAGCAAGCTACTGCTAGCTTTCAGAAACCCTAAAAGTTTCAGGATAATTCAATCCAAAATAAGTACAACATATTGTATAATTAAAAGTATACCTGATGTTACTATATATTTCAAAACAATATCAAACTGCACTAATATACAGTAAGGAGAAGCTAAGAAAATTATTTCTTGATGTATAATCAGCAGGAGCCAATATCCTTCATACGTCAAGAAATGGTTTTGCCCTGTCTGGAAAATATTGGCCTTTGATTCCTGCCAGTCAAGAAATTAACTTGTGAATATCAGTGCCTCAATGAGAACATTATTGTCATTATGCAACTGATATATTGATAATATTTATATGTGTTAATTTGATATTGGCTGTAGGGTGTAGTTTTGCTGTATAAGCCTGTTTTATTCATTTTAAATTGAGAATTCTAGTAAATACACCAGTTTTGCACTAAATCCTGTTGCTTGGTTTTTAGTTGCTGTTGGATTTGGGGATTTTGCTGGATCTTTTTCTTTTGGACTATTGATTAGATGACTAACACTTAGATGCATCCAATTCTGCAAAACAGAACTCAGCTAGCTCGTAATAAGATCTAACAAAAATCAGTTTCCTAAAGGAAAAAGACAGTGTGGATTGCATCCTGTTTAAATGACTGTACTCCAAATTTTGCATTCCATTTTTACCCATGTATAGTAATAAGCTGAGATATACAGGACTTGCTTTATGTGGGCCCCCTAAGGAAGTCTTTAACTGAGTATGTCTCTAAAATTTAGAGATCAAAGAATAATCAGCATTTAAGTCTGCCTAGAGTACAGTTGGCCACTAAGGTCAGGCTGTACCCAATCACTCAGAATTTCAGAGTGCATTTGGTAATTGCTACATAGTTAGCAATTACCCAGTGTAAAAAAGGCAATAATGGAACAACTACAAATAGAAATTTACAGCCCAGGATAAACAGACAAGTGGCTAACCACAGCACATTTCTTTCTTTCACCTATGCAGAATAAATACAGTAAAACCACAACAATAATGAAGTAAATAGTCTTAATGAGTTTTCCTTCTGCTCATACAGCTGGAACTGCAGTAGAAATTAAGGTTTCATCCAGTCAGCCAGGAAAAAGACAGTCCAAAGGGGAAGAGCATGGAAATTTACCACCAAATCATTGCAGATGCAAATCAGATGTTTTCCTCTATTTGGAAGGTTTCCACCCAATGCAGATTAGCCTCAGAAATTGGCCAATTTCAGTCCAACACTAAACAGGATGTGCAGAAACTGTCCCCCATAATTTGCCTTAATGTTACTTTACATGGCAGAGGAAAAGACAAAGGTGAACACAAGTCACCTGTAGCCCCAATCCAGCTGAGCATGTTTGCATGCTGAGACCTTTGGGCACTCAGCAAGCACTTTTTATCACTTGTTTGGATGCATCGAGGAAAGAAGAATGCAATTTGGTTGGGGTATTTCTGGATCTAGCATTATAGATATGATAATCGGAATTACTTTGAAAAACTCCAGATAAAGATGTTAATCCAACACTCCTAGAGGATTTTCCTGAGCGAGCAGTATATAAATGTTAAATAAATAGTGATAGTGACTCACCGTGCAATGGTGAAGTGAAAGTCACTAGGCTGGGAGAACTGCTGAAGTCTCCAGTTCATGATAACTCTCACAGATGCAGCAGCCATGAGCCTTAGCACATGTCATCAGCTGTTCATTTCTATTGTAATGTGTAGTTTAAGATAAGTAGCCTTACCTATTACCTTCTTACACAGAATTCTTGTACATGTATATTCATGAAGATCATTTATAGATTCATATAAACAACTGTGTGCAAGTGCAATTAGTTATTTTTTTCGTAGGAGTTCACTGATAAGATTTCACATTCAGTTTCCTGAACCTCCCTCAAAAGAAGGCAATGACACACAATTTCCATATCACTGCCAGGACATGTGCAGGCCTCGGAGCCCTTGTTGACTCAAGGGTAAAGGTAAAGCTACTGTTGAATCAAGACAGCCTCTAGGACCTACACATTGATTAGTCTATGAAATGCCACAACACTGTTCTTTGATGCTCTTGCTGCAGTCATTTCTGTTGAATCAGGAAGGAGCAATACCCCATCCTAAATATTAACTGGGATTTCCCATTCTTCTTATCATGTCAAAGATTTATCGGGATTAGGCATGAGCCACGCCAACTGTATACTAATGGGGTTGTGTTGAACAAGCTAAAAGAGGAAGACTTTGCATCAGGTGAGACCCAAACCTTTCAGGTTTCAACAGGCCAGTTTGATAGAGTTCAAATTCAGTTTATAGATATTGGAACTGGATGCCAGGGCCCAACGGGGCAATTCATGTTGGGAGCCCATAGGGAGGGAAGGAAGAATTCATACTTGGTCCCCCATTATTCCCTTTAAGAAACTTATCTTTGAGTCAGCTGGTTGACTTGACAAATCAGCTGGTTGGCTTAGCAAGCTCCCCAAACTGGTTCAAATGAGGTTGGCTAAGAGGGTTTTTGCACTAGCACTAAGCACTAAGTACCCATTAAGTACCCATTAGGGACCTATTAAGGACCCATTAGGCTCAGAGCAGGAAGACCCCATTTCTACTGCAGACCCCATTAGAGCCACATTTGTTTCCACCAGGTCTAGGGAAATCTGGATTGAATGGGTCCTTCAGGACCTATAATCCGGACTTCCTGTAGACCCCATTAAAGGGGTCTACAATGGGGTCTTCAGGCATCAAATCTAGATTTTATGGAGCATGTTTCCACTGCAATCGGGCAATGGGGTCTAGGGGGACTCTGGGGGGGATGCACCCATGGGGGGGGTGCCTCCAAACCCAAAGCACTGAAGCCTGCACACAATCTCTGAAGCCAGCTCCAAAGCTGGCTCTGAAGCCAGCTCCAAAGAATAGCATGGGCTCCGATGAGAACCCCAGTCCTACGGACCTTTGTCAAAGACCCCAGAGAATCTTTGAAGTTTGCAGCAGATCACCCCGACGCCTCTATGGAAATTGAATCCCCTGTACCCCAAAAAACAGGTGGGCCCCACGTGGGTCGATCTGGATTCACCACATGGGTGCTTCAGCATTTCCACTGCAAGCAGGCTAGCACCCATTGCTATTGGGTGCTGTACCACCCATGGGGATGCATCGGGTACCTCCCTAGATCCGGATTAGTTGAAGTACCATTCCTTTGATCCGGATCATCTTAGATCCAGATTAAGGGAGGTCAGTGGAAAAAACTCTAAGTTGAATGGAGAGCAAGGCCTACAAAATAGGTTTATGTGCATCCTTAACTATGATCTCTTTCTGTGCTTTGCCCCTAGATACGTTACTTTATTTCCAGAGTCCAGTGACATATATTTTATCTGCAATGAATTAAATAATGTATAGAGGGATGCAGAAACAAAGTACCCTGCTTCATCATGGATTGCATCCTAATAGCAGTTTCAGCAATGCTGCAACTTCCAGAAACACAGGAGATATAGAACTAGTTCTACCCTGCACAGATTCACTGCCCATTTCTGCTGCAATTACAGTTTGCAGTACAGTTATTTAATATTTTAGTAAGCTACCCAGTACATTAAATAAGCTACCCAGTACATTAAGCGACTGCTGTGAATCTTCAGAAAGGCAGTCAAGAGCCTAATGAAAACATCTTGTAAGCACAAAAAATGTACTCATATATTGCAGGTTGGGACTGCATACCCTTATACAATTTGTGCTATCAAGCTGAATACACTTCTTCAGCAGCAAATCTATCATCGCAACAATGATATAATGTGTTCCCCTTGACTTGGTAGATCTGATTTTAAAAGGAGTGGAAGGGAGAAAGAAAAGCATTTGCTCTTCAGAGGGGATCATCCTGCTTGCTTTCTTTTTTTCCAGTTCATTTTCTGTTCGTCATTACTCTTGACTCTATATATTTATCTCCTTGCGTTTTCCCTTGTTATACACTTAGTCCTTTCTCCTCTTTTCAGTTCAACTTCCACTGGCTAAATATCTACAGCTGTTGCCAGTCTACAGTAAACTTCCTTCACAGAAAGTGATTACAGCTTCCTGCCTGCTTGCTTGCTTTCTTCAGCTTGTCTGTTTTGGTTTGGGCTCTGAGCAGTAGTTGTGCTATGTGTATCTCTTGTTTCTTAAATTCTCCAGATTGTGTGTGATCTCTATATTAGTTTCTCATCCCATTACTTCTGCCTCACTATCCATGAACAATGTGCACTCTGCATCTGTTTCTTCACCGGCTCAGCAAGCTAAAGTGATTTTCTCCTGCCAGCTTTCCAGTTCTCCAAAAGAGAAGAAAAATACGTCTTTCTAAATACTATTTACATCTAAAAGAATAGAAACTGATGGCACATGCAATGTGTAAATCAGTTCTGGTGGGCATACTGTGCTGTCTGGGCACACCCAGAATGAAACCGGCTTCCACTTCCAGCCCAGTATGGAAAAATAAAAGTTTTATTTAGCCACCACTACTCCATTCTTACTTTACATTTGCAAGACTAGTTGGTCTAAAAATATTCTCCATTTTGATACATTTTGCTTTTAATACATTTAAAATGCCTTAAGAATCTTTTTTAAATTTTTTTTTTACAATAGTGTTGTAAATGTATTTTCAAATCCATTAGTAGGCTGAACTGTTTATCCACCATGCTGCTGCTGCTGCCTTTGGCACACTGCAGCAATTAGGAGCTATTCCGCACTGGCCAGAGTAGCACTCCAGCAAGCGCATTAGGATCCCCCCTTCCACATGCTGGTTCAGTCAAAGGAAGACTTGATGTGCACTTGCTGATCCAGTATACCAGCCAGTGCACCTAAGATTGATCTCAAGTGTTCATTATTATTATTATTAGTAGTAGTAGTAGCAGCAGCAGCAGCAGTAGTAGTAGTATTTGTAATTTCTATTTCTGTATCTGTATTATTTGTATTCCTATTTGTATTTCTATCCACCCTATATCCAAAGGTCTCAGGGTGGGTAACATTTAAAATCGGACATATATTAAAACAACAGTATATATGTTAAAACAGTAACAGTGTCTGTAAAGGGACAGTATATTCCCCTTTAACCAAAGGCTAGGGCAAAGAGGTGCATCTTCACTGCCTTCCTAAACAAATACAGTGAAGGAGCCTGATGCACCTCAAGGGGGAGACTATTCCATTGCCTAGGGGCCATCACCGAGAAGGCCCTCTCCAGGGTGCCACTCCTTTTGCTGCTGAAGGTGGTGGGACAACCAGGAGGGCCTCCCCTCCAAATCTTACGGCACGAGCAGGTCAGTATGGAAGAAGGCATTCCTTTAGATATTTAAGGTATTATCCACCCACTTCTCTTAGTCATCTATGAAGGCAGGAGGGTAATAGAGCTCCACATGACATTCCCAGGCTATCCTACTGCAATCACTGAATTATCAGGGCTTCCTCTCAGTTTCAGTCTGATGTACACAACAAGGAAAATGTGTTTCTGTCATGTACGGCAAACAAATTAAAAAGCAAAGACATATTAAAAATATAGGTTGATTGCAAGAAAAAAAAACAAAAAACCTTCAATTGCTACCAGTAGGAATAACTCAAACTTTTGACTACATCTCAATCCACACGCACCTCAACATGGGCCTTCTGCAACATGTGGATGGCAAGTCCATATTCCAGGCTATAACCTAAAATAAGGACCGGTTGAGAAAGGGCCTCCATGGACTGTGGATTCAGCCAAAGGAAAGACTGTACTGTTCCCATAGGGTATATATTTATTAAAGCTTATTTGTGGATTGTATGGATCTTTATTTTTCTCCAATCTCTGCCAAATCAGAAGGACAGCAACAGCAAAATAATACTACCAATTTCCCTGTTTCTTTTGTAAGAATATTAAACCTATCCTTTTATCAAAAGTAAATTTATTAAAATAAAGATGTAAATATATTTATACAGGACTGCTGCTTGTAGCTTTTAGATTTTGTTAAATGTTTTTCTAAAGCAAACAGGACCAGTGTTTCTGGACAAGTTTTATCTTCAGGTTTCTGCTGCCAGGTGGCTCTGATTTAATAGCAATCAACTAAGTACTGCATCTTTTTAGGAAACAAATTACTCCGGTAATACTAGTAATACTACCATTACTTTCATTTTCTTACTATATCACCTCAGCTCAATGAGTCATGTAGTGTTCATGAATCTTTGGTTAGTTCACATTGACAGCCATAGATAAGTAATGACAATAAGGTTTTGAGTCAACAATTGACTTTAAAAGATTCAAGTCAGAAGATATACTTAAAGATCAAGTAATAAAAAATAACATTAGAAGTTCCTTTAGGAAAGACAAATTATACCTTGGTATATCTCTATGGTCTCAAACACAAATGGTCATGGACTGGCTGGAATGCAGTTATTAATGTTTAATAGCTCTCGCAATAGGAACATATAAAGTGAAGTTATGTATTTTTTTTCAGATCATTTTTATTAACTTTTTGGTTCTACAATATATTA
>MTQE01001141.1:19372505-19394558 GCA_014337955.1 Aspidoscelis marmoratus
GGGCTGTGGCCTGATCCAGCAAGGCTTCTCTTATGTTCTTATGTTCCAACAGGAGTTTGGTGGGCTGTTGCAGCCTGTCAGCTAGTCTAAGCATGGTGCAGCTCAGAAATGGCTCCATGAGATGCAGATGCACCATCTGGGAGCTCCTTCTGCCTTGACTTAGATGTCATGTGTGGAAAGGCTGATTCTCAGCATGATCTTGAGATTAGTATGGGAACCCAAAAAACTAATTCATATAATAAACAGCAAAAGTAGTAAAGCTGGCAGAGATGCTTGAGTGATTCTAAGAGCCCTTATAATGGTGGGGGGGGGCATATTAACATTGATAGGTGATTAGCAGAAGACATGAAAACAGATTGATGCAAAGATGTTATAAATTAACTATTCAGTTCAAATCCCTTCATTTCAATTCATTTTCAAACTGTCTCTTCAAATTGATAGTCCATTCAATTCAAACCCTGAGCGGCACTCAAAAAGCATTCAGACGGGGTGATTTGAGCTAGTTCATTCAACACCCCTTTGTTCAGTTCATTTTCAAACTGTTCAAACAAATAGTCTGTTTGATTCAAACTTTGAACAGTTCCTGTTTGATGAGAACCAGTTCAAAAACAAGCCAGTTTGGCACAAGATGCCACTTCTCATTCCATTTCTCAGGAAAGAAATAAAATCAATATCCACATGGCACAGCAGAACCATGTCAGATGTGTTCTGGATGTTCTGCTTCAATTTGGATACTGCCTGGCATACTCTGAAGTGTAGAAAATTTAAAATGGTCAACCAAAGCTGAATTTCATTCTGCCGCTACCATGCAAGCAGACAGCAGCAACAACAAGAGTGGCCTAGTCCCATTCTGAAGCCTAGAGACATAATGAATTTCCTACGGAAACAGTTTCAGGAATGCCACTGAACTTCCCCTGGTCTGCAACTTTGGAAGTAAATGGGGATTTCTGAGTGGGGAAGCAGTGTTAAACAGGTTAAATAACTATTTGAATAAGTGCCTAAGCAAAGCAACAGAAAGACATGACTTAATCACCTTATTCTAAAAACAGTAATAACATATGGTGTGTCCCCATGGGGCTCCTTAATTCGCATTAAGGAGTCCCCATAGCAATGGAGAACAGGGCAGCTTCAAGGCAAACCCGCCCATCCCCAAGAAAACTGTGGTAAATCCCTGCATCAGGATGCCGCGGTTTTCTCCACTACCACCCCTTGCCTGAGCACTTAATCGTCCAGGTAAGGGCTTGATTTACCCCAAACAATCGCCTGACAGCTGCCCTGCAGTCAGCTGAGCAACTGTCAGGCAGGTATAGGGGCTCTCAAGAGCACGAGGAGAGCTCCGGTAAGATGATTAAAACAGACATGAAAGCCACGTCTATTTTAATCATTTTAGTGGAGCTGTGCTTGTGGGCATGCTATACCCATTTGAGAGCTGCTCAGCTGACCGCAGGGCAGCTGTCAGCCAATCGTTTGAGGTAAATTACACCCTTACCTGGGCAATTAAGTGTTCAGGTAAGGGGGGACAGTTGTGATCGCAGCATTAGTGGCGGGGACAGTGAAACCCCGTCCGCTAATCCTGCGATTCTAACCCGGGAGTGTAACCCAGTTATAAATGGGGGTTTTATTGTTGTTTTGGTTTTGAGGATTTTGTTACTCATGTAACCTGAATTAGGGCTTTGCAAAGGGACTCTCATGAGGCGGTATGTTTACCATGGGGATGGGGGCATAGTCTTTGTAACATGTATGCCTACATATTGTAAAATTTTCAAGAAATTGTATGGCTAAATAAATTGGCTCTTTCCCAAAACATAGTTATAATAGTGTGTCACTATATTTGGTCTTCAAGAAGAAGATCTCACAGCAGTTGATAATGATTTCAACATACAAATGACAGGAAGGCAGTTTAGCTTCTAAAAGAGATCAAAGTGAGGTTACCAGGAACAATATCCATCACAAGCATTATTAGAGATCTTTAAATACATGCAAACTCTGTATATCCCACCAATCCAAAAGCTTGATTCCAGTCCTATCAATTTTTTTTATGTTTGGATATTGTACATCCTTTAAAGTTCCCAACAGCCCCTTGGCCAATCTGTTAGGCCTTTTGTTCTTTTTTCATTCCCTAACAATTTTTCAAAATGCTTGGTGCCATTTTCCTTAGCTATTCTAATACCTGGTTATTTGTCATTTGTTGTTCGTATTTAATTGCTGTCTTTGCTTACCCATTCTAGAGTTAACCTCTCAACACCATTCTGCTCATGGTACATCCATATTAACCAAGACACTTGGCAGGAAATTTACATTGGATATTCAAAGGAGATGACATGTAAACATAGTTAATGGGAAATTGTGTGTCCTATGCTATGTAGCTATTAATACAAGTGGTTTTACAGAAGATTCAAATTCATGACAGTCTCTAAAGAACATACTTGCCAATTAGTACCTTTACTAGAACCCTTATTTTTGTCATTTAGAAATACAGCTCCTAATTGGAAACAGCCATTCCTTGGAGAGAAACATGTTTAATAAATAAGTGAATAAATTAGAAGTCACAACCAGCAATGAAGGGCATGAAGTTAAAGTGGCACCTTTACAGATCTTGCTTTTCTTAAACTCATCCAATTATTGGGAAATACCACAGCCATGAATGTGATAGTGTCATGTGATGTGAGGTATAAGCAGAGTATTGGAATTTGTTGGTTTTTAAAGCAAGAAGCTCATTAGGAATAATTAAGATAGAAGGAACTGGCTATTAAATTTTCATAGCACAATGTCAGTTAGCAAGCACTTCAAAAAGGCAGAAAAACAGTTCTGCCACTCAATTAGTGCATTGATCTGTGGCCGTACAACATAACGAAGGATCTATTTTTATGAGAACCTTTGTGCAAACCATTGTTTGTGCATGCCTTTCAATAACTAGAAATGCTAATAAAAAAGCTGAGCATGATCATGGATTTGCCAAAAAAAGTTGGTTGATTTCACCAGTCATGACAAAGGGTATTATTACCATTTGGTAACATGGGAGAATATTACTATAAAAATCTTATGCACCATATTCAACTTTGACACTATGAGAGTAAGTCCCACTGAAAATTTATGGAACAGACTTCCAAAGTGAATGTACTTAGGCTCATCTCCATGAAATTTTAAATTACTTAGGAAAGTCTAGGAAATACTGAACCTGCTTCCAATATTATTACTAACTCCAACATTTTGTAAAGTTCAGCATTATCCATAGTTGGGTAATGAAGCTAAGGGTATCTAAAGACGTGTGATTTCATGTTCCCAGCCTTGGCTGTTGTAGAACATTCAGCCAGGAGGTTGGGGCACCCCAGGGAAGTGAAGGTGTGAAAAGGTCCATAGACTTTTTACCCCTAACAACTGGCCATGTTAGCGGGATTGATGAGATCCAAAAATACCAGAAAGAGTAGGTTTCACATCTCAAAACAGATAATAACCCTTTGGGGCTTGTCTTGAGGGAAAAGCTTCATTATATGGGTTAGTTTAAGGAGGTGCATCTATCTCCTTCACTGTACCCATTTAGGAAGGCAGTGAAGATGCACCTTTTTGCCCTGACCTTTGGTTAAATGGGGATATACTTTCCCTTCCCACTTGTAGATGCTACTGGTTTAATACGTACTGTTGTTGTTTTAATCATGTTTGATTTTAGATGTTGTTACCCGCCCGGAGACTTTCAGGTATAGGGCGGGATAAAAATGTAAAAAAACAAATTATTTTTTATTTTTTTATTTATTAAATACTTAAATGATTCTATGACATTTATTGACCAAGTTTCCTTAAAAATAGAGAAAAGAGGAAACAGTAAATCGAGGTTCTCGTGAGTCAGGAGTCAGCAATGTCCACAAAGTACTGAAGTGGAGCAGCATCATTATGGGGAAGAAGGAGACATGGACTCTCACTCACAAGTACTGCAGGCATAGTGTCTGTGTCCCTCCTGGATCAGTAGATCAACCCAGTTAGGCTGCTCTGTCTTTGCTGTAGAGTATGTTGCAGAAGGGTTCTCTGTAAGTTGTTTGGAGCTTTGGAGTGTGGAAATTCATATTTACCATATTGCACGTTGCAATCTAGCTGGCATACTAGATCAGTGGCCTGTGTGTAGACTTTATACCACACCCAGCACCATCTTGCTGCAACATCCCCAGTCAGCAACTCCGGAGGCTGGGAACTTTCAATCCCAGCCTCCAAAGATGGGACAGGATGGCCAGTCTAAATAGCACTAGTGGTAGCCTGGCCCATCATGGTCTGGATTACCTGACCCATCATGGTCTGGATTACGCCCGGAAACCTTCGGGTATAGGGTGGGATAGAAATATAAATAATAAATAAATAAACAAGCCAGTGCAGTATGAAATAGTTTATGTCATGCAGATTGGCCCTGTTAATCTACACTGGAAAGGAGCCTGTCAGGATGAGTAGATACCAAATTCAAAGTAGATCAGGAACACAATAGTGATAATGCCATCTAAATTCACACTAGGCTCCCAACCAAAGTCAGAACACTGGCACTAACAATTTGCAAAATGTTGCAATACCTGGCTTGTACTCCTCCTGTCACCATTCTGGCATAAGTGGCATACCACCTATGGCATTTGAATGCACAAGGAAGAAGCTCCTTCACTTGTCAATCATCAGTAGGTATGTACTGAACTACCATTTGCCATATGATTGTATAGGCACAAGACAGTCCCAGCAGCCACCATAATCTTTTCATGACTCCCAAGTGAGTTGCACATCACCACATGCATGATTGCATGTGCAATGACATCACATACAAGGTTGATGACTTGAGTAAGTTCACATGCATGCCTATCAATGGGCACCAACACACACAGCAGCCTTGTACATGAAGATGGCTCATCTCGTGGACGCATAAAGTTTGCAGAGGGAACCAGGACTTCTGGATGAAAAATCTCACAGTCCTGTACCTTTACAGTTGTTCATTGTTCAGCCAAATAGCTGAATTGTCAGCCCTGCTGCTAATAGGCCACCACTACCCTAAGAAACCTCCCTGTCTCCTTGGTAGCATTATTAAACACATAGGGGCATTTTTGTGTGTGTGACTGAACACTACTCAGTCCATCAAGATCACAGCTGGGGAAACTCTGGCTTCAATTTTGGGGAGGTGAGGCTTTTATTGGCTATCAAGAACACAGTTGGGAAATCCCCAGCTTTGATCTTGACAGATCGGGTGCCTTCCCTTGGCCATCAACATGGCAGCCAAGAAGAGAGCAAGTATAGCTCTCTTCTTAATCCACAAGGGGATGAATACTGTGCTTGCAGCACTCTTCCCCCTTCCCATACAGATCCCGCCTTCGTTTTCTAAGTTTAGTTATAGACCACATATGGATAATTAGCAGTTTCTGTGGCTTATATCAATACCCAATAAAAGAATGAAAATGCACACATTCTAACAAGCTGCCTGAGAATTTTTAAAGCATTCAAAAATATGTAGTTACATTCAATTACATTCATTAAAATACATACATTCACACCTTAGAGAAATTTACAGCCAGCAAAATTGCACCCACGGGATGGCAGCACAGCAGTTGGTCTATTACAGACTCAGCCATCATTTGTCATTCCTTCCTTACTATCCCTTCTTCTAATTCACATGTTGCACTGTATTTGGAGGTGGGGAAAAGAGTAGTCATATCTGATTCCATTCCATTTGATTGATGATTGATTGATTTACACTTTTATCCTGCCTATACCTGAAGGTCTTCTTCCTATTCATCCCTTTGCACAGAGAACTTTCCAGGTTCAACCCTTGGCATTTCCCTAAGAAAAAGCCATAGCAAATCACCCCTGCACTGTTGGGAAGAAAGCTGCAATTCAACGGCATCTTGAATGCGAAAAAAAAGAACAAAAAAAGATCATCCTACCAAAGGGATGGGCAAAAAATGTTCTCCTTCCTTGCAATTCATACAAATTGCAAAGCTTTGAATGTTCACATTCAAACGGAATACTGGGTATATTAGAGCAGACATTTGCTGGTGAATCAAAAGCTTCTGTGCATTCAAGTTTTGTTACATTTGTGAAGGGGAATTCGTGGATTCAGAGCAGATTCGGAGTGGATTTGGATGTGTGACTGGTGGCAGCAGGGATCAATGAACATCTGAAGAACGTTGGAAGTGAATTCAAAACCTAGCACATTCAAAGTAGCTCCATTCACACAAATGAGAAGCAAATGTCAGGCATTGTTTGTGTGCATATCCCTAATATGTGCAAGTTAACTCACAGAAAGTGCAGATTTTCCACATACAATGAAAGCTTTTATCTGGATTTGGTTTTAGCACTTTGGGGGAGGACTTTCTTTCTGTAGCTTTTTAATCTTAGTAATGTTCATGGTCTTACTAGAAATTGATACCTCAGCAAAGAAAAAAAGATGGCAACATAACCACTCATTTATGTCTACCAGAAAGTCTACACTCATCATGGTCCTTAAGGCTGGAAATGTTTATAGCATCTTTCTCCAACCTGATACTTTTCAGTGCCTCATGTTCACAACTGTCAATGGTGAAGTATGATAGAAGTTACAATTGAAAACAAGAACTAGGTTAGGAAAGGCTGGTTTAGTTTTTTCTTTATTAACAAAAAGCAAACAAGTTGCCAGCTGTCTTTTTTCAGAGTTCCAGGGCCTTTCTACACTGGACCTTATTCTTAAATATAACCTGCAGTTGGGACCTACTGCCTGCTTATTAGTGCAGAAGACTATGGAAAGCCCAGCCAGGGCATGCTGTAGTTTGCAGACACTGCACTAGAAATGCAGACAGGCCACTAATGTGGGATATAATATAGAATAAGGCTCAGTTGATCTCTGCTCCTTCAGATCTCTAGTGCCCACTGGTGAAATCCAGCACTGGGGGTTATTAAGTCCACATATGTGTACAAGGTGGTAAAGACCATGCAGTTATCACAGCTTCCAGGGTATTTTCTATAGCCGGATGGAACCATTTTTTTCTGGTATATCAGACACTGGCATCTTTTTGATATATAGGACAATGGCTAGATCAAAGTTCTGTAGTGGGAATCTTCTACCAGTTCTTCCTCCTCATTAGGGCTCACCACCCCCTGAAAAAGCTGGCTGATTTCACTTGCTAACCAGGAACTTGTCCACCAACTGTACCACTTTCAGCTGCTCCAACTTGGGCTTGATTGTGTGGCTGCTGTGCTTATACACAGAGCATTTCAAAAAGGAATTCCTGCTCCTGGCAATTATTAGCCCAGACTGCACTAGCACCCAAAACAATGCTAACTAATGCTATGGGATTTGACACCATTTCATACCAGTGTTAAATCAATAAAAACCAAAGAGTTTACTTTTTAAACACAAGGTTATCCAGGGTCATCCACAAGTCTCCTGAAAAAGTTGTGGAATGTTAAAATACAGATTTTTCTTCATCAGTGATGCAATACCTTCCAGCTAGCCAGCTGTGGAGCCACTGAGACACTGGGCAGTTCCCACTGAAGGCTGAACAGGTTGTGGGTTTTGGAAAGCAAAATAGTGAAAGGCTAGAACCGAGGAATCTCTCTGCTTTTGAATCCCCACTCACTCATGAAGGCACAAAGTGACTTGAGCCATCTAGATCTTGGATTCTTTTTTCCTATTTTGTCTTTTCAGATTTTAGAGTGACTCAGCTGACCTGATATTTTCTGAAGGATCAGATCGAAATGAAATAAATAAAAATAAAAATATAGGATATTTCTAAGGCCATTTGCTGGGATTCGAAAGCAGGAGAAGGTTTGTCCTTGTTTCTGCCTGAGACGCCCATGGGCAATTAGTGGGCCACTGTGTCCGACAGGACGCTGGACTAGATGGGCTGTGACCTGATCCAGCAGGGCTTCTCTTATGTTCTTAAGTGTAACCAACAGAATAGTAAGAATTATCTGATAGAAAACTAACTATACCCTTTGACAAAAGGATCTCTGGTCATTAGGATCTTGTTAATGCGTTTATCCAGGCAATCTGGAGAATAATTTATTGGTTTTATATACCATCAGCTTAGCTGGCATTTTACAAAAAGGGTCCTGCCATGCAGAGCTTACAATGCAGGAATACTAGAGAAAAGGCTACAGCAAAAGAAGAAGAAATTAAGACTGGACTGCAAGGAAACACTTTAAAATTAGCAATGCAAATATTTGTTTCATAGTATTTGTTTCTTTTATTTTTTCAAAAGATATTTTAAACTCCTTTTCCCTTGCATATTGTGATACATTTATTATTATGACAGGGCAGCTACTGAGATGGAATTTTATGAATGTCAAACAGCATAAACCAGTATTATAGTGCCACGGTCTTCATAACTGAGAAAGCAAGGCTAATGACATACCTCACAGGGTTGTTCTGGGGATAAAGCAGAAAATAATGTGTAGTAGAATAGAAGTAACACAAATAAAAGTCATAAATTAAATAAAGATGGAATCTTGCAGTGTCATCCTACTTTTTATCATGCCAAGGCATTTTGTTCTATGTGAGAAAGAAACTGTGTGTGCAGCTTACAGCAATTATTTGATTAACACAGTCCAATTAAATAATATTGCTATAGCAACCCTGCTGTGTTGTTCCAGTCTGATCAGGTATTTAGGCATAACTATGCAGTTACAACACTTTTGAAAAACAAGAACTGAGGTTTTTGTGGGTTTAAGTGTGTACATCTAATTTCTAGCACACTTCATGCTATAATCTTACTACCACTTGGAAGTAAGCACCATTAAGCAGAATGAAGGTTACTTCTGAAGAGACTTAATTAGGACTGCACCAGCTGATCGTGTGGATAACCTGGAAATCTCAATTTTCTGTTCTAGCTTGTTGGGATGCAAAGACACCCACAAATGAACACTACAACTTTAATATCCCTATATTCCTGACTTTCCAAAACAGCCTCAAGCTTATTTGTATTGACAAAAAGGTTTTGTTTGCTTCTTTTTTTAAGGAAAAACAATATGCACATATAGAAAAATCCAGAACTGTCCTCGCCCAGTTGAATTGGAGGATTTCAGGGTTTCTGGATTGCCAACAAAATGGGCAACAAAAAAGCCCAATCTGCTTTATAGAAAATGAAATAGGGATCAAAAAAATAAAGAGGTGAGCAAACCACACAGTCCAAGGCCCCATCCCCATGCAAACTGTTTGGCACATTTTGGGTGCTGTTTGGACATGCATGGGCCAGGCACAGGACCAGAAACACATCTTGGGCATCCCCATGGCATTCCCAGCAGCGTGGGACAGGTACGGGTTCTGTGCAGATGCGGGTGTCCCCATGAGAAGCTTGGCAAACCCTGGTATGGGGGAGCAGCGCCCCCTCCTCTCTGCCCCCTCTCCCCTCATTGGAAACCGGATTGCCTTCTCTCCCGATTTGCAAGGCACGGGTGGGTAAGGAAGGGCTTGATTTAGCTGAGCGCACTCAACTGAGCAAGGTCTGTCAAGCTAGCTGTCAAGTGAAGGAGTGCATCTTCAGTAAAATAAGTGGGGGGGACAGCTATGGCTTCAGCCACTTTCAGAGGCTTCAGAGGTTTTAGACGCTGCAGTGTTCTCCCTTTACCAGGGTGGCAACCTTATTGCCCCCCTGGAAATGGGAGAACACTGCAGCCTCTGAAGCCTCCGAAGCCCCTGAAGCCCCTGAAAGCAGCTGAAGCCAAGGCTGTGTTTTTCCCTTATTTTACCAGAGATATACTCCTTCACTTGACAGCTCTCTTGACAGATCTTGCTCAGCTGAATGCACTCAGCTAAATCAAGCCCTTTCTTACCCACCCATGCCTTGCAAATCAGGAGATAACGCAAGGGGTCTGTGTCATGCTTGTAGCCTTGGCATTACCTCCGTGGAAGTGGCAGAAAGTTTTAAAAAAACAAAAACAAGTCGTTCTCCAGCCTGTCTTTGCGATCAGCATTTTAAAAAGTCAGCAGCCTGTGATCTTCAATGCACAGGGCTGACAGCAAGCACACCTCACCTCCCAATGATGTGAGTGCCAATCTCCTCCCTGTTAGCCCGTGAGTGTTCCCAGCTTGCTGAGCAATGTGTGCCAGTCCTCCAAACTGTTCTGAGACTTGTTTAAACAGGTACCAAATTGGTACCCTTCTGGCATGGTTTGGAGGTGTTTGGTATGCTTTTTGTGGACCAAATCCAAAACCCATGGGGATGGACCATGTCAATCCCATGCTCAGAACTGTGCCAAAGCTACATGGGGACAGCACCTAAGAAAGCACGGTTTTAGAATACAAATACACCTAGCCTCAGGACTATCCACCATAAGCCTATAAATCCCAAATATTTACTTATTGCACTTACATTCCATCAATTTCTGTAGTCTACAGTTTACAAGTAAAACAAATAAATTGTGCTGAGTGCTTTTTTTGTTTGTTTTTTTAAAACTAGACCCAAAGAAGAACGATAGAGAGAGAAGACAATAACAGTCATAGGGTGCGTTCCCATGGTACTAATTTGTATCTCTATTGCCCCTCCACTGAAGTCAATTAAAGAAAAGCGGATTCAATCCAGATTTAAGCATTCCCAAGGGGGTAAGCAAAACATGCATTTAAAATGAACGGACCGTCCCCAAGGAAGCGTGTTTTGTTTACCCGCATCTTTTTCTCCCCGCCCCTCGCTGTTTCATTGGGTGATCGGGCGGAAGGAATTCCCAGCTGCCGAAATGCCTCCCCCCCAGCCAGCGATCCTGCAATCCTTTTCTTCAAAAAGACCAAAAGAAAAATTTAAAACTTCTCTGTTCATCTCCCCCGCTTGCGAAGACTGCAGCCGGCACTCTTTACAAGATCTCCACCCAGCCAGCTCTTTTACACTTTCAATTTCCTGGAAGCAATTCATCACAATGTATCTTTGCTGTTTCTCTTTGGGATTGGAAAGAGAAACAGCAAAGAGAAAATGCCTGCCTAAATCGCTGTTTGCATAGATCACTGGCTGGATGACAGGCAAAAGAGAGACAGAGAGAGAGAGATGATCTCTCCGGCCGGCAATTCCCACCTGGAAGAGAATCCCTGCCCCTTTTGCCACAGAGTGATCCCATGGAAAATGTTGCGCTGAAAACCCACGTCTTCCAGAAAGTACTGCTTTAAACAGGTATTTTTTTAAAGCGGGTTTTCCCCATTAGCGGCGCTGGAAACCCGGATTAAAGCCGTGCATGGGACCGCTCCGTGGCAAAAGAAGATTTTCAGCAGACTTATTATTGCATGGGAATGCAGCCATAGCCTGTGACCTGGTTGTCCTATTGGAAGAACATGTGCCCCTCCTACAGAAAAATGTAGTAGCCCTGATATGAGGACCTGTCCTCCACCTTGATCATTCAGCCTTCATCTAGTTCCAAGGATAGATAAGGCTATAGGAGTTTAACTCTGAATATCTCCTGACTATTCCACTGCCTTCCTTTTGCTGCTGTTTCCCTAACTTTGTAGCCTCATCTACCAAGCCAGCTTGTTTCCTATATGGTAGTAAGACTCTCCGTGCTTAAATTATGGACTGTTTCTGAACTCTGCTTCACCTGTGCTTTATCTTCATCTGCATTGTTAGCAGAAACCCCAGCTTCTGGAAATCTGCTTGCCTCTAGTTATATACTTGCTTTAACATCTGACTGTTATGCTAACCCTGGATTGATTCTTGATTTAGAATTACTTAGCCTGGATCTGCCTCTGCTTAGCCCTACATGGACTGCCTTGATCCCTGTCACTTTTAAGAAATCCAATGCTCTTCTCTCTGTGATATCTGTCTCAGATCCTTCTCATTTACCTTGCAGGCTCACAAGATGTATAATTTCTCTCCCTCTTTCCTCTCAGCCTTTTTCCTTAGTTGAACTCTCTCTGTTCTCTTGTTCTCTTTTTTCCATGGCTGCATCTAGACATCACTTATTTATTCCAATCTATCTGGATTTTCCTGATTAAAGCATGGATATTCTGGAATGCCATGCTTTATTCCCAAATATTCAAATACAGCTGTGCCCCTGTATTTGCTGATCCAGTAACTGCGGATTCACTCACCTGCGGTTGACCAGATCAGCCTCTCTCCCCTGCCAATGCCATTGAACCCTCCCCAGTCAGAAATTGCAGGAAATCACACAATATTTCCCAGGAATAATGTGAAATCTCTCGAGATTTCCTGGCATCCCAAATATCCATGGTTTCCGGTATCCATGGTAGGTTTTGGAACCTATCCCCCCCAGATATGGGGGCAGGCCTATATGCCTAAAAGGGCTAGTTGCCTGTGCACGTAAGAAGCAATATTTCCATACTTCTAAACTATAGGATTTGAGCATTATCACACTATTCTTCCTCTTCAACCCCAGTTGTTTATAAACTCAAATATGATGCAAGGACCATAATAATCCTCTTTGTCTTGCACAGCACTGGATGCCCAAGTGAAATAAGGGTGCATAGTCCCTTTTCCAAAAAACTCAGCATAAAGATGGTGCAGGTGCAGTAATTCAAACATAAGTATCTAAAATCAACAGTTTTAACATTCTTTTTTTTTTAGTTCTCACATTTTATAAGTGATTTTTTTAAAAAAAAAAAGTAAACATTTTTGCACTCAGCAGGCATTCAAAAGCAAATGTGTGCAGTCTGAACCTGCCTCTACGTTTAGAAGAATTAAATGCATATGCTTCTTTCTTATACTGGGTTCAGAGAGTTGTCAGCAGAGAACAAGGCCTGTTTAAAACCAAAGAGAAGGCAATGGTGCAGAAGACATATGGTAATTGCACTGATTAGCCAAGGACACCTGAAGGTAACTGGCCAAAATTAGTTGCTTTTAAAGAGCTTTGGAAAAGATTTTAAAAGAAAAACCCAAAACAACAAGCCCAAGGCACAACTACATATTATTAGCAGCACTTCACAAGGCACAAAAAGTCACAGTGATTCATCTGGTTATTTTGTTTTGTTTTTTTTTAATCTGAAGTGAAGAATCTCAATGGCAAATCACTTGCAAGTCTGTTTAGGAAACAGTTTACTTTCATGGAAAGAATTTTAAATCTGCTTTACTGAAAAAAGAGAATTTCTATGAAAGGCTAAATCTATATACCGCTTCCTTGTTCCACTATATTTGGATATTCCAGAATAAAGACATGCAGAATGTCCATGCTTTATTCCAGAATATTCAAATATAGCAGAATAAATAAGTGATGTCTGAATGCAGCCAAAGACATATAATAGTACAAACCTATGTATTAAGCAAGAAGCAGGTCTCAATGAAGGTGTCAATTCGGTGCCCAGCAGCATTGTAAAAAGCAAATTCAGTGCTAGGGATATTTAGGAAGGGAATAGACAATGGGTCAGCAAGCATCACTGTGTTTCTTTATAAATCAATTTGGAGGCCACAGTAGGAATATTGGCTGTGGTCACACCTAATGTTTAATCCAGCTTCAGTTCACCTTCAGAGTGAGAGAACACATCAGCAAAGTGACCAGTAAATTTATTTGCACATTCTCTAACCCAAAGGTGAATTTTCTGAGTTATTTAACACAGCTTGAAAGAAAATAGCTTGTCACTTTGCTGATGTATTCTTTCACTCTGAAAGTGGACTGAAGCTAGATTAAAGCTTAAATTCAGTTTAAGGCTGAATTCTCACTCATGGAATAAAGCGATTTAGAAACAGTTTGGATCCTCTTTGTCCCCATTCCCAATCAGTTTCAGGGTGTGTTTTGAGGATTATTTGGCTAAAAAATGGAATAAACACATTTTTCAGGGTTTTTTTTTCTGTTTTTGCTTTTAAAACGCTTCTTCCTTATTGCTGTGGGAATGCTACAGCAGTATTGGGACAGATGCATCATGAAATGGATGGGATTTCACCCTGCAAGACAGCACTTTGTCAGTTAAAATGCCAGGTTGCAGCAGACACTTTCATTGTAACAATTCACCCACTTTACACCTTTCAATGTTTCCTTTCCCACCCACCCTTCCCCTCACACACATGCATGCCTAAAGATCAAGGAATCTTGCCCTTCACAAGTGGTCCTACCTGCGCAATTCTGCCTGTTTCCCTCACAGCCTCCATCCTTGATCTTTAAAAGGGGAAAGGGGGAAAGATGCACGGACTGGGAGAAGCAAGGAACTGGCGGCCTTGAGTTCATGCCACCCTCTCACACGCCCACCATGACAGCAGCACTGCTCGTTCGCTGGGGAGCGTATGTGTGTTTGTGCACAGGAGCATCTGGCATCCCCAGCAGCTCCCGCCATGCCTGCCACCGCCTCTACCATCTGACAGGTCTCTCGGCCGTGTGTGTGCGTGTGTGTAAATCGAGGGGGTTCAATTGTCAGCTTTTTTATCTCCTAGGTGTTTGTGTCTTGGAACCCTTTCGAAGAGAGGAAGGAGGCTCAGGAGGGAGGGGCAGATGGGATTTCCCACCCTTGGCCACGTCATCAGATCAAACCCAGTGGGGAGAGAGGGTGGGGAGAAAAAAGATTTGCTTTTCCCAATAAGTTTTTTGGAAGTATTTTTAATCCTTTTCCTGTGGGGACACATTTCTGGGTTGACGGCAATTGCCAGTTGCTCGTTTGCTTCATTTTAAAGCACTTTAAATAGCGTTGTAAATAGCATTTTATTCCATGAGTGGGAACAAGGCTTAAGTGTGACCACAGCCATTGTGTACAATTCTAGTCACCATACCTCAGAAAAGATATTGTGGAGCTGGGAAAGAAGTCACTTGTAAAGAGCAACCAGAATGATCAGGGAGATGGAACACCTTCCTTACAAAATCATACTGCAACATAATACAAAGCTTTTAAAGAGCATTTAGGAGGTGACCCGATGGAACAATTAAAATATATAAAAACAAAAAAAATTAAAAAAGAAATGACACAGCACAGAATTACCATTCTTAATCAAAAGGAATGAAAGGGAAAGGACATGGATTGGTTTTTACTCTGATCTACTGCATGGAAGAGGGCTGGTATCACCTGTCATCTCAGGCAGGGACAGAGGAAGGAGGGCTTTTATTGTTGTTATTATTGTGTGGAACCTTTGGGTGAAGAGCAGGATATAAATACTGAAACAAACAGGCTCACAAAAATTAGTCTTTCTGTATATATTTCACCCTCTCAGAAAATGTTTCTAGTCCAATGTCTGGGTAGATTTCTGGATGGGTGGATGGATGGGTGGATGGATGGATGGGTTCCCCTTCACCGAAAGGCTCAGTTCAGGTAATACTTAACAAAGAAAAAGTAATAAAATTAGATAAGAACATAATACAGTATTATAATGGAAATCTAAAAATACAAGAAATCTCTAATTGCATTTCCAGCCTTTGGAGTTATTTCCTCATAAGCACATGAACTTGAGGAGATAAGACTTTCCAAAACACACAAAATTTTGTGATCAGATACAGGAGAAAAAAGCATATCTGAGGCAGCATAGAGGAAGTTTTAGGTGGGATTATTCATACTCCTGTTGTGACGGTTTCAGGGCACAGTCTGCAAACTGCTTTGCTTTCTGTCTTTGCAGGCTTCTAGCAAGCTGTAATAGCCAGCCTCTTTGCAAACAGCTTTTGCAAGCCCTGGGTTTTGGCTGCAGAAAGGGCGGGAAATCTTGCCCGGGCCCTGCTGCAATGATTGGCTACAGCTGATTTTTGGAGGGAAAAGCTGTCTGGGGATCTTAGAGCTGGAGGGGCTAGAGGAGGAGTTCCCACCAATCAGGCATTCGGAACAGGCACCTCTATCAGGAGTTTCCAGCAGCATTTTATTGCAGCAGTTTTCCCTAGGAGGTGACAGCCAATCAGGACCACAGGGAAAAAGGTATAAAGGAACACAGATTACAGCAGACTATGTTTTCGTGCTGGGACAAGAGCTGAAGGGAACAGAAGAGAGCTGGACCTGAGAGAGCTGGACCAGTAGCTGACCATTGGTCTTGTGGCTGAGTGATTTTAGAAGGAGACAATTGTGGAGGATTGTGGCTCTGAGGGAGACTTCACTAGCAACTGCCCAGACTGGATGATCGGTTAAGCAAGGACGGGTCGTGCCTTGTGATCATCTAGAGCCACGTTCTGGTACACTGGCTTGGCTTGAGCTGTGGCAGAGCTAGCCGGGGGGGGAGGAACGTGGAGAGGTTTGTCTTTTAAAAAGGAACTATTTTCCTTTAGAGAAAGGGGTAGCTCCTAGCCTTAAGAGACTTGTAAATTTAAACCAACAACTACCTGAACCTTATTGTCTTTCTAGTATTGCTTGTGCGTTATAATAAACTTGTTTTAGTTTACTGTTCAGACCGCTTGTTACCCATGTCTGTGTTTTACGCTGTAGTACTCACTTGGCCGTTGCACGAACTCAGCATCCTAACAGGGCCAAGCTACTCCTAGAGAGGGCAGGCACTTACAGGATCGCTGGGGATCATGACACCTGTGTGTCCCCTTCTGACATTTTGTGCTAGGAAAGGTCAATTATAGAAGGCTTGGCAACACAAGGGCCACACACTGTCGCTCCAAGGTGCCCTTTTTGTTATGTCTGACCACAGCATGAATGTGTGCTTTCTTGAACCATATGCAGAAGTCAGTTGTTTGATGCTTACTGATGCAAACAGCAAGCAAAACAAAGTGCACTGCTTCTTTCCGGTGAAGGGAAGTTGATCAAAAAAGTATCTTGCTCTGTCTCTGTGACCTCACTAGTACCACCTTTTGTGACCTCACTGGCCCTGCCCTTGCTCAGAGCTGCCCTGCACCCTAATAACCTGACCTCAGTGGCCACTACTGTGGTTTATTTTGCATCTAAATAGCATGCATTTAAGCACAAGGAAAATATGTTCACGGAATATAAATATGAGAATATAATACTGTGGTGTTTGGCAGTGAGCAGAAGAGTAACTGTTGCATACAAAATCTATGTAAAGAAATACGGCTTCATTCTGGACACTATATATTATACTCACAGACTACAACATTTCAGCAAGCAGAGAGAGAGAATGGTTAAAGGCTGCAAAATAATTTTCCTTCACATTTGGTCTGTCTGGGTTCCCTTTAGATATATTTGACCACTAATGTGTATTTTCTCTGACATGCAAAGTATATCTATTACAACAAACGCACATATACATAAATAAAGCTAGGCAAATTAGATTATCATGCAGCTATCAAATCAGAGATACTATATTTTCTGAACATAATAACATTGTGCCTTGCAAATTATCTCCCTGTTCCACCTGTTCTCAGATCTTTATAGCTTGGCTATCCTCTTTACTCTGATTGCTAAAGAGAAAATAAACAGATGGGGTTGGGGGAAAAAATCAGAAAAAGAAGCGAAAGGGGAATGAGCAGGTTGGTTGCTTTTGTTTCTTTTTTAGTTTAGAAAGAAGTCACTTGTCAGGCAAAAACAACATGTATTTGCTTAGTATTTCACTGCAATTTAGTACTATTGTTTACTTTATACATTTATGTTCAAAACCCAACAATCTATACTCCTCAGTTGTTTTTTTAATGTATATTTTAGTAATCTGATAAATGATCAATCCTGTTATTTTTTACCTATTTTAAACTGTGCAAGAAAAAAGCCTATCAGTGCAAGAGACTTATAGATTCCTTTTGACTATGCTGAAGAACATCAGCACCTGTAATCTCATTAATAAGATTGTTTTCAAATAAAGGCCAACTCCCTTGATACATGACCAAGATAAATTATGCTTCCAATAAGCTTATGCTTTGCAGTGTTTGCTTGGCCTTTATATGTTGACTTCCACTTAAAGCAAGCCTGGCCAAACTCCCCTCCCCCCACACAACATTCTGGACCTTCCAAGAGACATCTACTTATCCTACAGAAGAAAACTGGGATGTGCCATTTGTTAAATGAGCTCAGCTGGATTATTCCACTCTTCTGGCCCTGGCTGGGGCCAGTCCCTGTCCTGTTATGAAATCTCATTAAATATTTTGTCATTGTACATCATCAGCATTGGTGAGTCCCCATTCAACCAGTATCCTTATGAGCTTCCTTACCAGCAATCGCCAGTAGTAGTAATAACTTTTTCAGTTTCCTTACCATTCTTTTTGTACTTTTAATTCTTGACCAACTTGACTTCCTCAAATTTTGTAGAAAAAGAGTGTACGTGAGGAAAGAAGATGGATGGGGCAGAAGGAGGCAAATGGGGGCACTGAAAGGAGAAAGGGATGGGCAGTTTGAGGGAAAATGCAGGTAGTTTGAGGGGACACCAGGAGGCAATATTAGATCAAGGGTGGATTCCCACTCATGGTATAAAGCAGTTTAGAAACAGTTTGGGTCCTCGTCTCCATTACCAATCATTTAAAATGGTTTCAAAATGGTTTGGATCCTCTTTGTCCCCATTACCAATCTGTTTCAGGGGTTTTTTGAGGAGCATTTGGCTCTAAAATGGAAAAACAATCATTGGCTGGAAATAATTTGGTATTTCATTATCAGTGAACTAGTTTCTGTGCAAGCCTTCAAGAAACAGGAGTGGTTTATCAACAAATGGTCTCCTCTGCTGAACTTAGCTTCAATAGATCCTACTGTCCGACCACATACTCAATATATGTAAGAATGCCACCTCTGCTTGGATGGCAAACCTCAGTGGAAAAAGCATTCCGGAGCATGTCGACCCTTCTAATCTCTCTAGGCAAAACTAGTATCATGCCCAAGGACATAACTTGCACAAAGCTGTTCACTAGGGCACCACGTGCCAGCCCAGCCAGACTCTGAATGCTTTCCCTTTCTAACCAATGATCTATCCGGTTTTACCGATAACAGTGTACCCTGTGAAAAGAGATATAAGCTACTGTGTAACCTAATAAAGAGGAGCAAAAAAAGCAATTTCACCTCCATTCTCGCCTCCACGTCATTCATTCCAACAAATATGCCCTTGGACTAAAGAGGAACAAAATTAAATCCATCTTCCCATGTTGGCCATGAACATCTTCTTTTCAGTTTGGGGTATATGTTTGTTATAATTCTTGGCAACGCTGCTATAGTCATAAGTTTGTTATAGTTATATGAGTTATATTTCTATTATATGTCTTTCATTAAGCTGTTTTTTATTGTTATACATATTGTTTGTTACAAATGTTATGTGGTTGTTATAATAATTAAAAATTAATTAAAAATTAAAATGGAATAAACAATACACCTGGTTTTTCAGGTGTCCCCCACCCCATTTTTGCAGTTAAAATGCTTTATTTTTATTCCTTTGGGAGCACTGCAGCAGATTGGGGCAGATCCATCATGAAATGAGTGCGATTTCTCCAGGCAATACAGTCCCTAGCCAGATTTTTAAAGAGCCAGGAAGCCTAAAGCCTTTTTCTGTCAGAGCACTTCACAGTTTCGTTTTCTGATAATAAGTAACAATTCATCCCATACACTTTCATTTTCCACCCAAGCACAATGGTAACAATGGTGACATTCTCGGGGGCTTCATCTATATCAAAAGTTTCTGTATGGTTTCAAAGCAAGAATAGTCAGATTTTGTGCTTGTTGAATCTACTTTCCTCCACCTTTTTTTCATTCTAAGTCCCCCCCCCCAAAAAAAAAGCTGGGGTGCAAAACTCCAGAAAAGATTTTTCTTTATTTGGTTTAAATTTCTTTGGTTTTTACTCCATTTCTTTCTGCAGTGTAGACATATCTGTTTGCCCTGGTTTTTGGCTAAGGAAACAGCTTTTCCTCCCCACTTTCAGGCACCATTATTTGGTTTTGAATGTTTTAACCCACCCTCAGATCTTTGGGTATAGGAAGGATAAAAATGCAAATAAAATAAATTTATAACCCAGCTTTCTTTGAGCTCAAAGAATTCACACCCACCCACTGGGAGCTAGACAGTGGTACAATCCAGATGGCTGAGGGCTGTAGGACATGTGTAGACATACCACCCTGGGGTCCCCAGAGCCCTGAGGGAAATCTGAAACAGCAGAATGCAACTCATGGCAGCCCAAAATTCAGTAGCAATCACAGAGACTAGGGCTGCCTCCAGACTTGTGGCATAAATATGCATTTAAAGTAAAAAGCACATCTTACCTGCTGTGAAGTGATGACGGGCCATCCTGACTCAAATGGAAGCCCCATAGCTTCTTTGGAAGCTGCGAGAGCTGAGTCAGCATTCACACAGGCTGATTTGAGCTGCCCTCCTGCCTCTCATTCATCTCTTTGCACCGTTCTGCCCAGACTGGTGGGGAGATTTGAATTTTTGTCATACTGCAGAGTGAGTGTCCTCTTGCCAGCATTAAGGTAAGTGCACAGTAGCAATCTGATAATGCACCACAACGATCCATGGACCATTGTGTGTGATGCCCGGATCATGAATGCACATTCCGTCGTGCAGTATAAATAAGTCACAATGCAGCCTAGACGTGTAGGCAGAAACCAATGTAAGTACTGTATATTCTGGCGTATGAGACTACTTTTTAACCCAGGAAAATCTTCTCAAAAGTCAGGGGTCGTCTTATACGCCAGGTGTCGTCTTCTTATACGGCAAGTATATCCCAAACTCTATATTTTATCTGGAAAAGTTGGGGGGTAAGTAAGTTTAATGATTAGTCAATAACCATATCATACAAAGGTTTAAAAAGAACAGTACACCAACATGCTTCAGGCCCTGCTAGAAATTGCAGGCTTCTTCTTGACCATGTATCCAGCTATTGGCTCCTGAATGCATCCAAATAGCAGCCAGCTTACACACTTGGTCCAGAACAAGGAGAAGAGGGGAGGTTCTGGACTCAGTGAAAAGTCACGGCATCTGCTGCCACTCCGGCATGGAGGTGGATCTGCTTCCTTCAAAGACAACCCTGTTTAGTTTTGTTACTGTGCTCTGAATGCAACATATGAATGACAGGACTTGGACCAATTACTGGCAGGGACAGGTGATAGTTGGTTGTGTAGACTGAAACAACTATGGTGCCTTCATATTATTACTGATGTTGGTTTGGATCAGACAGCACCATGATCTCACAATGTGATCATTACCTGCTGTGCTTGGTCTAGAACAGGCTAGAGCAGAATAGTAAGACTCCAAGCAAAATGATTGAAGAAATACTAATATTTTCAGACAAAGTGTTTTTTTTTTTGTTTTTTTTAGAAATAGGTTTCTGGGGATGAGAAATGAAAATTGTTTTAGAATACTGTGAAGTTACAAGGATAGCCAATTAATACATTCTAAAACAATTATGTAGGAAGCATCATATACATAACAAAATAAATATCTTCTTTTTTCCTTTTCATGATCCCTGGAATAGCATTTGAAATTATCATTTTACAATATCAGCAAGTGTGAGACTACAAGGGACCAAACGTGTACGCCTTATGCAGGTCTCACCGGAACTTCCCACTATATTTTGGTCACTCTTGAAAGAAGAAAATGAAATAGATGTGCATTGGCCAGGGTGATCAGGGAATGTGCTCAATAAACTATTGATTTCAGCTGAGCCTGCTTTTCAAGCACACTGAGCAATTTGCCTCAATCTTGTTCAGTGATGTTGCATATGCCATTTTTTTCTGTTGAACAGAAGTGCTTTAGATAGGTCTAAGGAAGAATGTGCAGTTGTTGGTTGAGCCAACTGCAAAAACTAAGCTCATTACATATATTACACATTTTAAGGCATAATCTAGAATACTGATGTCTTTTTGTGACTATAAGTAATCCCGCCTTTTTAAAGGAAAAAAAAGTGGAAAATATTTCAGTATACTGTTACTATATGTCATCCCTGTGAGATAGGTTTTGTGTCCATAAGATTTTATACAGTATATTTGTTGTCATAGTTTTTCTGCCCCCATGCTAGTTTTTGACATGCCATTAAATACAAAGTTGAAGTATGTAAGATACTTCTGGCACAAACTACTCAGCGAATAGGCTGAAGCCCATAATTCATTGTTCTAGTACCCTCAGGCAACACTTTATTGTAGTACATTTAATAGTGGCGTCTCCAGACATGGGTTAAAACCTGCAGTTCTCCTTGGACTATATTGGGAATGCCACACTGATCTCAATATTTCAAGGGGACATTCCAAAACATTGCTTTTACAGGAAATCTGGCAGCAATAGCAAACAATGACATGTGTCTACCCGTTGCTTCCATGACTATTTCTCTCAAAAATACAGGAACCTGGTCAAATGCACCAAAAAAAAA
>MTQE01001141.1:19420767-19442471 GCA_014337955.1 Aspidoscelis marmoratus
GAGATGGTGCGGGATAAAAGTTAAATAAATAATAAATAATAATAATAATACAAACACTTGAGAATTCAGGCTAGTGGTGACTTTCATAGGTTCTAAATAACTTTGTGATGTCATAATTTAATAGCACTGTAGTAAATTAATATGACATTGGGCACGTCCCCAAGCAGATTTGGTCCCAAATTGAAATCGGGTTCAGGAGGGGCCACCCTCATGCATTTTTTATTTGGTCCGATTTTCTCAGACCAAATCGCCCAAACCAGGACCAAATTTGGTCCTGGAAAAAACTGTTCTGACCACAGTTTGAGCGATTTGGTCCGATCTGAGCCTGCACATGGGACGGTTCCAAGCTATTTGTGCGGTACATCGTCGTGACTGGCAGAACAAAGGCTTGTTGGTTTTACTTCCTTTCCCACAGCAAGCAAGCAATCCAACCCCTGTTTATGATTGCGTCTGGCAGAGCAGAGGCTTGGGTTTACTCCCTTTTCCAGGCAAGCAAGCAATCAACCCCCTGTTCACAATCGTGGCTGGCTGGGCAGAGGCTTGGTTCCCGGATGAAGCGGAGGTGCACAAAACAGCTCAAGTGCATGGGGACAGCAAGATACGGCTTCAGCCCATGTTAGCAGTCATGGCATGGGGTTGGGCAAGATTTGGTTTGTCTCACACCTGGTCACATGCGAGCCAGTCCCGCCCCAAATTGCTTGCCATTGACACCATATTTGTTTTCAACATGCACTGGTCCTTTTGATTTTTTAAAAATCAGTTCATGACTCTTCATGTTAATGGCATCCCTTTTGTGTTTATTTATCTGCTTGTATTTCTATGCTGCCCTATACCCGAAGGTCTCAGGCTAGGCAACATCATTTAAAATCAGACATATATTAAAACAACAATAGTATGTATTAAAACAGTAACAGTAAAAGTGGGAAGAGACAGTATGTTATCTGGTATGGATAAAGGAACCTTGGTGACTAAGCATGTGAGTATGCAGTTCTAGCTGAAACAGTCCAAGCCTCATAAGTGCAGAAATAGTCTCAGATATAAATATATGTTTCATTTAAGCATTTTCATAGAAGATGGCTGCTCTGTCTTCTTATAAAGAAACCTTAGCCTTGTTCCCACTCATGGAATAAAACACTATTTACAACGCCCTTACCTCGTAGAGGACAGTTGCTCTCCTGAGACCAACCAAAAAGAAAGTGAACAGGATAATCTGCTGGTGATCTAGTGAGTTTGTGGAATGGACCTGCTGTGCTTTGGAGCATTTGCTTTGTCCTTGGTGTGGCTGATTTTAAAGCTGCGTCCTGAGGTTGGAGGGGCTTGCAATCGAACTAGCAGGAGTAGCCACATTCCTCATCCAGAGAAAGCAAGGCAAGTTTCAGCAGTGTCTAAGGAAAGTGTCAAGCTGTTTTTATTCAGCATTATCTGTCTCAGAAATTCCACCTTTGAGTTAGATAAAGTGAAAATAAAATGAATACTCACTTTGTTGATGTGTTCTCTCACTCTGAAAGTGAACTGAATCTGGATTAAAACTTGGGTGTGAATGCAATGATAAATAGTAACAAAAATAAAATAATTTAAAAGTCATGAAGATAGTTAGTCAGCCAGGGGAGGGGGAGGGCTCTCTGTTGTTTTGCACTGTCACTTGTCACCTGCATTTGTGGTTTGTGTGTATGTGAGGATTTGGGTTTTTTTAATGGAGATTACAGGGACCCCTTTCAACTTTACATCAGAGAAAAGAGAAAGGCAATCCCAAAGTGTTGTTAGACCAGAATGGAAGGAGTCATTGCGACAGCAAGCAGAGTTTCTGCGTGGAAACCCTATTTCCATATAGGTGACAGGCTCAGATTGGTATCGGATGTCGAAAATACTGTTTGCAAGCAGTAAAGTAAGCAATCTTGATACCGGTGTTTCAACTTGTCAAGTAGTACATGTGTAAGTGCCTATAACAGTGCTGCATCAAGTTTCCTTGATATCAAGCAATATCGCAAGGCAAGCTGTTTAAACAGCACTCCTTTGTGAGTCACCAATTCTTTTAGTTCTTGCCCTAATTTGCTCCTACTTCAGAGCCATCGCTTCTCTAGGAATAAAGTGCTGAAGACAATTGCAGCTGTCTGCAAAATGTTTGGTCTAATTTACACAATCAATCATTTATTAATTAGCCTTTCAGAACCAGAGGATTTTCCAAAAAATAATCATAAGTAAAAGAAACAAGACTTAAAATTACAGTTAGATTTATCTATAGTTTTTTTAAAATATGAAATTTAAGGCTGTGGATTTTGTGTAGTTCAACTAAGATAACAGAGAATGCTAAAAGGTAACAAAATAATAAAAATTAAATAATCAGTAGAAATTGATCAGCACAGAAGCTTTAGCCAAAAGTATTGAAATATTGAAAAAGTCAAGCTCTTTCTGCTGCTGCCACTGCTGCTAAGAAATTGGCTGTTGCTTCAGTTATTTGTTTATTTTTGCCCTACAAGTTAAATACAGCTGAAGAGGTTCTAATAATTTTCTATATTAATCTTGAAAACATTACTTAACATATGGAATGTTATCAAATTTTCCTTGAAGCATAATATTATCCACAGAACAGATAATTCACATAATACCACTGGGAGGATTAGGGCACATGGAAAGAAAATACTTCATAAGAACAGAAGAGGAGCCCTGCTGGGCCAGGCCACAGCCCATCTAGTCTAGCCTCCTGTCCCACACAGTGGCCCACCAATTGCTTATGGGCATCTCAAGCAGAAAACAAGGGGAAAACCTTCACATGTTCTCAGGTCCCAGCAAATGGCCCTAAAGACACTCTGCCTGTCTCCCCAGCCTGGAGAATGTACAGCTTTAACATCACTCCACTTCTCAGGAAATGCTAAAACTCAGAGTGTCAGTCTATGAGTGATAGATCTTTATACTGGTAAATCAATAAAGTATAGAATAAACATATCTGTCTGGAGGCAGCCTTAGATCTTCAATTTTGTTTACCCAGAATCATCTAAGGTAGACTGGGTGACTGTGGTTTTATAATTCTGGTCATCACCGTCTTTGTTCTAGCAGCACCTGCCCATAATCAAAGCCTCTCTACACAGACATCAAGCATTTAATGTATGAAATTAAAATTGCAGAAACTTGAAATATTCTTTAGCAAAATAAAATTAATAAATATATTGTTCATCATTCTTCTAGTTATGAACTGAGCCACAGACCACATTAATAATGATAAATGCAAACATAAATCATGCTTCATCTTTGTTCAGGTCAACATTATAAATGATTATATTTGATGCCCCAAAATCTTCAGGATCCTGAATTTTCAAATATTCTTTGTTAGGCAGGAAAACATCACAGTTTGATAATCTCCATTGTGAACAGGACATTTCCTAAAAAATGCCAGTTCTTTTTGACAGCAAGCTGAAAAATCTGATGAAACCAGAAGTTTATGAACATCTGATAATATCTTTTCTATGTTCAATGAAACAGTCCTAATTGTATTTTATTACATTACTGTCTCTGATGTAACTTGGACCTATATAACATCATTGAAAAAATATTATTTTAATTGCTTAATCCAGTCAATGACTTTGACATGATATAAAACTATAAAATGTGTTGTACATGTTTCATGTCCTAAAGAAACATTCATTTTCAGTTGAATATTTAATTTTAAAATATACTTATTTTACATTACAAATACTGTTTAGTAAAAACTGTAAATATAAAAAGACTGTTGTTTCTGCTGCTGGCTTACCAATCAAAGATTATTCTAAACATATTTACATGAGAATACACATCTTTTGGGTTATTCTCTCTTAATATGTATTTCTAAGCTTGTGGTCAGTCACACCTTCATTTTAAAACTTTTTCAGGCCACGTTCAGCTCTCACTCTTCACACCTTTTCATTTCTATCCATTTTATTTGTGCACTTTCCACCCTTCATTTGGACTTTCCTGATTGGAAAGTGCACAAATAAAATGGTAGGAATGAAAAGGTGTGAGCAGTCAGACCTGAAGAAGTTTTAAGGTGAAGGTGTAACCACGGCCTTTGACTGCATCCACTTGAGCACTCATGCACTCCTCTGATCTTCTGAGGCCTAAGTGTCCAGAGGGTAAGACAGCAGAGAATCTGGGCAAACACATTGTCCTGCTCCAATACTAGGTTTGGATTTTTCCCAACTGTTCTGTGAGCAATTTGATCTTAAACCTGGTTTAAGACTCCAAAGGCTGGTTGGGAAGGTTAAGCCACTTCCCTGCCCTTCATCATGGAGGGGGTTGAGCCTAACTTTCTAACTTCCCAAGGCCATTTCCAGACTTTTGGATAGCAATCAGCCTGGAAGCATCATTGCTTTGAGAAAGGTTTTCTCCAGAGGCCAAGAGACACCACCAGGCATAAGGTGTTTCATCACAACACTTCCTGCTCCCATATGACTCACATCCACCTCTTACTTTCTGCTCTAGATCACACCCACAACCCACCCTGCTTTGACTACAGCCTAAAGATCTCAAAAAAAAAATCCTTCTGTCATTTTGTCTGCAATCTGCTGTCTATATGACATAATTCTTGTATCTGCAATACTTTGCAAGAATGGAAATGTTCATTAAAAGATCCATTTTTAACTCACCTTACCTCTGACTGAGCTAAATCTGTTCCCTTCTCCAACTGTATTTTCTTCTGTTCCCTCTTATAATAATGAAATATATGTTGGCTCACACAATGATTCAATGAACACTATACAGCTTGTGGATTACACAAGGCCAGAGTTCAGGGCCTTTTGCCATCTTTGTGCATACATCAATGATAATAATAGCATTGCTCCCTATGGGTGCTGCAAGGAGACTGTTCTTTTGTTGCTTATTTTCTTTTGGACAAAAGGCATCCTTAAAAGCTTTATTTTGTTAGTGAAAATCTTTCAGCTAAATAATCCTTCCACACACTTTGTTACATAAAATAAATTCACTTCGTGCATTCTGTAAGTGAAAATATTGGATAAATATTAAGCTTCCTCTCTCCTCTCTCTTTCCCGAAACTCATTATACCTGAAAAATAAAGAATGGTAAAATGACTCACAAATACTCTGTTGCCACACTACTGATATAAAAAATGATTCTGAACTGTGATAACTAAAACCCAAACACCTTTGAATGCCAAGTAATGGGCAAAACTGGGATTTTTTTTCTACCATGATCTTTATTCACATTAGGAACTGTTAAAAAAAACACACCCTCACACACTTTTTTAGAATTCTGATAAAAAGACATTCCTGTTATCCTTCCATATGAACTTCTTATAGGCATCTTATTTATTTTAGTTTCTTTTTGTTATTTTGAGCCAGATGGACTTTTTGGCTTTGTCTGAACTGAGTAGGTAGATTAACCTAGGGTACCTCCTGGACAACATTACCCACACTCCAGAACAGTCTATTGAGTGGCAGCAGATCATTTTGTTCACACCAGACAAGGTGTTGGAGTAGGCTATGATCCACAAATAGTGCCACTGCCTGCTCCAATGGACCACTTGTAAGCTGATTAACTTCCACTTGAACTAGAGAGGAACAGGAAGACCCAGTTTGACTGTCAGACCATATGCCAGTGAACTTTGGATGAGCCAGTTTGGTAGTGGTTAGGGAGCCAGACTCTTGTCTGGGAATACCGGGTTTGATTCCGCACTCCCCCACAAAGCCAGCTGGGTGACCTTGCTGTGAGGAGAAGACTAGAAAGCTTTGGCAGCCAGTCTGAGTCCCCTTAAATGGGTGAGAAAAGCAGGGTAGAAAAGCCAACTCTTCATCATCATCATCCATATTTCTGGTGGCATGTGACAATAAAGAGGTTCCACTAAATTTAGTTTTTAGTCAAGTGTACAATTTCAAACAGCAACATTTGTGCCCTTCACTACTACTTAGGGCATGAATAAGGATAACAAAGGCTGTGTTTTAATCCAGCTTTGGACCACTTTCAGAGTGAGAGAATGTACCAACGATATGACAAGCTGATTTCTTTCAGCGTAATATAACTCAGAAAATCTTCTTTTGGGTTACATAATGTGAAAAAGAAAATGAATGTCCATGTTGCCGATGTGTTCTTCTGCTCTGAAAATGGACTGAATTAAAACTTAGGTGTGAACACAGCCAAACATCACCCCCATCACCATGCTATTCACTTGAAAACAACTACCATCACCTGAAAAACCTCTCTTTTCATTTAGAGACTTCATCCCTTCCCATACTGCTAAGAAGCCCATCTGGGTTAAAAGGAAAAAGTGGCAATTGTTACCACAGTTCATGGAAGAAAGCATATCTTAGGGGATCTTACTACCATAACACAACTCAGACATTGCATTCCTTCCCTGGACTAACTGTTCTTGGGTCTCTAGCCAAGCGTTTCCTCTCAATTATTGAGAAAGGGTATCTGACTTACTTCTAACCCTGCTTTGTGCCCCTGTGAACTTTAATCCTATCATGTTTATCTGCTCACGTGAGTGTGTACTGTAGTGTTGCTTTTCCCCTACAAGAACTTGTAGTAAAGATTTGATGGTCATTAAACACAAGTAGTTTCCCTTATGGTTCCTTTCACTGGACACAGCTTGAATAACACTCTGACCGCTATTTAAAAATCTTTTATTAACTCACCCAAAAGCGGGAGACACTTGTAACCTTGAAGATAACAGGGAATTAACCTGGAAGCTTCTGTGTTCTGACAACTGAGCATAAGGTCTGAAGGTTGACAGGTATAGAACAAGATAAGACAGGAATACAAAGACACAGGAGGCAAGAATTCCAGAAACACAATGGAGTGTTTGTTAGTTACCAGCTCCAAACAAAACTATCCCTGATTGATGCATAGCATATCTCCTCCCTGCCTTTTCCTGGGTCTTAGCTTGTCAAGCAGACTGTATCCTCACAGGTACACAAATAAGGTAAATAAGATCACTAGTATCCACATGTTACAATTTCTAAGCTGCTTTCTAGTCATTTTTTTTCCATGTGTGTGGATGCAGCATTGGTCACTTTTAAACCAAATGTAAAGGATCACACAACTTTGTCTGACATGCATATGAATACAGATTCACAGGAAAGGAACACAAAAGAGGGGAAATGTGGAAAGAAAACATGCATATAGATATAGGCAAGTCCTGCACGTGGCAAAATCTGCACTGCAAATGAAGATTGCTCCTCCTTCCTTCTGCTGCCTCTGGGTAAGGGGAACACTGAACCAGAGAACTTTGCTCCCCAGTTAATTGTTTCTAACCAGATTCTGTTTCAAATACCTCAGAAAATGGCCATGGAGATCGAGAATTTTCCTTCATTCTCTGAAACCAAAGGTTCACACTCTGTGAGCCTGATAAACTGGGGGAACACTGTCAGAGTTATCCCCCAGTGTTTACCATTATAGGGTACAGCATCCTGTGCATCATGCACCTAGGAGGACCCTTTGGCCACACAAAGGTGTGGCCAGCACACCTAGTGCAGCCCCACTATAACCTAACGGTTTTGTATAGTTCTTGCCAAAGAAAGCTAGCCTCATAGTACTGCTTAGTGAAGCAAAGCAATCTTAGAAACTATCAGAAGGCACCTAATGGTGGCGAAAGCATTTCTTAGGAGCAAGAATATGACACTGCAGGAGAAGGAGGAAGAAGAAGAAGAGATGGCTTTTCTACCCCACTTTTCTCACCCATTTAAGGGGACTAAAAGTGGCTGACAAACCTTCTGTTCTTCTCCCCACAACAGAACACCCTGTGAGGTATGTGGGGCTATGAGAGCTTTGACTAGCCCAAGGTCACCCAGCTGGCTTCATGGGGGAGGGCGGAATCAAACCCGGTATTCCTAGATAAGAGTCTAGCTCCTTAACCACTAGACCAAACTGGCTCACCAATCTGTGGGGTATGATGCAAGATCTGCTCTGGAATCTGAAAGTCCCAAAGGTGAAAGATACAGATGTACATTCCCATCACCAATGGACAGAGATGGAGGAAGATGGAAGGGAAACACTTCATGTATTGTTATGAGCTAAAGCAAGCCTTTTTCTTCCCTACCACTACTCTTCACACACTTTTAATAGAATCTTTTTTGACTGATGAAGGTAGCAGATGTACCATAAGGGCATATTTCTAGCATCTTCTAGGTATTACAGTGCTATAAATTGTTCTCCACTTCCTCCCCCCCCCCCAATTCTGCCACTGGTTTCATGCTAAACTTGGTCTGTATTTCAAAGAGATATCTTTCCTTTATACTTGATGGTCACCATTTGAATATAACCTTTGTCCAGCATTTTGAAAGTTTAAGAGGGAAGTCAAGAAGAGAATTTAAATACTGAAAAGTGGAGGAAACTCTAAAGACAATCTTGAGTATATGCTATTACATCTGAAGTGCCCAGACAAGTGTGAGATGGCTGCAGAGACAGGCAAATTTCAACCCTATTCTCTGTCTTTCTGGCTGCTTTCTGACCTTTAGACATGGAAATGTTGTGTCCGAGAACCCTTTTTACTGATTTACTGCTGCAATCCTATGTGAACATCTTTGACTCCTCTCCTGTGGTCTCTATATTGGCAAAATTATCTATTTTAAAATGATGTATGGCCTGTGTATATCTAATAAAAATTCCCTATTTTTCAAAATAAATGAGGGTGGCTGGTCTATAAGAGAAAGTGGACAGCATCCAATAACAGCTAGTAGTTCAGGGCCTTTTTTTCACCTGGGTGCCAAACGCAGTGTACTTCCAGTGTTGTTTCTAAGTACCTGGAGAAATGGGATGGGCAAACCAAATGCTTGTGTGCAGTTCGTGCGTGAGCCACTGGCCCAATAAACAAGCTGAAATGTTGTATGGATTGCTTACAAACAGTCAACATTTAGAGTGGAATATGGTCCCATTCTCATGCCATGGCCTTCAATACTGTGTCTGATGTGGATAAGACACCAGAAGGCATATCCTCATGATAGACCTGTCCACAGGTCAGACTAAGCATTTCATGCACTCTGTTGAGTCAGTCCACTAAACTAGTATGGAAAGTCTTTAAGAGTGAAGTTAAGATCAGGTATGGTGGCCAGTGTTCACGCCGTGAGTGCCAGCCCAAACTCTACCCAGATCAACCTGGATCTGGGTGAAGTGCAAATGGTCCTGGCTAGGACCCTTCACTTCGCTATAATATAAAAATGGCCATGTACATCAGGCATTGGTATGGCAATGCAGCATGTGAATGTGCAGTCACAGCCTCCCTGCCCCATCCCTACCCCTACCCCTACCCCTATTCCACCCCCACCCCTATCCCCATGCAGCCCTTTCACAGAAGTAATGAAGAATTAGGTATAGCTCCTAGTATAGTTGTGGAGCAGTTTTTATTGCTCCACGGCTAACAAAGATGGAGATGGCCATGCATGCTCAGGATGCTGGGAGTGTGAAAAAGCCCAGAGATTGAATCCACTTTCTTCTTCATGTGAATCTGAATTCAGGGTTTGATACCTTGCATCTGATCCAATCAGTAATCACCAGCACTTTGAGGGTACCAGAACCAACTGGTATGTGCCACTTGTTGAGCTTCTCTTAAGCCTACTGGCATACAGAAGATCCCTTTTGGATCCGACCTACTCTGGACTTGTTCAAAAAAGATTTGCCCAGAGAAGCCCAACGAATCTACACACACCTGTCCTTGGAGCTTGCATTTACATTCACAGTTACTGGCCTCTACTGAAGCACCTACATCCAGTGGGGTAAATTTTCTTATGGTCTATAACACAATTGCAACCTTAAAGCATCCCATTTACCATCATCTCTACACATCTCTATCCTTTTATATCACCTCACATCAACTGGCTTTCTGTCTGAATGGGCGTCACTGAAACCTGCTCCATTTCTTTGTTCCAAGACAACTCAATGTTCACACTTATCCCTGAACAATAGTCAGGCAAAGTTGAGCAGCAGCTGGGGCAACATTTATTTTGAGTATCAATACATGGACACAATTTATTGACATATTATGGTTATTAATAGCCTGGCTGATAAACCTGGAAAAAAATAACTGAGTTTTCTTTGCAGCGGTAAATATATGGCTTTAGCACTGAGAGGTACTAGCTTTCAGAACCTAACTGCAACCTATCATTACCTGAACAAGGTTTATCTCTTATTCATAAGCTGCAGAGGGATATTTTCTCTACCTCTTTAAGGCTGTCATTTTCCTTCTCCCATCATTATTTGCAATTCTGTCTTAAAAATAATGCTAGTGTTTCACACTTATTTGTTGTATTTTCTAATGGGGAGAATGCATGCATTTATTTTCCAGGATGAAAAAACAAAAGAAGAAAGATATAGTTAATTTCAGTGATTCTGTTTGTGCTTGGACAGTGACAGTGATTTGAGTGTAAGTTGCATTCTAAGCAGTAAATGGCATATTTTCTAACACTCAGACCCTGTTCACATTGCTGATGGATAAATTAGTTCATTTCTAGTGGATTGATACTTTCAGCAAATACATCCATCTATCTATTCTATCCTGCTCCTGCATTAATTGGAGTTTTGCTGTGTTGCTTTAATACATTAAAATGTACAATAGAATATGCTTTCCTACATATGCTTTCTTTTCAGAAATTGTGCATTAAAAATATAGATGCTTATTTTTTAAAAAAATGAATACCTTATAATTATTTGCCAAGTATGGAAAACTGATGGGCCTCTCTTACACCACATTCACTTTGCAGGGCATGTGTTGTATGCCTGGTACCATTTTCAGCCATGGAATTTGCACTGAAGCCAGAATCAATCTAGAAGACATGATGAGCATAGTCACTCCCCACCTTCACCCACTGGCTCAATTCTTCAACATTGTTTCCTGCTGAAACCACCATTGTTAAACTGTTTATGCAACAAGATGGTTTAATCACACCACCTTATAACTGGATGAATCTGCTTGAACAGGAGCTGCAATGATATACTAATGAATTTCCAAATTAATAGCTGATTTAAACACTCCATTCTACATCAGTTCTTCTGATTGTGAAGGATCCAACTGGCAGAATGCCAAAACAATCATAATCAACAACAATATTGCATGAAAATATAGTAATAATAATAATAATAAAAGAAGCAACAACCAACTTCTGGAAAGATCTCTGGGAGACTGACAAAGAATACAACAAAGCTGCTGGGTGGATAAAGGATTTTGAGAAGAAATTCTCCAAGAACAGCGGCAGCTGGAAATAACACCTGAAATGGTCATGAAAAGAATGAAGAAAGTGAAGAACTGGGCATCCCCTGGCACTGATCAGTTGCATGGCTTCTGGTTCAAATACCTGACCAGCCTGCATGCAAAAATGGCCGAACTGTTCAATGAAATGCTGCAAACAGGAAACATCAGTGAATGGCTAATAACTGGCATAACATACTTAATACAGAAAGATGCAGCAAAAGGAGCCATACCAGGAAACTACAGGCCGATAACTTGTCTACCTATTATGCTCAAGCTTCTGACAGGCATAATAGCGGACAGGATTCAAGACTACCTTGAAGACAACAACATCATGCCGGTAGAGCAAAAAGGAAACAAACGGAGAAGCAGGGGCACAAAAGACCAGCTACTGATTGACAAAATGATTCTGGAGAACTGCAAAAGCCAAAAAGCAAACCTGCATATGACTTGGATCGACTATAAAAAAGCTTTTGATTCACTGCCACATGGTTGTATCATGAAGTGCCTTGAAACCATCAGGATCAGTCACAAAATTTATAGAAAATGTGATGAAACACTGGAAGACTGAGCTTTTTGTTGGAAATTAAAGCTACGGACTGATCAACATCAAAAGGGGCATCTTCCAGGGGGACTCATTGTCCCCACTGCTTTTCATCATCACCATAACACCTGGGCCATACTAGTCATTAGATACACTGCAGGAATTGTGAACTGGACTCAGCTGGGGTTGGACAACTTAGACAGAAAAACCAGAAAACTGATGACGATCCACCACGCACTACATCCTCGTAGTGATGTCGACAGGCTGTACTTGCCCAAGAAAGCAGGAGGTAGAGGACTTTTGCAAGTGAAGCAAACAATGGAAGAAGGAATCATGCATTAGCAGATTACGTGACAGAATGCAAAGAATTAGCTTTGATTGAAGTCAACAACCGGAAGCTTCTCAAAGTGCAGCAAACCAAGAACCAGTACCGGAAAATGGCAATTCAATGCCGAACTGACAGCTGGTGCAATAAGGCACTGCATGGACAGTTCCTGGAGAAAATCGAAGGCAAAGTGGACATGGAAAAGACCTGGTCTTGGCTTACAAATGGAACATTGAAAAGGGAAACAGAAGGACTGATTCTTGCTGCATAAGAACAAGCAATAAGAACAAATACCATCAAAGCCAGAACTGAAAAATCAGCAGAAGACCCAAAGTGCCAACTCTGCAAAGAAGTTGATGAAACAATCGACCATATACTCAGCTGCTGCAAGAAGATCGCACAAACTGATTACAAGCAGAGACACAATGCTGTAGCACAAATGATCCACTGGAACTTGTGCCAAAAGTATCATCTGCCAGTGGCAAAGAACTGGTGGGATCACAAGCCTGAAAAAGTTGTTGAAAACGAACAGGCAAAACTACTTTGGGACTTCAGGCTTCAGATTGACCAAAATTTGGAGCATAATACCCCTGACATTACAATTGTTGAGAAAGAGAAGGTGTGGATCATCAACATTGCTATTCCAGGTGACAGCAGAATTGAGGAGAAACAGTTGGAGAAACTCACCAGATATGAAGACCTGAGAAGTGAACTTCAGCGACTCTGGCGAAAACCAGTGAAAGTGGTCCCAGTCATCCTCGGCACACTGGGCGCGGTGCCAAAAGATCTCAGCGGGCACCTAAAAACCATTGGCATTGACGAAATATCCATCTGCCAACTACAAAAAGCCACTTTAGTGGGGTCTGCTCGCATAATTTGCTGATACATCACACAGTCATAGGTGCTTGGGAAGTGCCCGACTAGTGAAATAATACAAAATCCAGCATAGTGATCTTGTTTGCTGTATGTAACTACTGTTACATCATCATCATAGCTTGGGTGCAAATAATATAAAACACCAACTCAATATGTACAGGTCTGGGATTCCCTATTGAAAAAGAATAAGAAATGTCTCCCCACAACAGAACACCCTGTGAGGTAGGTGGGGCTGTGAGAGCTCAGAAGAGAGCTGTGACTAGCCTCAGGTTGCCCAGCTTCCTTTGTGGTAGAGTGTGGAATCACTAGACCAAACTGGCTCAGTTGGATTTTTCCACCAATTTAAGGGGTCTCAAGGTGGCTGAAAAAGCTTTCTGTTCTTCTCTGTGAAAGCTCAGAAAGGGAGCTATGGCCCAAGGTCTCCCTGATGTCTTCATGGAGGAGTGTGGAATCAAACCCAGTGTCTATGAGATATGAGTCTGGGACTCTAACCACAAAACCAAACTGGCTCACATTTATAGACCTCAGGTTCTCAGTACATTTTGACACCTGAATGAAGATGGAGAGCAGGGTCCAAGTCCTATCTTCTATCCAGTCCCAGGAGATTCGTAGTACAAACAAAATTCTATGGTCTTAGAATAAATACTTTCCCCCCCTAAATACTGCTCTCAATAGGATGGTTTTCCTATTGTGTGCCAACAGGAAGGGAACAATTATTATGTTTTATGCAGCCACATGGCAAACTGTATCTCAAGCTAATTTTAAGCCACATCTCCACTTACCACGTAGGGCACCCCGAAAAAGTAACTTGGCCGCCATGTTTCAATGCAAGGTGGCACAGACAGGTTGCAGCAACTACATTCGCTGAATGGAGACTCTTCTGGCTAGAAATAACACTTCCCTGCTTGTAAATGGAGACACAGAAGTGTCTTTTCTAAAAGGCCATTGTGACATTTCCTCCACATGCCTCCACTGGAGTCACCTTGCCTGGTAAGCGAAGACCCAGGGGACAAGTGATGACTCTATTCCTAACCTTGCTTAAGTAACTTCAGTCTTTGTGTAATATTGCATTATACCACAAGAACAATAGCTATAGTGCTATATTAAGTAACACAGTATACTGGAGTTAAAAAACAAAAGAAAATACAAACCAGCCATTATGTTCTCAAAATTCATTCGGAAAGCAAAGCCCTTAAAACACATTAGGCATTTGCGCACTGAGTTATAGGATATTATAACTAACAAACTCTCCATTGCTTTTATGCCATACATTATTAGTTAATACTTAATAGGCCTTATTATGAAGTCACTATCGCTTTTCCTCATGCTAATCACATGGCATTTATAAATGTCAACACCTTATCAGGCCAACACAGCCTGGGCTTGGTGTCTCCTGAATGAATTAAATTTGTTTATAATTTTTTCCTTATGTGTCTAGAGGGGGGGTGGGGTGGAATATTAATTCTAAAAAAAGGCTGGGTTTTGTGTTGAACTCTAAATGTCATTGAACTTCTTGTTAATCAACTGAATAATGTACAAAGTGTAAAACATTAGTCTTGAGCATACACAGCAGATAATAAAAACTTATGTTTTAACATGGTACTTTAAATACTGGAACACTGAAGGATGAGTCCCTTTGGAATCTTAATCATCTTGGAAACTAATTTACAGCCCTTGAACTGTGGAACTCCAGGGTTCTTCTCAGCTGTTTTTTGTCCTTAGCTTCCTAACCCAAGGTGTTAATTTACAATTACAATTATAAGAGCATCATTTGTGAATTACCTCATCATTTCTATATGGTAAAACCTCTAATTTCAGAGTTCAGTAATTCACTCACAGAGATTTTTGCTGTAGGCTCAAACAGTGTACAGAGGGCTTAACCCTGAAGCATTTTTCTTCTGTAGAGGGGAAAAGTTCAGAGGCCTTTAGCAAAAGAGCTAAAAACAAATTAGTAGTTTAAGATTCTATTTCACACTTCTCAGAATGTGCAAAAGAAAATTTAGTGCTTAACCTTTCATTCATGGTCAAATCTCACAGACATTAATTTAGACGAAATTCCTACCGATATTAACAGTAGTCTTGCCAAGAGAATGAATGCAAGATCCAAGGAATGCTTGTAGAAGAGTCCCATGGAGAAATGTACATGATCTCAATACCCTCCCAGGGAAGGTATGCCAAGTGCCAACGTTTATAAAAGGGTTTTGGTGCCTTGTTAAAATGTCACATAGCTCTTCATCCAGCCGTTTCATGTTTAGATCCACCTAAATGCTGCCCTACCACAGTGGGTTATATTTTAAGCATGCCTTATTGTGTTTTACTTTTACACATTTGGGTGAAGGGAGAGGGATATAAATACTTACATATGGGTATGTTTGTATCTTCAGCTGCACAACTTATTAACTAAATAGTTGGCCCAAAATGTCAACTATTAGAGTTAGAAGTCTGCAGAATGCCATTCTGAATGCTACTCAAAGAATTTGAAATGGCCATGTCCTCCTTTCATGGGAACCAAGTTTGCTAAATGAAGTTCTTCTCAAACTCAGCCCTTAAACAAAGTGAGCATTTACAACATTTGCTTTTGTTCCTGGCTACCCTTCTTGAAGCAGAGGGTCTTCCTGCTGCTCTGAGAGGATTCTAGGCCTGCTGGGATTTCTCCTGCCTCAGCTCAACCCTTCTGGGCTTCTAAATAATTTAAGAAAAGAAAAACCCTATCATTTAGAAGCCTGACAATGTTTTGTTGGAAGCCCTGGCATCCCTGCAATTACAAATAGTTATATGGCCTAATATGGTGTCAGGTGGCCCACAGTAAGTAAGTGGAGATGTGGACTCCAAGAAGTCCATAAATTGAGGCATATTATCTACACACAATTCAAACCAGGTAGGCTTCAGGCATGCATGCAGACAAGTTTCTTTTAGGGCTACGTTTTCTCACGTAAAAAAGACATAGCCATTCTGAGCACCTCAAATGGAATTTGAAATGGTGTTTGCACACCTTGAGCAAGAATTCATTGATTATTGATTATTGATTTATTGATTATTTACATTTCTATCCCGCCCCATACCCGAAGGTCTCTGGGCGGGTAACAGATTAAAATAGAATATAACAGTAAAAGACATTAAAAATCCAACAAGTATAAAAAAATATACAATATGTTTAAAATGACAGTGCCTGTACTGTGGGGGGCAGGGGGAACATAAGCAGCTCAGCCAAAGGCCAGGGCAAAGAGGTGCGTCTTCACTGCCCTCCTAAATATATATAAGGAAGAGGCATGACGCACCTCGAGGGGGGGCTATTCCATAGTCTGGGGGCCATCACAGAAAACGGTCTCTCGCGGGTGCCCTTAAGCACTTGATCTTAAGGCACGGGCAGGTCGATATGGGAGGAGGCGTTCCTTTAGATATTTGGGGCCCAAGTCATTTAGAGCCTTGTACGTTAATTTTCACATTTGGCCTTGCAGTGTATCTTTAATTATCTCAAAAGAGGTAGATAACAACCTTAAAAGCAGCTGCCACCATCATCCAGGTCAACCTCCAAGGCAAGGCAAATTTCATCCAAGAGGTACTAAAGAGCCCTTGCCTTTAGTTCTGGGACAAACTAAGTTTTGATCAAATGCAGAAGTTAGCAGTATGGGTATGGCATTTTACACTCTGTCAAGTGGCATTATTCTAAGGATTCTAAGAAGATACTTGCCATCCTGCCATACCTAGGTTCCAATCAAGGCAGCTGACCTTGTTATCTTAAAGCAGCATCAGAGATGAAAAGCAGGCTTTGGGATTGCCTTATATGAGCAGTTAGAATCCTTAACATAGCAGATTTCATACTGCAACATTCTGTTGCAGGTTCTACCTGTACAAAGCTAAATATGGTTCCAGGATTGGTCCTTCAATTAATATGTCCTATCTTTGATTTCTGAAGTAGACATTTTAAGACACATCATCAAGTGGGAGACAAAATGATTTCACTCTTTTCTTGCAAGAGTTCACTTTCTAAGCTGTCAATCCAAAATCCTTCACCAGCACTAAATTCACTTTAAAAATCTGTCTAGATGATTTATTGTCTCAGGACTTAATGCCTCAGCCTGGTAGTCTTTCTGGTAAAGACATTTTATCTAGGCTGACGCCAGCTTCCAGAACAAAGTTTTCACCAAGAATTAATCAGAAGCAGAGCATACTTCATAGCAGAGTTTATATATGGAAAGGAGAGCAAGAGGAAGCAGGGCATATAGTTCTTCAGTATGGTAAAAAGTGTTTCTGAAGAGTTAGGAATCACAGTGACAGCAAGTGAGATTATATACCTCAATTTCACTCATCTGAAGCAGAGGGCAGAACTACCTACTCGCACAAATGGGTGTTTCTATTGTTGAACTGCAGTTGCCTGCGAATGCAAGTTGTTTGCATTGTCCGCATGAAAAGGTCATCAAAATGCCAGCCCATTATTTTCCCTCTTTGGTAACATCTGCATGGTCCTGTAGGACCAGAGGTGTTCCCAGGCCACAGGATCTGCAGGTCAATGTGTACCAGAGGAAGGCAAAGCATACTGTGGAACATGGTAGCTGCACAACCTCCACACCTGGTCCACTCCCAGATGTTGAAATTGTGTTTAGGAGAGCTGTTAACAGAACTCCGCTTCAAAGTAATTGTCTACACAAGCCAAGATAGGTCCTGTGCCACAGCAGACAGCCAGTGATGCAGGAGAAACCAGGTCCATTCCAAAGCCCGATCGTACTTCGGGGGTCTCTTCCAGGGCATGGGGATATGTCCCCCAGCCTGCAACTTTGAGTCTGGAGATTTCTCCCCCCAACTTCAAAGTCAGGCTAGGATGGGCTGGTTGCTATACAGGTGGCTGATCAGCAATGGGGTCTTCAGTCAGAAAATCTGGATTAAAAGGAGCCTGTTTCCACATTAGTTTGGCAATGGGGTCTAGAGGAGGCTAGGGGGAGGGGGCACCCTGGGGGGGGGAGCCCCAAAACCTAAGCTTTGAAGTCATTCTGAAGTCATTTCAAAGGGTGTTTTTCCACTGCAGCCCTTAGATCTAGATCTAAGAAGATCCGGATCTAAGGAATGGGTACATTTCTTAATTCGGATCTAGTAGATCCGGATTAAGGGAAGCACCCAATGGGTTTCCACAGGAGGTGTTAGCACCCATTAGAAATAGGTGCTAACACCCCTGCTGTGAAAACAGTTTTGCACCCATCTGGGGAATCCGGATCGACCCACAAGGGGTCGGTCCATTACCCCAGGTGTTTTGGGGGGCATGGGGGGGCAGTCTTCGAAGCAACTTCGAAATGATTTTGAAGTGACTTCGAAGCTGACTTTGAAGTCACTTCAAAGTGAATGTGAAGTCAACTTCGAAGTGACTTCAAAGTGACTTCAAAGCCAATGTTGGGGGGGGGTCAAAGATGCATCCCCTCCCGCTAGCCTCCTTTGGACCCCATTGCCTGTTTAAGGGAAGTACCCATTCCCTAGATACGGATCTTCTTAGATCCGGATTAAAGGAGCACTGTGGAAAAACACCCCTAGTGACAGTGGAAAAACATGCATTGCTGTCTGTTATTTTTTTAGCTGTAGCTAGTGCACAGACATGTTGTCAGGCTGCCATTTTGCCTTGATCGAGTTGTGACTTATCTGATGCCTTTCAAGCCTTTATCACAATCTCTCTTTTACAGTCATGATGTACCAGCATTTGGATTCAAGAGCAGGGATAGTTATCTTTAGGGAAAGTATCTCATTTCAATTGTCTGCTGAAGTTTATCTTATGTGTTCTATATATAGAAGCTTGTCTTAGCTTAGTCAGCTCCCCCTTACATCTGAGCTAATTTTTAAGAGTTTTCTGTGCATTAATAGTGTTCATACCTGTTAGCAGTTGCATTAATTTTTGCATTTATTATCACGTTAATTTATCTTGACATGTGTTTCTAATGAAACATCCCTCCACTTTTGTATAGTAATGTGTAAAAAAATTCCCTTCAGTTCAGTTTTAAAGTAGTGTTTCAAATGTTCATCTGTAGGAATTCCCTGGCATTACTAGGGGTCTGCTTATGCGGATTTTGGGGATATGTTATAACGCTTGCGAACTGATACAAAATTGTATTTTAGACTTAACAGCACTGCAATGTAAACAAGCTACTTTCACAGTGTGAAAGTTTACTGCCAGGTACTTTATGTCCCTATACATATATGTCTAGAAGTTTATTTGAGGATGGTTTGAAGCTATTAGATCAGACTGAAGGTTTTACTTTTAGCAAAAAGGAGACAGGGTTATATTTTAATGTGTTTTACACTGTTTTATTGTTGTTATCTTTCTGTTTTTTGATCCATCCTGGCACCTTCAGGTGAAGGGCAGAATATATGGACAAGACTGAGACAATCATTGGGGAAAGTCATGCTGTTGATACTGAATGCTTTCTTGCAGTGTTCTACAGTAGGGCCTTCTTCATAGCACTATCCAAGCACTGGAACTATCATTCTTCATTTGTCTAAGAGATGCCTACCATAATATCTTTTTAGGTACCTGTGGCAAACGTATTAGTTTCCAAGAATTCCCAATGTGAATGGATGTCTGTTTTTAATCCTACTCTTCTTATTACTATTTTTAATATTGTGTTCTTTAAATTGATTTTAATCTTGCTTTTAAGCTTATATTGTCAATTACTTTGGAGTTTTATTTTTAAAGAAAAAGCAGTATAAAAAACTTTAAAATAAATTAGATGGCAATGATGACAAAAAGGATGCATGCAATTATTTCCTTAGGACAAAGTACTACCTGACTATAAAACAACGTTGCAAAAACAACTTTCTAGTACATTGTGTTTGTGCAAAGATAGCTCACCAATCATAAACAGAGCTATAGACCATTTCTGCACTTACCTGTCCTTGTTTGGAATCACTGAGTCTGGAACAACCAGACCAGCCAATTCTGAGCATGGGAAGGCATCTGCACAATGGTGCTGGTGTAGACCAGACCATGTTGTAGCCTTGAAGCAGCTGCACTCTGATGCTTCCAAATGCTAGGAACAAAAGTTCTAAGTCTCTAGCCTCTGGCATGTCCTGGATCATCTGTAGACCTGGTTAAATGAGTCTACTTGTGGTACCAAATAAGGTCTCCCTAATCTGGATCACACTCCATCTAAAGCAAACAGAGTGGACCGGTTGGATGTCAGACCACCTAGATCTGCATTAATGTGTGGATCTATCAAGCCCAGATCCTTACCCAGATTAATCCTTAACATGAATTAAAGGTTCACGTAGAAAGGGCCATAGATTATCAGCCCTTTTACAGGCAACCAATATCAAGCATTGTTATGTGATGCCATAGACAGACTACAGAAGGAATTAAGAACATTTCCCATGCAGATGTGGCCAAACAACACAACCAGAAAATAGTCATGACAGAAAGAAGTAATGCTGAAAAAATTAGCTTAAAATATCCGACAACAAAAACCCTGGGAAACAGCTGTTGTAGTTTATTTATTCATTGCAAATAGTATCTCTCTCAAGGCACTTCTCCAAAAAATGCTGTAATAATCACTCTTTATTTAAACATTTACAAATGATAAAATCAAGGCTAAAAGTGTCCTTCTATTAACATGAATTTTTGTTTCTTTAAGCAGCATTAAGAAAAGTAATGCAATGGAAATAATGTATTTATGCACTAACCAGACCTATGGAATTTACTTGTGCATTTTTTGGAAGCATTTATATGCTCCCCTTCAAGTGGCTTATTCAAAAATCAATGTATACAAACAACACAAATACATCAAACCAAGCAAAAAGAGCAAAAACCAATAAACAAGGCAACAGCCAATATAAAAATAAACAAACACTAGGTGAGGGGTGAGGAGGCTGTTTGTCTTTCAAAATTTCTGTCAAAATCCATACCCTGGTCTGTTTCACAAAACTTAAATTAGGAGGAGTCAGATGATTTTGAAGGAGTTATTGGCTGTGATCACAAACATAACTAGAGGGGCTGAACTGTGCTGCCTGCTGTCTGGCTGTGGGTGGTACACACATGCTTTTTCTGCACATCTCCCCCTTGGTTGCATCCCTTTTAGGGATGTGCATGAATGCATTTTTTGCATTCGAATTGGATTCAAATCCAATACTTGAATATTCAATTCAAATCAAAATTCAGAAATCCAGATTTCCAAAAATTCGATTCGAATCCAGATTATCCGGATCCGTATTTTCAAAAATCTGATACAAATTGAATGATACAAATGTCGGGAACATTCCTATCTGATTTTTGAATCCGTTTGCATCCTGGTTTTTTTAATATATAGTTTCTTTATTAAAAGGATTTTTCTTAGCAACCTAAAAAGATATAATTAGCCATTAACATCGAACAATATCTCAACATCTTCTTGTTGTTCTCTGATAACTCCCTCTTTTTCCAACATTTTGTCTTCCTTTTACTTCTTTGTCTGCTCCCTTTATGCCTCTTTCTGTCTGTCAGCTGACCCCTTGTTCATCCCAGAACCAATCTTAATTATCATTATTCTTTCTAAATAGTTGTTAAAAAGGATGCCCATCTTTCATCATCAGTCCTTCTATCTCATAGAACCCAGAAAGAATTTTCTATTCTGTCTTCTTCTATTTATACACTCCCACTCCCATCTACTATTATATTAGCATTTGCTAAACCATACTCAACAATTCTTAACAAAATAATACTTCTCTTGTTGCCCTCACTTCTATTAATAAGATAAATTGTTATAACAAAATAGTGAAATAACTATCTTTTCATCATACTTCTACACATCTTGATACTATTTCTAGAATTTTACTATATAAAGCCA
>MTQE01001141.1:19452321-19463156 GCA_014337955.1 Aspidoscelis marmoratus
TGATCTAGCACCCAATAGCAATGGGTGCTAGCCTCCCTGCTGTGGAAACAGGCCAGGCCGGCTTGCAGACAAACCCTCATTCCCCCTTGGATGCCGAGGCAGGATGCTTCCTCCCCTTAGCCTCCTCTAGACCCCATTGCCGGATTGTAGTGGAAACAGGCTCCCTACAATCTGGATTTTAAGGCTGAAGACCCCATTGTAGACCCCTTTAATGGGGTCTACACAAAATCCGGATTATCAGTCCTGAAGGACCCATATGATCCGGATTTCCCTATCTGTGGTGGAAACAGATGTGACCCAAATGGGGTCTGTGGTGGAAATGGGGTCATCCAGCTCTCAGCCAAATGGGTCCTTAATGGGTGCTTCAATGGGTACTTAGTGCCAGTGGAAAAACACCCATGGACCACAGGAAAAAGGAACATGAAATCCCTGAGCTCTGGGTGGCTTTTATTCTCCCTGAGTGTAAGGGCAAAACCAATTAGATTTGAAACAGGGAATTTGAATCTGGGAAGGGATTGGGACTGAGAAATCCTGGAGCAGATTTGTTTCTCATGTCTTTATGCCTTTATATCTTATAAAAATATTTTCTCATATAAAATATCTTTATTGGGCCTGGCATAGAGTTATATATTAACAAATCTGCATGCCCAGCCTCATGTCAATTAGAGGAATGCCAATTTGTACTTGTATAACTGCCCATGCCTGGCAGAGCCTTCTGCCTAGGCTTGACATAGCTGAAAGATAAGGTTTATGGGAGCCCATAGGGCAGATGTTAATAGTTAAAACATCGGGACAGATGTTAATAGTTAAAAGTTTATGAAAAACAGGCTTCCTTCTGTATTTCTATACAGATTCTAATACTTCATTATCTCATAAAACTTTGTTAAACTTTCTGTTGTTAGCTGGTAAAATAGTTATATCTAGGTCATGGAAAGAGGCCTCTAAATTAACTTGTGAACATTGGTACTCTGTAGTCTGGGAACTTGCTTTCCAGGAACTGATCACATTTCAATCCTTGTTTATGCAGGGTCCTTAACTAAAATTTCCTTCCATGATATCTGGGCCCTGCTGATTGCTCATGCTGATAGTGAATCTTCTTTATTCCCTCCTCCTCCACTATTTCACCACCTTCTCAAATAAGTAACTTCACATGTTGTAATATAGTGCATCAAAATTGATATCCCTTGTACATTTTTCCTTTTCTGATACAGATGCTGCAACTGGTTTATCATTTCGTTTGAGTGTAACTTGATTAATATGATATATATGCACAGTTATTGGTTTTTTTTCTTAATTTTTTCCTTTTTGTTCTTACTGTTGTTAGAATTGATATCTTAATGACTCATGTGCAGAAGGAGGACATGAGTCCAATGTATATCCCCGGAAGTTGAAACTTGGAAGACTCTGAGGCCAGGAAGTGCCAGCCATGTACACTGCTAGCTTCTTCGCCCAGAAGCATGATCAGAAGATCCTGCCAGGATGCAGCCAGAGAGACTATAATGTTAACCTGACATCTTCTGTAGCCAACTGGCATTGACCTGACACCAACTATTAAATCCAGCACTTCCAAATTCTGATCTTGAAGCATCCTAAACAGTGGAGATTAACTGTGCTGACTGGCAACATAACCTGCAGTCCAGGAAATTTCCTTTGAAAGAGATATTCTAGAAGGGTATTCAGATAATGTCCCATTACATTTAATACTAGGATAACATACATAACACATATAACACGTTCAGTTTGACGGATTAAACTCTATTCTTTCACAGCAACTAGCATCCTACCAATTCTCAGGTAATAGAAAAGGGTACATTATGGTTACTGTCACTATTTTGTATCCCTGGAAACATTAAAAAGCTCATTTAGTGCCACATAGCAGGAGCCTCCAGGGTCTTGTCTGCCTTCTTTGCCCATGCTTGGTTCCTTGAATGGCACTATGCATCACTTCTGGCACTATTCATCCCTTTCGGCATAATACACTTATCCCAAACCAGTTCTGCTTCCACTGTGAATCAATCAAGCCATCCTCAAAATGTCAACATTTCTGCATTGTGATCTTCCCTTTTTTTTGTCTGTCATATGTATATGTCACACGTTAAGAAATGAGCTTAGCCACAGTCTCCAACTAATACAGTGAAATCTTCATTAGGCAACCCTGACTTAAGTTACTATACTAAAGTATCCCTAGGGTTTGCTGTACAATTTTGTTTGACCTTTAATTAAATACCAAGACCATCTTTACTAGGAGAAGGGCATTTGCAGGTCCCTTAGAGGGTTGTTTAAAACCAGGGCTGCATTATTTCTTCCTGCTGTCTGTGCAAAGGGATTTGGGATTTTCCCTCCTCCAGTTTTGATTCATATGGACTCACACAGCATGAGTTTCATAGCAAGTTCCAGATAGAAGTAGCTCAAAAAGCAAAACCCCTCAAATTATATAATGATTTTCAAGACTATCACCAAAACAACATGCAATATTTGTATTGTGTGACTTTTAAAGACTTGTGAACAAACAGGGATTTCAGTTCAGAGAAAGGCGCACATTCAGAGAACTCTAGACTATACCTTACACATGACAATACCCCACTTTTTTAATAAAAAAAGTCTGCTTAAAAAAGGTAGCTGCTGTCATATTCCTTTATAATGGCAGAGAGAATAAGACATGCAAGGCAAGTTGCCCTGCTGTTATAAAGGATTATGTTGGTATTAAATGCAATGGACCATTATTTGAATACCCTTCCAGAATATATCTTTCAAAGGAAATTTCCTGGACTGAGGGAAATTTTTCTGGGTTGAGGAGAAACAGTAAAGGGCAGAAATGTCAGTCTGAAAAAAGTTGGAAAGTCCCAAGAGTTAGTGAAAACAAACAGGGTTGACCAGAATGAGACTGAGAAGAGTAAAGCACGAGCCACAGAAAGCTTTTCCTACCACTCTCAGTGGCACCAAGGAAACGTACCCATCTCCTTGGTGGCCTGTACAGGTCATTGCAAACAGGAAAGGTCCCCCTGGCTGTTAACATTGTAACTGGAGGGGATAATGGGTGATGTGTAGAAGCAGCATGCAAACAGGGTAGCACTATTCTTAATTCACAGGGAGGAGAACATTATATTTGTAGTGCTTTTCCCTTTCCCATCCAGATTCTGCCTTTGAAATTTCCTTAGAGACAGGGGAGAGGCAGACCCGTGTGTGAATGATCTCTAACTGTGAACCATCTCTAAGTCATCCCTTGTGAATGCAACCTCTAAGCCAGTTAGTGGAAATCTTGAGGTGTAGATTGAAAAGTTGAGTCTACTATGAAGAGTGACATTCAGAAGTAGGATTCTGCAAAGAAAAGCTGTAGATCACCAGGCCCCTTAAGAGATAAGCTTTTGCAATGTCATAGCAGGCAGCCTTTGTTAGGTGACCCAGGAGCAAAAGCAGAGCTAAGAGCCTAGTTGATCCAAGAAGGAAACTTGAAGCCCGAAGCCTACCTCACAGAAGACAGAAAACAAGCCAGCTGCAGATAGTTATAATAGAGTAGTGTGAACTGGTTCCAATAGATAGAGCCAATGTTAGGTTAGGGTGGAGGCAATTATAAAAGTTCAATTAAGACCCCAAATTCCCAGCAGTTTGGTGGTGGTTCTAAGTCAGCTTAACAATGTACATTTGTGCACATTCCTACTATAAATACTTAAGTAGAGTTTGCCAGCAAATTCTAATTCAAAGCAATGTTTTTTTAAGAAGGGATAGTAGCTGAGTGAAGACTAGCCTTTCATACGCGTTTCTAATTTTCCAGAATTAAAAATACATTTTGTTATGACAAGCAAGTTCCATTTTGCTGTCTTGAGGTAGCCTTAGAATGTAATTCAAATCATTTGTAATGCAGACAGACAAAAATAACTTATTATACATCTTTGCAATTTATTTTTTGGTTCTGTTTTGGTGACTCAAACAATGATTTCTTGTTTCTAACATAATGGATGCTTATTTTCAAGTATCTGTCTTTTCATTTCTGTCAGTATGCTTCACACTCTTATTTTATTTTTCCTATCTGCTTGCATTTCTTTAGCCAAATTTTGTATTTCCTTTTGATTTCTTCTTTCAGGGCATGCCTTCCACTTTCTTTTAATATTTTCTATGAAAGTGTTTCTTTGTTTTTGTTTTACACATTAGCCTCTGCTTGGTTTTTGTGGTTCTTTTCCCCAAACTTCAAAATATACTGTGACTATTTTTGCAATTTGAAATAACTATGCTTTTGGGGGAGAGTTTTCCTTCTTAGCTGTCAAAGTTATAACTACACATTCACAAATTAGAACAAATTGCATTCTTGGGAATCTCAGGCTATATTCACATGTAGTAAAAGAAAGGACTTCTGAGGCAGCTCTAAAATGGCCTTGAGATGGTTCAGAATTGGGATTGCTCACCTGCCACTCTGCCCTTTCCCTCATGAACATTCTAGACTACAAAAGGTAGATTAGAGATGGGATGAGAACCCAAGAGCCTCACGCTACTGTCTTTAAGGCACTTTTGAAACATTTATTTTGCTACATGTGAACACAGTCCTAGTTTTAGATAGATATGAAGGAGTAAATAACCTTACACATCTTTTCTCAACCAGATATAAAAGAACTATGACATAAGTACCAACGTACAAAACTTGAAATATTTTGTGGCATTTCACAATGCCATGCAAAGTCAGCATATATAACGGTGCATACTTTCATGGTAGGTGTTGAAATCTTGCGAACAGCTTTAACAGGTTGTGAACTTAATTAATGTTCTCACTCAAGGTAAGTCCAGTATATTTTCTTCAAACAGATATCACATTTGGCAGCTGTGTAGTACAGTTACATACAGCACATGCACTTGAAGGTCAGTACATAAGGAACCTTGTCCAAAATGTCATCTATATTATTACAGCTGATCTTAAAACAGTCAGTAAGGCAGTTTTGAAGGTGGATTTACCACTCTTGGATTATTTTAAACTCCTATCCACCCACCCAATCCTAAAATTTAATCTAGAGACCTTCATTTGTGTGACTTTTTCTTCATTTCCTTTTTAATACTTCTGATTTAGAACTAAGGGGTGGGCTTAAAGAGATGAAAAAGCAAAGAATAAATACCTTAAGTGCTACATGTCACCCTATTTGTATATCCATCCAGGGATGGACTTTTGAAATGAGATATACATTGTCAAAACTGTGGAGTTCAAGTCACAGCCAGCAGTACTTTGGATGACAAGAAAAAGGGGGGTAAAAAAGAAAGATGTCCCTGACTTTTTGATTGTGCAATTTACACATCTAAGGTTTCTAGATTAGAACTTCATATTCTTAGTACTTTGGGGTTTCTTGTGTCTTTTTGCTACTCTGAACACTGTTTCTTCTAAACTTGTTTTGATCTTTCCTTATCATATGGTCGTATTGACTAATCAATAAACTTAATTGATTGTCTCGGCATGGATTGCACAGTCAATGAAACAATCATGTTTTTTTTTCTGGAACTCTTATCTACTTAAATGTTGTTTCTAAAATCAGCTAGGTGAGATTTGATTTTGCTGCTTTTTAAAAACACTGCAATCAGCTTCCTATCAAATCTCCTCAGTGCCAAAATTGTTTGGAGCTTAAGGAGCAAAAGGCTTTGTCTTAAGAAATTGTAATTCTCACCACTTTGGGAAATTAAGGCCATTTCTGCACTTACCTTACTTGTTCCAGTATACGGCAGGCTGCCCCATACCAGAATGAGTGACATGTTCCAGAAATGACTGAATCCATCCCTGGACCAGAACAGGGCTGTCTGCATTGAGATAGCTGTCTCCAAAGGTTAAAATGGCCAGGATCAAAGGTTCCTGGCTGCAGAACCCCTGGGGGACCCTTTTTGGTAACATGCCTTGTTGTGGCTCTGATATGAGTCTTCTGGGATATACCACACTATGGAGGTGTCCACCATCCACATGCCTTCATAGCACAGTTTACTGCCACCAGTATGGCAGTAGGTACCTTGAAAGAGTTCTACAAGTATACTGGTCTAAGTTGCCAGTTTGGACCTCTTGGTCCAATTTGATCAGGTCTACACTCCATCAGGCATGGATGGAGCATACCAGGAGGGGGAGGGGGTCACTCTTAAACCACACCAGCAGTATAAAAGTCCCTTCTTGTGAGCCAGTTGGTCTAGTGGTTAGGGAGCCAGACTCTTATCTGGGAATACCGGGGTTCAATTCCACCCTCCCCCATGAAGCCAACTGGGTGACCTTGGGCTTGTCATAGCTCTCTTCTGAGTTCTCACAGCCCCACCTTCCTCACAGGGTGTTCTGTTGTGGGGAGAAGAATAGAAAAGCTTTGTCAGCTGTTTTGAGTCCCCTTAAATGGGTAAGAAAAGTGGGATAGAAAAGCCAACTCTTCTCCTTCTCCTTCTTAAATTGGACTACTTTGAATTACAGAAACAACCTAATTTGAAAATATAGCAAAATTAGTGTTTGTTTCCCTTCAATATTTTAATTTCTTTGCAGATTTAGAGACCTCTGCACTACACTTCATACCATGCAGTTTTTGAAAACATTAAGCCGTAGGCTACTAACTCGTTGTAGTTTATTTAAAGGAGGTATTTCTGTGTGATATTGTCTATACATTTCAAGAGGAATGAAAGCTTTAATAGCTTCTTCCTTTCAACTCCATTTACTTTTTGAGCGGTACAAGTTAATCACATTTGAAATGTCACCATGTCTGGGACTGAGTCAGGATGCTCAAAAAATCATGGGACAGGCGAGGGAAACCCTTAAGGACATAAGTGAATCATGGATGTCATGTTAGCAATTCCACACTGAAGCCTGAGATTGTTACACAGATCCTTCACTCATCATGTGTTCCCTTGTAAGTTCTTTCTCATTCATGTTTCCAAATGTTACAATTGATTCAACACTTCTTTTTGCATACATATGCTTATCCAAACATTACTGTACTTAGACTTCTTTTCTGCCAGCCTGTTTCCACTTTTATTTTATCAGGTTCAGAAAAGAAACCTTAGGCTAGTCCTCAGCTTCCCTCTCTAGACTTCTGACTGATTTGACTTAATCAAGGGGACAGCCTTCTTTGCCGTTTTTCTTCAATAAGACCTGTCTCCTGCCTTTAGCTGTCTCTTCTGCACTGAGTTTCTGTATCAGCTTTGCAGCAGAACCTCCAATCTTGGCTGGCATTCTACACTTAATTGCCACCAGCAGGAATACAGCTTGCCTGTAGTAAGATAGTTAGGGCAGTAGTTTGCAACATTCCTCTTGACATCACTGTGGAGGATGCTGCCTTTAGATTTACTACTCCTGGTTCATCCTCCAAAATTCTCGCCCAGCACTTCTAAGTTGCAAACAAGGGCAGGGACATTTTATGGCTTGAACTAAACAAACAAACCCAGTCTATTCCACCAGCATCACTTGATGTACTGGAACAGGATTCTGTTTGCACTACATGTGATAGTGCTCACTCATATACAATTGTATGACTGCATTTCATCCTCACCAAAGAATGCGACAATTTCAGTGTGGAGAGGGTTCAGTAATTAACTGTGTTCATGCTGAGTTTTTATACTGTATTTTTAATCACAGTGTAAACTCTTTTCAAGACTCTCCCACCACACAAAAGCTAATGTGGTTGTTACCTTATATTTGTGTCGGGCTGATTCTATCAAAATTGCATGAATATAAAAGCTTGCAAATAGAAAGGGAGCTGAGAACTGTTTACCTCTACAAAGCAGGTTTGGAAAATGCAGGTCTCTGTGAACTCTTGGATATGCAAGGGTTTCAAGAGTAGGTTGCCATCTTAGTCATGTTTCAAAATACTACTATACATGAATTTCTAAAATGAGCAAATGTATTAAGTAAACAAATGTCAGCAATCTCCAGCTTTCCTTACACATGTTTTAATTTCTGTGGATTGCTATATCTAAGGGCCCTGTGTTGAGTTGGGACAGGATTTGGCTTATAAATTTGTCCCCCTTCTCCTCCTCCTTTGATCTTGACAGCAATCTGAATGAGAATCGTTGATTTTTAATGGCTTGCTCTTCCCATCCTGATGGATTACTTTGAGCTTATATCCTTATACTTACGTATCTGTTTTTCCCCATCTACTTCTACATCTACTTTTCATTATATTGTTGTGTTATAGTCTAACAGATGAAGTTTCTGCCTTGTGCTGGAACTATGATAAAAAAAGCCCACTGTATTTCTTGCCCAAAGCTGCTGAAATGATACTTTCCAAACCTTCCTCTTGATAACCCTACATTTACCATATAAAAGTCTGGAAGCACTGAAACAATAACCTAACTCTTGTATGCATAAAACAGAGATGTGGGTATTTGAAAATGTGGAAAAAAAACAGAAACACCTGAATAGTTTTTCCTGCTTCAGATGATAGGAACAACAATCAGGCCTTTCTCCTTCAGAAATGTGTTTTGTGGATTCTGCAGGCCCATCCTGTCACTAACAGTACAATGGGTGAGTTTAAACCTACCTCCTTGGAAAGCTGTAAAATGGTGCTTTTTCTTGGAAGGGGCTGCAGTGTTATCAGGATGCAAGATCACTGGGGGAAAAAAAAGAAGCATTGATTTGTTCCTAACGCTAGGAGCTGTTCTAATAAGGAGGTGCTGATATGTGAAATGAAGCCACAGAGTGCAAACACAAGGAGTGCAAACCTGTGAGTCACATTAAGCACGAACTCAACCTGCACTAATGTTAATTGTCATTCAGTTTATATCAACGTGAAGCTTATTAAACCATAAAGTGAGGCACCTAGCACCAAGAGCAGCACTGGAGACAATTAAGTGCAATAAGTGTTTCTTTTAATTCCTTCAGACCCAGGAGATGAACAAGTTACAGATGAACATCCTTTTTGCATTAAAGGCACTGCTTGCATAGCTGTGGAGCACACACACTGTGCTCAGAGATCCCTACTTGGATATAAAGCCAATTCTTCCCTTAAGCCTGAAATCCAAATTCCCTTCCTTTTCTCTGTAAGCATGTGTGCCTTACCTCTTCATCACCCTCCCTATCCTTACCCACAAGTTTAATTTCTGAAGCAGCTGTTCTGCCGTTACGACTATTCATTATTTGGATTAGTGTTGGCTTTGTCAGACTGAGAAGCTGGACTCCCTGAGTGTGGTACAATTTGGGGCCTGTAGGAAACAGAAATAGCCTAGAGCCTGTGGGGCTTTCAATATGATGGTGATTTTATAGGTATATATAATACATTTTTAATTTTCGTTTTGTGCGCCTGTGTGCACACACAGACACTCCTACTTCTCTACCTAAGATTAAAAATGTATTAGAGAGACAGAGCATGCCTAACCATGACTGCTTAGAATTAAGCATACTGTGCTAAATGATGCTCACTTGAAAAAGGGAGGTTCGGATTGCAGCCTTATGTCTAACCATGGTTATAGAAACAGCAAAGCAAAGAAAGCGGGGAGAAGGTAATCTGTAGGTTTAGATTAACTAAATATTTATTTCACTAAATATTTATTCCACATATGACCATTAATTTTTTTTTTTATTTGGTGGTTCATGCAAGAGAAAACATTACCTTAAAACCTTCGATCTCCCTATATGCTCGAAATGCATTTTTTACATGTTGGTGTGTTGAATTGTCAGGCTGCAACAGCTAGGGTCGACAATTATTGATCCACAGCTGAATGTTGCTTTGGAAGTTCTGCATAAATACTAAAATCTGTATCTGCTGTACCTTCAGATATTGGATGCACTGCTCATCCATAGCCATAACTGGGTAGGGGGGATGACAAGGGTGGGACTAGCCTTGTCTGGAGGCCACACCCAGAAGCACTGTGTTTTCATTGCTCGCTTCGGGACCATTCCCAACACTGCAGGACAGCTTGTGGACAGCGTTCAACCTGTTCATAGCAGGTAAGGCTTGGGAACAGCTTGCAACAGCTCAGGGAAAGTTGCAATGGATTGTGGTGCAACCCCCCCCACCCAACCCCCCCTCCCCATGTTTTTACAATCTACCTGGGACTGTCTCCAGGGCAAGTGCCATTTTCTCCCATTTCATTTGTCTCCCCCCCCCCATTTGCTTTTCTACAATAAACCTCTTTTTTTGGACTTAGCAGGAACTAAACCTGGAGTGTTTTGCGCCATTTTTAGTGTAATGCAGCAGAATACAATATATACATACTTCTTCTTCAGAATCTCTGCTAGGAAGAGGAAGGTTTTACTCATTCTCCAAACACTATACTTTTCAAAGTGTCAACATTCACTATAAATTAGCAGAGCTGTAAGATTGGCTCCCTAAGTATGTCAGACAGTATTGTGCCAATCAAAATAAGTGTAGTTGGCAGCTTATTCTCCAAGTAGGCACACATTCAGTTCACAAAAACAATGTATGTGCATAATGTTAAAAAAGTAGCATGCCAATTAAATCAGTGCACAGACCTTAAAGAAGGAGAGAGATAAATTTCAATAGTATATACCTTGCTTTGTGTATTTAATGTTGCAGTTCATGCTGGCATCTGTACCCATTTCTAAAGTGTTTTTGATAGTGGAGGATCATGAAATAATTTGGCCTGAGATACCAAAGAGCTTCTTACAGTAAGGATTAGTTAGTATAGATAGGCCATATAGTAAATAGTAAGTTGTGGACACAATTCTAGTAGCCAAGTAACATCAACAGAAATGGACAAGGCTACTTTAGCACATACAAAGGTGTGCCTTGCTGACAGTCCCTTATTAACTTCTGGTTAGGAATACTAGTTCTCTCTCTCTTTATTTCACATACTGATTATTAACAATAGACAATATTTTGCCAGTATTTTAAGATCATCCTAGGATGCATCAAGAGGAGTATTGAGTCTAGATCATGAGAAGT
>MTQE01001141.1:19465342-19489298 GCA_014337955.1 Aspidoscelis marmoratus
TAAATAAATAAATAAATAAATAAATAAATAAATAAATAAATAAAATTAAGGCTGTGGCAACACCTAAGATTTAATGCAGCTTCAGTCCACCTTAGAATGAAGGACTACATCAGCAAAGCGGCCAGTAATTTTCTTTCCACTTTATCTATTCCAAAGGTGAATTTTCTGAGTTTTTTTAACAGTGAAAGAAAGCAGCTTGTCACTTTGCTAATGTGTTCTCTTACTCTGAAAGTGGACTGAAGCTGGATTAAACCTTGTGTAACCATAGCCCATATCTTTTAGTATAATTTCAGAGTTAAACTAAACACAAATATGCCTAAAATAATAATCAACAACAATAAATCAAATTCAAAAATTTAACATTTAAATTTAAAATTTAAATTTAAATTAAACCCCAATGAATGTAAGCTACCAGGTAGGTATTGCGGGGGGGGGGGGATGATCTGTGTGTGTACAGTCAATTTCAGGATGTCATAGCAATGGCCTGGTTGCTTGAGCAACTGGTTCATCTTTAGACTCCAATTAAAATATTTTAAACATGTCAGATCACTGATCATATCTAAAGTTAAGTTCAAATAGACTTCCGCTCCCCCTTGTTGGCTTTCTATCTTCTGGGTCAATGCATATTACATTTGTACTGCATGCTGAATTGCTGCTTTTACTAAGGACTGTTTTCTCATTTGCTATAATCAAATCTTGAAAAGAACATTACTGATAAACAAATAACCAGCTAAAGGTGCAATTGTAAGACTGCCAGAAAAGGCGAGTAACTCTGTCCTAAGTGAAAATAATTCTTGGCCCCTGCTTTCCCTTTAAGATGTATGAGATTGAGGGTAACTTGGCAATGTCATTGGGAAAGCTGTGGACGGATAGAATGCCATAACCAGCCTAATGGCAGAGTTCCTTCGAATGCCAGTGAAAATGTTTAGGACCTTCTTGAGGATTTGTGTATCCGCAGCCTGTTTGGGTAGCCCCTTTCTGTTACTCAAGAGTTTAAGCCTCTTTTATCAGTCCATAAGGCAAGTACAGCCTTAAATGTACTGCCACAGCAGCTCTGTTTGCCCAAATCTGTTTAGAGCTTTAGATCTCAGTTATCTTAGAGCAGGTTAGGACTGCATTGACCCTAACTTGCACAGAAAGAAATTCCTCTAATAACTAGATCATGAACCTATTTATATATACTTATTGTGATGTTTACTCATTTCAAGAAGGACCTGTGTTTCCCAGATTGGCAGACATTTTCTGTTATCAGGGTAAGGGCTTTACAATTCAACCAAGAATTATTTTGTGGTATACTCTAGTTTCCTGATAAATAATTTACAAGCTTTTCACCAACAAATATTTCATCAGCAGAAGAGGAGAGACTCAGTCCAGGAAGCTGAAGCTATCAGCTCTTGAATTAGGCCTTGGAGAACTCTCTATGATATGTTCCATATTTTAAATCGTAAAGTGCCTTGGGTACAGAAAAAGGGATATAAACATATATACATAAACACAAAAAAACTCTTAAATAAATTACAGAACACTGTTTCCTTCAGCAAGGACAAACTCATTTGCAGCCATGAAAGTGACATATTTCAAGGCCTAGGAAGGTTGTTTTGCTAAACAAGGATTGTATCCTAAAGTCCTGGAATATGTGACATAATAAAACACCGAGAGTCTCTTTTCGTACTAGTAATCATTCATGTATGTCACAAATATGATTCTAGAATATAAGTCTTAAATCTCAGAAAATTTGAGTCAAATTTCACTTAGCTGGGGGTACATCTGTGCTACAAAGTGAAGCAAAGAGGTCCACTGCCAAGCTCTTTCTAGGAAAGACTGGTTCCCAGAGCAATAGACCTTTGGTTTCCATTGTTTCTGCTTTCTCTTTGCAAATGCCTTTAACTGGGTCCAGCGTCCAAACAAAGAATCAAATCATGTCATCTACTTATACTTGTGTGTTTCCCTTTCTCCCAGGACTTCACAGACTATTTCCTTTGCCTATAAATCCCTCCTCCCCTCTCTGGGAAGTATGCTGGTAAATAATATAAGATGATGGAAACTGCTTCTCCTGCTTTTGTACCACCAGCGAAAACCAGCCTGAGTCACTTTGCCGCTTGAAGCCTTTCTTCAGAAACCATATGGAAGTTATATTTTTTAAAATAATGGATACAGAAGGCCAGATTAGGTTGTTTGGGACAGGACACAAGAAACAAGGAATAATTGCTGGTAGACTTTGAGCACCCCGGGCTTTGTTGTGAACCAGGGAAGTGGCTGGGCAGCCTGCCTGACTCACCCCGGCATCTTCCAACATGCCCATAGATTGTTCTCCACATCACATCCTCAGACCAGCCCATGTCTTGTATTGTACAAAGCCACACTACCCCCTTCAAAATCTTGTGCCTAGGACTTGCAGTTCACACAGCCTTGCTGCAAAACCAGGCACAGGGGGTATACTTCCCAGTGTGTTTCAGAGGCAGTTATGTTGGCCTTTCTAGCCACTTTTTTGTAGTATTGGTGAGCTGCGCAGCTGAATGCTGAGAAGAAAGAAGAGTTAGTAGCCCAGTCTGGTCCAGCTAATGCCTTTTTCATTTCCCTTCCTGCTGCGTGTCCAGATGGGTTTTGAAGAAGGGGGCAGTGTGGTATTTCAGAACACCATGTTGGGCAGCCTCAGATAAAAGCCTATATCCACAGGGGATGACCTATGGCCAAGGTAGATGATACAGGGCCAAACTGGGCAAGCCGCCAAACCACCCAGATTATTGACTGTCAGGTGCTTGTCAGATTGGGCTTCCTACCATTCCTATTGAGTGTTGCTGTTAAGCTCCTGACCAGGGGTTAGGATGTTGGCATCTTAGCTGGCATCTGTGTCTTTTGGCATTCTCCCCTGGGTACATTTTGTCAGCACAATAAATCTGAGTCAGTGTGCACAAAAGTGTGCTGTCATGTGGTTTTAAGACATGTTTGCCTGACAGTTTAGAATATGACTCTGAAATATAAAGGGCAGTGAACTTTCCACTGTGTAGACTTTAAGCAATTATATTACACGATACTAACCTATAATAGCTCTATATTGTGGGAGGTGCATTGCTGAGATGACTAATACTCATATTTCTTGCTAATGTCAATAAGAACTGCAGGTGTATCATGTGAGTTCAGGAAGCTCAGAAGAAAACACAAAAGCTAGTATAATTATTAGCTTACATAAACCTGTTTATTAAATTATTTTTATTCTTTCCCTTCTCTAGATCTGGAAGTGACTAGCCCCTATCTCCAATCCCTTAAAAATATATTAAATCACATAAAACACAATAGCTTAAAAACAATTTAAAAAAGAGGATGGAAAGAAACCATTCACACTGGGAATGGTCCTTTATAAGTAAGTGCTGTTTTGTAGCCTATGGAAGCCATGTCTTGGTGTGCTGTGGAAAGGTTGTATTTCTGCATTAAGAAGCACTGGATGAAGCATGGATGAAGCATGGGTGCTGAATATGACTAATCCCGAGACTAATCAGGTTGGGAACTCTGAAGGCCAGGAATGAAATGTCACAACCTCTGGAGCCTGGGGGCTGCCACAAGGGTAGTAGTGAGATGGGCCATCTAAATGCAGATAGTCCTGTCCTGCCCCAGCAGCAACTCGTCCCAGCCTGGGATAGGTTGCTTGTTCTGGAATAAGGCACATTGCCGTGTCCTGGAACATTGAAGGCCAAGGCAGAAAGACCGCAAGTGCATCACCATTTGAACCTAAGAAAAAAACATGTCTCATTGGGAGGGGTTTTGGCATCTTGTGTGTTTAGCATTTCAGCCTGTGTCAAACATATTTCTAGAATGTTAGTAACCATCTTTACATACTTGTGAGAGGGAAATCACCAAAAATATTGTTGCACTAGATGACACAGACACCAAAGTACTGAATGACTGCTAAACCGTTTTAAACTCTCCAGAATGTTGGATTGCAATAGCCCTCGGTCCTGCCCATCGACTGGCTGAAACAGAAACAAATTGCAGACTACAGCAATCTTAACAGCTTCTCTCCTTTAAGAACCCGTAAACGCAACAGCTACAGCTAAGTGGTGCATATATATATATATAAATCCATGCAGCTTTCTTTGCAACCATAGAGAAAAGGTTGGCACTGCTTTCATCTGGAATTTTCTCCCCGCCCCCCAAACCAGTTTAGCCTACAGCACCGACATTCCTAAGCCATCTACCATGCGAGTAATAATCAGAGCAAATCGGCGTCGAAGCAGCTGAGATACCAAGTGCCATTTTGGAAAGAGAAACGGACAGGTGCTCTTCGGTCGAGCTCGCATAAGGTGTTGACATGGATAAGGGGCGCTGAGTTTTCTTGGCAACAGTACGGAAGTGGTTTGCAGTGGCTCGCTTCTTCCTGGAAGACGCCCGAGACTTGGCGTGGTGGGTTTCGCTGCGAGCCCCTCTGAGCCCCTCCTGGTTTAAGAAAATGGAGCCCCCTCGCCACCCCAGGGCTCAGTGCTGACATGGGGCGTTGGCGCGGAGACTGTGGCCCCGTCCCCACGCAAGCCGTTTGGGCTCGCGTGGGCCGGGCGCGAAACGCATCTCGGGCGTCCCCATGTCGTTCCCGGCAATGCGGGACAGGCACTGGTTGGGCGCGGGTGGCGACGTCCCCATGCAAAGCGTGCCGAACCCTGGTGAGGGGAAGCTGGGCGCCCTGCGATGCGAACCCTTCGGGGTGTGCACGCCTTCGAAACCGGCCGGTCTGCGTGTGTCTCTCTTCCTCTCTGCCCCTCTCCCCCTCTTCGCGCCGCTTGCACCCAGGACTGCGCACGTGCCGCAGCAGCAGCACACCTCGAGCCGAGGGGTCCCTCTCCTCACGATTCGAGAATAAGCTCTGTTGCCGCCCCCCCCCCGTTGCAACCCCCTCCCCTTCCTTAGCCCACCCGCTCTATATCGCTCAGCAAGTGTGAGGAAAGGGGAGTTTTTTTGGGGGGGCGCGGAAAAACGGGGTGGAAATGAAGGGAATAAAGCAGGAAGGTGGGAGGCGGGACCGGCAGTGAAGAAGGCGCCCCTTCCCCTGGATAGTTGGCGGACACGTTTCTTCTCGCCGCTCATTGAACCGACTCGCGTCTTCTGTCTCCGGCCGCCTCTTCCCCGCCGCCGCCGAGGCGTAGATTTGGAAGGGTGGGTGGGGTTTGCTTGGTGTGACAGACCCCCCCCTCTCCTCGCCACAACGCGTGTACCCAAATCGTCTTCGGCGGCGGCGGCGTTTCGGCTTCTCCCTCAGTAGCCCTCGAGGCTTAAGGCGCACAGATACGGATAGGAAGCGGGAAGCCCTCTGGTGATTTGAGGCGGGGGAAGGTGTGTGTGAGGGAGGGGGGAATAAAGGTGGGGGGGGAGAGAAGAGAAGGCTGAAAGAGGAGCCACTAAAGCGCCTCAGCAGCAAGCGTCCAAGCAGCAGCTTCGGGCGGCAAGGCTGCCTCGCTTCCCCCTCGCCCGGCAGTGCCCTGCCTGGTTGGGCTCGGACGGAGGAATCGCCTGGCACTTTCCCTGTCAAGGTAAGGCTCCCACCTGATTGCACCCAGATGCGGCGTCTTGTTTGTTTGTTTGGGGGGGTGGCGGCGGCGGAGAAAAGAGCGGGAAACAAAGAGGGAGGGGTAGTTGTTGTGGTTGTGGATTGCATTTCTGTAGGGGGAGGGTGTTTGGGGTCACGGCTGCCGTGGCGGAGGGAAGGGAAGGGAAGGGAAAGGGGGCGGTAGGGTAAGAGACCCGGCTCGGAGGAGGCAGCGGCAGCAGCAGCCGTAGCCGTGCTTAGTTCAAGGCGCCGTCGTGCGTCCGTCCGTCCGTGCCTGCCTGCCTGCCAGGGGTCCAGCAGGGCGTCTCTCTTCTCGGTTCTCTTTGGACCCAGCGCGCTCCGCCTGCTGCTTCGGAGCTGGTGGGTCCGGATTGGGCCGCTTCCTTTTTCATCTCTTGCCGCCGCTCTTGGCTCGCCTTCCTCGTGCGCCACTGGACTTGCAGATTTTAGAGACCTTTCCCGGAGTCAGTAAGTTTAGACGCGCGAGTGGTGCAAAGAGTCCTTTGCAGCGGACTCTTGACCGCGCACGGGCCGGGGGGGGGGTTGCGATTTCAAACTGTCCGCTGGGTTTTGCAGTTTGCCAGCAGCAGCAGCACTTCGAGGTGTGTGTGTTTGTGTGTGGCACTTCCAGGTGTGTGTGTGTGTGTGTATTGCGCGCGTTTCTCTCATTCTTCGGGGTTAACAACAGCGTGCCCGTGATTTGCTTCTGTTCCGCGGCGCGCTTCCTTCGGGATCGCTTTGGACGACTCTCGTTGCCCGATTCTGTATAGACGTTAAACTTGGGCAGGAGAGTCCATAAACTCTCCGTGGGACTTGCATCCACAAAGTCAACACGCGAGCCGGTTGTGGAAATGGAAGGGGCTCGCCGCTGCCCAGATAGACTGTGCGCGAATAGTGGCTCTGGGGGCTTGATTTCTGCCGACTGCATTTTCTTACAGAAAGGCGGACAATAGCATGCAAATCTCTCTTGGTTCGTCTCCCCGTGTAAAAAGGCGGTGTGGGAGATGGCAGGGAGTGAACTGAAGGGCAGCTGACCTGAACCTTTTTTCAATGCGAGTCCGCCTTCTGCACAATCCCCACTCAAGCTTTACCCAGAGGAGTACAGATATGGAGATTAACTTTGCTAGATAGCAGTTATCTTTGCCAGTCACCTTTGCAATAAAGCCGAGAGAGCAAAAGAAAGGCGATACGTATCAGTGCCTAGTTTTTGCTTATAACTGATAGGATGAGCACTAGTGTGGCGGATCCCGGGATAAGCAGATATTTAGATGATAAACCCTTACAGCGTTTTTCCTGAGCTTCTATTAATACTCCAAGGCTTGGTTTAGGACCGTTAAATCCAAAACAAAAACCTGAGGCAAAATCTCTTGAATGTCAGAGACAAAAAAACGCCTCCCCCACTCCCGGTACAAACTGAAGGGACAATAATGCAGGTGGAAACCAGCTTAGGGAAGAAGCAAGAGAGCAAAGGATACAGGTGTCTGTGTGTGCACAGATGTACTCACTATCGGGTCATATTGTGCAAATGCTTGGGCAACTTTTTGGATGCAAACAAGTGTTGTTTTTTAACTTTTGAATGCTGTCTTTCCCTGAGTGGCTGTTCACTTTCTATGTTGTGAATAACATAATGCAGCATGTTGTGTCACTTATTCCAGACAGAAATGACTTGCTCACCAAACCACAAATGAAACTATGCTGCTTGCATAACAATTGGGACTAATTAGCATCTGCCGTGCTGGTTTTATTATAAAGTAAATGAAAGCAAGCAGAATTTCAATTCCTACATTCCTTTCTTTGCAAGAAAAGGCTATAGGACTGGGATCAGCAACATTTCATTCCAACATCAATATATTTCCTTTATGTTGCATCTTCCTCCTGCTTTTTATTGTTTAAAATGTTCTCAAAACACTATCAATCCTCCAAGATGCCTTTCACAGTTAATAGATTATGAACGTCATTCTTGATGTGTTAAAACTGCTGAGAAACTGTTGTGAAATTATCTCTGTGGGTTATATAAATTCTCTTTCCACAAGTACAAGGTTGAATCTGTACTGCAGCCTACAGATATTTAGACTTTTGGAACCTTCACCTTAAACAATCTAAACTGGGAAATGATTAGAACTGATTTTGATGGGACTCACTTGTGAGCAATGGTGAAGATGGACATGATGTCTTAAAAGTGGGTTGGAAGTAGTTTCACGGCACATTTGCTGCACTGAAACATGTTTCTATCTCACTTTTTAAGATTTCCTGTACACTTTGAAGTATATGCCTTCAACTTGACTGCTTTTGTATTTATTTATAGTCCAGCATTATTGGGGCCTATGATGTTTGTGTTCCTGGCTGTCACCTCCTGCCGTTAATGTTATCCATATTGTTAACTTTTTTTATTTTAAAATATTAATGCTGCTGCCATAGGATGTGAACCCCATCTTTCACAGGTGGAAAGGGAACAGAAGTGCTGATAAAAGCCCAACCAGCAAGGCTTAGGTTGGCACTGGGGTGATACCATGGTTGACATTCTGAACATACCTGAGTGAAATGAAGTTCTGCTGAAATCAGTAGTATGTTGTCAACCCTATGCTTCCTGATTGGAAAGCAGTAATAATAACAGTTCCAATGGTGAAAGGAAATAATATTGTATCTGCACTTCTCCAGCTCAAGGAAAATGTGAAATTGCGGAGTATGTGTGTATAAACTAATAAATTAATACATTTTTTTAAAAAGGTTGGTATTATCCTGATACATATAGACAGTTGTAATCAAATATCTGTGTAGAGCCATCATCTGCTTACAGTGTGGTGTTTAGATCTTGTTTGGAAACCGCACTATCATAGATCACTAATCCTAATTCTGTTTTGCACTCTGAAGTAAACATCCAAGTTTGATTTTTATTTGTATAAATACTCTAGGAATCTTTGCCCATTGCCGCTTATTTTTTTCAGGAAATTTTCTCTGTCTTCATAACAATGTGGTGCCTTGCACTGGGTAAAACTTGTACATCTTTAGCAGTGTTTTCTGTCACACTGAAAGCTTCCCAGCTGCCCAGACGGCTCTTCACAATGTATATGAATACAAACATCCCTAATCCTCTCATTACTCTTTTAAGAACATAAAAATAACTCTGCTGGATCATACCAAAGATCTGTCTAGTCTCCCTGTGGCCAACCAGATGCTTGCTTGTGGTAAGCCTTTTCTCTTTGGAGACAACAATTCTGTTCTGTCACAGTATGTGGCGTCTGTCTGAGAGTGTGGTAATGGTCTACCTATGCTTAACACATTTTAGAAGATAATGGAAGATATGATTCTAAGCCAGCTAAAAGGCTCTTGTTGGCTTTTGCCTTGGTCTGAACCCTATTCATAGAAAGCTATCCAACATAACTTTTGCAGGATGGACGAAATTATGTTCTAGCTTACTTGATGTTGGTAAATAATGTATTGCAGATAGCTTAAAATAGTTGCAAGAAATGCTTGCTTGTGCTCTCCAGTCCTTACAGGCCTGTGGCCAACTGTACAAAGAAAGCCCCTTTGGGTTTTGGGCAAGAAATAGTGAGGGGAAAGAAATCCTTACAACAGCAGTCTTTGTCTAAAATACAAGTTACAAGGAACCATATTTTCCCTGTTTATATCAGAAGATGAAAAATAGTGAAGTAACACACACAAAAAAATAACTAAATCTGCCTTTTGAAATTCAGGGTGATTCCACACTGTCCAATATACTGGACTGGAAAGTGTACTAGGAGACTCCCTTCCATATGCTGGTGTAATCTAAAGGAGGCCAAGTCCAGGTTAGGGTTAAGGTCCGGAAGGGAGTGAGGCTTCTAGTACACTTGCTTGTCCAGTATACCAGCAGTGTAGAATTGCCCCCAGGATGATATGAGAGGCCCTTCATTGTATGACATACATCCTTCCCTAACCTGGGCTACATCCCATGCTGTAGAGTTTAGCTCCACTTCTCCCTGATCATACTCAATGCTGGCTAAGACTGCTGTGAGACTGGATTGTGGTCCACAACATCAAGAGTTTAGCATGTTGACTGGGGCTATTCTGGTCAATCCTGGGGGTGATCTGTGATTTTAAATCCAACTTTTTGAATTTAGGTTTCAGTTCACAGTAATGTCCATGAATTTTGAGCTTTTCAGTATGGTACGTGATACAGTGGGCTGTTGTTTTTTCATGTCTAGTTGTTTCTGTAGGAATTCACTGTGGGTTAGCAATGGCCTTAAACTTCTGCTGGGTACTTGACATTACGTTATGCCTCTGGCCTTGTATTAGCTTTTTCTCCTGCTCACTTTGCCTTAAGAGTTCTAACTGTTTTGTGGGAACATAATAGTTCTAGAACCTATCACTAATTGTCACTGCTAGTAACTATTCATATCATACTTGTTATACGTAAAATACTTCACACAATTATTCTCCATGCCCTGACAATAATTCTTTAGAGTGTCTGCATTATTCCCATTTACCAAATGGAAAACTGTTGCTGACTCAGTAATGTGGTCTAGAAAAATGACACACATCACAGGTCTGTATTCAGTCTCCATTAACTCATGTATTGCTAATAAATGTAGTTTTTAAATTCAGTTATTTAAATATGTTCTGACATATTGCAATTTATAATTTGTAATATGAAACTATCATTCTAGTTAGTTTTCAAGGCATTAATGCTTTTATAAGACCGTGAAAATAAATGATCATGCTCATTCTCATTGTCCGTGACCCTGTAATCAAGGTTTTATTTCCATTTATGTGAATAATGTGAGGCCGTATTAATATGTAACAGAAAGCAGCTCAGACGCATTTTAGGCCCTGAACAGATAGGTCAGCATTGATGCTGCATTCCTCTCACAGTAAGCACTTCTCTGTTTACTGAAACACTAAATCACCTGTGTTTGTCTGTGGGCTAGTTCTTGAGCACTTTCCCCCTTATCAGAGGGATCAGTAAATTCTGGCCCTGAGGCACTGCCATTTTCCGTGAAGCGGTGATTGGTGGTCATCTCCTCTTTGGTTCCACCCTGCATAGGAACTGCTAAGGAGGGCTTGTTTTGTAATAAGAGTCAGATTGGCTGTTCCATGGATAAGGTCTCCTCATTATTCACTGTCCCACAAGGATTAATCATTTGTTCTACTGAGCAGCAAGGAAGGAGAGGGTCTCACTGCATCAGAGGTACTGTGCAATAGCAGCCATTTCAGAAGTGCACAGAGACCTCTTTTCCCCACTTTTCCACAGAGAATTGAAATTCTGTTGTGGGTATGAAACACGGGCAACCCAGGAATGCATAGGCATGCTGCATATATCCCAGAGTTGTTCTGTGTCTCATCAAGGCTTTAGAGACAGTAGTGTGTGGCGCTCATGTTCTCATCCCATCTCTGATCCACCTTTCCTAGCACAGATTGCATTCACAGACAGTAAAAAATAGCACCTCTGATGTGGCTTAGGAAACAGGTTAGAAATTGCACAGAGGTGGGATCATTTACACCCAAGCCTCTCTCTCCTCCTTTCATGAACATTCAAGGAAAGGTGAATTAGGAATTGGATCAGAACATAAGGACCACATGCTACTGTCTCTAAGGTGCTCTTGAGATGCTTTTTTTTTTTTTTTTGCTATGTGTAACTGCAGCCTCAAAATGTGCTTAATAGCAGGGAGGGGCAGACTGTTGGATGAATGGTCCCACCTGCAGACCAACTCAGAGGCATTTTTATTTGCACCAGTATCTGTTCTGAGAGGTGGTCATATGGTGTCCTCCTACATCCACCCATTTTTAAAAGAAAAATTGGTGCCTTTTGTGCAGTTCATAAAGATCTGGGGCAACATCTTAACATCTAGAGCTGCTATCCATCAGTTACAAAAGACAGCACCACTGTGGGCAGGATGCATTTCACAACCATACTTGTGATTATCCTAGGTTTTTGGGTAGGGCCTCATTATTAGGAAGTACTGAAGCAGTCATAAACATCTACTGTACTATATGGAAATAACAATTTTGAGACACTTTCTCAAAAATTGAATAATTCTATTGCTGTATCTACTTTATTTTAAATATATACTGCTTCTTGTTACATACATCCTCAAAGTGGTTGGCAAAGAATGTTGAGAATAAAAACTGCTAAAACTATCAGTTATATAACCAAACATTAAAACTCAGGCTGGACAGAAGAAAAAAATCTCTCTCGAAAAGTCTGAGTAAAAAAGCTAGGTCTTCAGTTTGTGCCTAAAACCCAAATGGAATGATAGATGGAGCCTATTCCAGAGAGTATCTACCACCCTAACCACCACAGAGAAGTCTTCTACAGTAGCAGTCTCTCTGGTTGTGAAGTCTGTGGCTAGATCTACACCCATTCACCCTATACTTGAAAGGTTTTTTTGTTATAGCAAAGAATAACAATGGTGCTTGATACAGAGACAACAAGGGTGGTTCTGTCAGTTGGGGTGTGGGTGACACACAGAAGGAGCTGGGAAAGCAAGGGTCAGGACACTAGCAGTTGAAACAGGGTTGAATAATATAGTACTACTTCCTTTGTGTATTAATGGAGGTCTCCTTAGGAGCAGAGGCATGAATGAAGAGCTCTGCAAAGCATCTTGGCTGGAGCCATAAATGAAAAATGTCTTCCTCTTAACTTCCATGTCTAAGCAGGAACCTGCTTAGATAAGTGTGGGTTGGAAAGAAAGCCTTTGAAGCTTAGCTGATTTAGCTGCTCTGCTACTTTCCCTGTTTCATCTGATCCAAAGGTGTTGAGCCAGAGGGCAGTCAGAATCAGTCAAAATTTCAGGGCCAATAGGCAACAAGAAAGAACTAAGAAGAAGGAACCAAACAGATAGGGACTCTCAGGGAGGTGGAAATGAAAGGCAGCCCAGAACAGGAAAGTTCAGTCTCAATGGAAGGGTGGACAAAGGAGCTCCAGAGGCATCTTTACAGTATTATGCACAATGAGGGTGATGTATGTTAACTACCAGGAACCTCGTTCTCAAAATGAGCTTGCTTGCTGTCATGAAAGAGCAGAAGAAACCATAGAATAACCCACGAATTGATCTATTTTTAAAAAATGAATCTCAACAAAACAAGGGCTTGCTTTGTTATGGAAACTAATTCTATATACATGTTCAGGGCTGTTTCCAGCTGTGTCCATGATCTTTAGGACCGTGAGTTTTGTTTCATTGATAATGGTGTGGCACTGATCCCAAGGAAGGCAAATACTTGGCTGATAGTACTACAGAGTTTCTTTATTGAGAATCTAAAAGGCACTCAGTAAATAACTTCATTACAATGCAATCTGCAAAATAAGCAAGTGGCAATAACACATTTTCAAGTTTGGGTAAATTAGTAAAAGGATGAACAGCAACTAGGCATACAATTGTGAAGAGAGAAATACTCACATTTTGCATGTATTGAGAGCAGAAATAACAGTGATAAGGTTTTCTTGTCAGCTGAAGACCCAAAGTTTTTAACTCCCAACTAACAGTGCAGCATGAATTCTTAAGCTTGAAGCAAGGCAACAGAGTACTCACTTGGGCCAACAAAGAAGAGAAAGGGGGAGTATTTGCAAGGTGCACTTTGTGGGCTGGGCAAAATTCAAGCTAAGTTCCAGGTGCTTTATCATCTAAGGAGACATGGTGTTGTGTGTTGGAACCCCTCAATTCAATGAATTCTTCTCAATTCCTCCAGTACAATGGAAGGAACGATCTGCCTCACTCTAGTAACATGTAGCAAGCATGTAAAAAGGGAGAGTCACTCAAGCCTTGCTATAATGTTATTTCAAGTCACAGCTTTCTGGGACTCAAACACACAGTGAATGAAACTCTGCTTCTTGTGGTAAAAAAGAAGTAGTGGACCTTTGAAACCAGAAGAAACCTTGGTGCATGAAATGGATTTTTGGAGTGTGAATGACAAGTAGTGTATTCAGAATAAACTGGAGCAAAAAACTGTTCTACCTCAAATCCTACCCTCACAACAGGTTGAAAACAGGGCTGTTTATGTAAGCAAAATAAACAAGGAAGTTGGTCAATATTCTGGCGTTCCATGTCACAAACAGGTTGCCTTAATCAAAACAAGTATTTGGGCACCCACATTATGTCAAATCTCACCGCTTCTCTTACTCAAAGCACAAATGCTTTACAGCTTAAGTGTCGCTTTCCTGCATCCAGTTGACAGGTAGGCTGGGGCATAAAAACAACTATCGAAACAGTGAATCAGGTGGAGTTGAAAGTCGTGTGCAGGATTTTTTGAGCCCCTTCACAAAAGATGGGATCATTGCAATGAGATGCCTTATTACAGCTGTGTGCGGTTACAGCCTGCCGTTTATACTACTATGCTTATCCATATTCTCTCCATTGTGTGTCCCTGGGTGTTTTTCCACTGTCACTAGAAGTACCCATTAAGTACCTCTTCTGAAAAGTAGAGGACAGGACAGAACTGTTGTAGAGTTGCAAGAGTAAATGGAAGAAGATGCTTGAAGAGGAAGAACTAGATCTTAACTTAAAAAGCTAAGAGAGAAATTTGCCCTCACATTGGTCTTCAGGTTGTGGCTGGAAAGATGATGATAAATGATGGTGACAAGAACAAGCAAAGCTGGAAGGATTATACCAAAAATTGTATAGAAGAGATAGTAACATTCAGGATATGCTGGATGAATCTGATTATGTGCAGGAATCTGAAATTAGATCTGCATTGAAGTCTCTCTTGGGAAGGAAGGCTGTGGGAGTCCATGGAAGTGTAGTAGTAGTCTTACAAGCAGTGGAAGAAGAACCAATTAAAGTGCTAACTAGTATTTGTCATAAAGTTTGGAAAACCACTCAGTGGCCAAGGGATTAGAAATTGTCAGCATATGTAACGATACCTAATAACTTGTATGTTAGTAAGATTATGTGAAAGATCAGTCAAAACTAGAGATATCATTGCTAGTGCAGGATGGATTTTGGAAAAGGAAAAGGAATTTCAGAAGAATGTGCATATATTTCATCAGTTACAAGAAAGCTTTTGAGTGTGTTGCTCATTTTAAACAGTACAAAGTTTTGAGGAAGGGGCACCAATCAAAAGAGCATGGTAAGGGAAGGAAAGAAGTAGAGGAAGAAGAGGTGGTTTTTATACCCTGCTTTTCTCACCCTTAAGGGGACTCAAATTGGCTGACAAACCTCTGTTCTTCTTCCCACAACAGATACCCTGTGAGATAGATGTGGCTATGAGAGCTGAAAAAGAGAGCTGTGATTACCCAGCTGGCTTCATGGAGGGTGGAGTCAAACCCGGTGACTACAAGATATGAGTCTGTCACTCTAACCACAAGACCAAGGGTGTATCTCTGTTTAACTTGTATGTATAATATAGAATGTAGAAAGCTGGCCTTGAAGAAGATGAGTGTGTAGGTTCAAGACAGGTGGGAAAAACCTTAACAACCTCAGAAACAGATGATGCCACTCTGTTAACAGAAAAGGGAGACAGTTTAAAGGTCTTGCTATCCAGAGTCAAAGGAATGAAAGAAAAGATAAATATAAGCCTAAATCTTAACACAAATTTCATGTCCACAGGAACAATCACATATTTCCAGCTAGAGGATAAGGCTCTGGAAACAGTTGATGACTTTTGACTCATGGGACTCAAAATTAATAATAAATGGTCTAGCACTTAGGAAGTACACAGAAGGTTGGTTTAGAGAAGATTTTTAAATGTCATGGCATCTCACTGAACACAAAGGTCAGAATGGGTGGCATGGTGTTTAGTGTTGCATAGATGAGAAAGTTGGACAAAGACAAAGCAAGACTGGAAACGTGCAGCTGCTTCAGAATTTTGGTGCTGAAGAAGACTCCTCGGTACTATAGATAGCTTAAAAAACCAAAACCAAACAAAACCTAAATGCTAATTGAAGGCTTTAATTGTCATATTTTGAGCACATAATAAGAAGATGGCACTCTTTAGAAAACATTAGGAAAGGAGAAGAGGAAAGTAGGTAGTTAGAGATGAAAACCTCACTGGCAGACCTAAGGAGCATCATTGATCACCGGTGAGTGTGGAGGAATCAGACCTGGTATTCCCAGATAAGAGTCCAGCTCCCTAACCACTAGACCAATTGTGACTGAGATCAGGAAAACCAAAAAACAACTCAGATAATTAAGAGAAGTTCAGCAGTTAGACAGATTACAATTTTGTATCCAAGGAATAACTCACCAGACATTTGTTAGAACTGCTTTAATACCCCCCCCACACACACACACTTATAAGTGATCCAACACAATGCAACTCCGTAGTTCTTTTCAGGATCTTTTTCTTCTGCACACTGGTGTGGGCCAGAAACGCCCTGCCCTTCTGCTAGTATGCTCTATCTGCATTAGATGGCCCATAGATCAGACCTAAACTGTCCAAAATGATCACGTAGTTGGAGAAACCAGTATGTCTCTTTAAAAAGATCAGTTGGCAGTCTGGCAGGTGCTAAACTGGGCTACAGAATCATGCAAAGTGGCATATGCCTTTGTGTTCTGGTTTAGTGGGGGACTGATTTTAGTGGTGTACGAAGTGCACTGTTGAAATGCCCCCCCCCCCGAGGCGCTGAGACCAGGACCTTCCGAACCAGCACAGTGAATGTCCAGATGTCAACAGCATTGTTCTGTGGTGCTGGAGTGGTCCTCCGAACTTTAAGTGAAGGAACACACTTAGATTCCTGCACATGAAGAGGGTTGGACTTCATATCTGAATGCCCCTTCCAACCCCCCTTTATAACAAAAGCTTGGGAAAGTTAATGTCTTGGACATGGGTATGAGTTCATACCTTACTGTGAACGTATCTCCCTCTTATTGTTCAGAAGAAACAAATTGTGATTCTGGGCTTAGTATTGTATCTAAAGTGGAGGTTATGGGCTTCTTTTGCTCAAAATTAATTACAGTTGTAGCCACAATTGTCTAATTAAAACAGCAATACCCAGTTTAGATCTAATATAATCCAAGGGAGGGAAGTAAAACAGGTAAAGTATTAAGTGTGGTTTCATGCACTTAGTTCTCCACAGAGTCAAGTGCAACAGTTCCTTTTATTCTGCATTTGGTCTTGTGGTTGGAGTGCTGGACTCATATCTTGTAGTCACTGGGTTTGATTCTGCACTCCTCCACATAGCCAGCTCTCTGAGCTTTATGAGAAGAATAGAAAGCTGCTCTGAGCTCCCTTAAATGGGTGAAAAAAGCAGGATATAAAAGCCAGCTCTTCTTCTGTTTTGTGTTGTGCTGGACGTGGAAGGAAGGTTTGTGTTGTGAAAAAAGACAAAAGGCATGTTTGTTTTTGTTTGATCATAGGGTGTATCTGTGTGTGAGATACAATCCCTTTTTTCTGTATTTGCTAGGAGTGAGTTGTGTGCCTTCAAACTGCAATTTGTAAAATCTGCTTTTGTTGTCCCTTCACCGGAATCAAATATAAAGAGAAGTCTTAGCTGAATATGATTAGGAGAAGCCCTGTAGTGGAGGAAGGTCTAGCTGAGGACTTGCTTTGCTGTGGGTAGCTGATTGTTCAGAATTGGTGGAATGATGCTGGTTGTACATGATTTATTTTGCATTATTTGCTTATGTTCTATTTTTACTATACTGATATATTTTTCACAGTGGATAAAGTAATTTAGGTATTGCCTTGGGTATGTAGGTAAATCAGCTGATTTATTTGAAGAGGTTGCTCTGGGGCTTACTTGCCAATCCAAATCCTCCTGCAGTCATGTTAGATAAACACAAGGCTTGACCCCTTTTCTTCCCTAGACTTAACATTTTGCAAAGTGCAAAGACCCTATTATTGTTGGCTCCTATTTACTCACTGCCTCTCAAACACCTTTGCAGTCTAAGTTCTAGGACTGGATTCTAACTAGCATCTAATTCCTTTTTACTTTTTGCTGGACTGCCTGGACTCCCCACGTGGTTGCTAGGCAATGGAGCTGGGACTTCAGGAGCAGAAACCCAAAGACTTAGCAAGGAAGAGGGGGAGGTCTGAGCAAGGTTGCCTCTGTTTGTCTTCTACAGATAGTTGTTCCGAGAAATTGTACCAGAAATGCCCTATTGCTCTGGTTCTGTGGATACTGGGGTAGGATTTTGAAATTGAGTTCCAAGCCCTCATGCCTCAGACAGAGGACATTTATATGGCTACCCTCACAGATTAGCTTGGAAGCTGCCAGCATCTGTAGTAGGGCTAAGTCTTGGCCCTGTGTGACATCTTGGCAAACCACTCAGGCTTTGGCAGCTTCTTCTGTTTGGTTCACACTGGCTAAATGGTCATTTGCTGCAAGTTGAATCAAGTGGACAAGGCTACTTCAGAGCAAGAAATCCCCCTCTAAAATCCATGTACTTTGACCCATGTGTCAGGGAGACTTTGGAGCATTCATGTGTGTATTTGTGCCTGCTCCTGACATTGGGTGAGGGTTTTATTTTTACCAGAAGGTCATTGGTCTGTGGAATTGACTACCAGAAGAAGTGCTGGTAGCAACCAGCCCTGATAGCTTTAGGAGAGGATTAGAATACTTCATGGAGGTGTATCAGCGGCTACTAGAATGGATGCGTAGCTACTGCCTCCAGGTTGGGGAGACAGGCAGGATACCCCTAAAGGCTATTTGCAGGAATTCAAAAGCAGATGAAGGTTTTGCCTTTATCTTCTTGAGAATGCCCAGAAGCAATTGGTGGGCCACTGTAGGAGACAGGATGCTAGACTAGATGAGCTTTCCTTTAAAACCTGCAGGTGGTCAGCTTTCAGCAGGTACATTTTTTTCCTGCACTCTAGGAGTAGTGGCAATATCATTAAGATTCCTTTGAATCTATTTATAGAAACTGTAGCTGTTTGCAGTTTCTTATGTGCAGTTTTTATGAAATAAATTGACACTGCCCTTTTAAAATATAGTTGTTAAACTGTGACACACAACTTATTTCCTCTAGAATATTTATGAAAATGAGTAGCATTGCATTGGAAGGAATAGGATTTAGATTGTATGAGAAATTTTGCTTTGAAATAAATCCTGCTGTGATCGTCAGGTCTTACTCTGAGGTAAGCATGTGAATTGGAACTTTAATCTCATGGGTATATGTACAGAGAGGCATACTGATGTATGCTTAAGCCCAGAGTGTTCTATAGGACTAAAAATAATCCTGGAGGTATTTGAAAACTCTCTCTGCAAGTACCGGTATTAAATTGTATTCAGGCATTGCTCATATAACAGCCATGAACATCAGCAAGTCACAAGCATATGAAATCCAGCATTGTTGAAGTTTGAGGGATTTAGGCAGATTGCTAGCAATATGACTTTGGGCTTTCTTGTTGCTATTTGCATTTGTAAAAATAAATATATATATAAATGTCTTATCTCTGTTCATTGTTTTAATAAGCAGCTTATGCATAGATGTTAATTTGCATATGTCTATTAATGTGTTTGTTTTTTGGGGGAGATTAAATCTTTATTAAATCATAACAAGTTAAAAACATAGAAAATACTTATGACAAAAATACATATATCAGAAAACTCATATAACAGCATGTTTCCAATCTTCACATTCCACTTCCACCCTCAACCAGCAGATACCCTCAGTAACCTTTAATTGGACTACCATGTGTCTTTAAAAGTTTGACTTTCAGTTGTTCAGAAGCATTTGGTCTATTGAGGTCTATTTGGTCTATTGTTCTACTCCCATAGATAATTGACAGTCTTGCCTTGAAAGATCAAATTTGTATTGAAAGATTTGTATTTGTGTTTTATTGTCCACTTGATCATGTCTTTCCCCTTGACTACAGTTGTTTATAAAGCTGCCTTTAAATTGTTTAAGCAAGTATCTTTGCTTCTCGCGAATACCTTGTCTATTTGTAATAAGCAACATATTTATATTATTTTTGTATCACCTTGGGACATAACCAGCACATGTGGGTATAAGTCCCCTTAAACCTGCACAGATAGCAGTAACTTGTTGGAATAGTATTAACTGTATGGGACAATTGAGTTGGTGTTCTGTACCATTCATGAAGCAATTTCATATTTAATTCCTTCAATCTAGTGAGCTTAATCATGCTCATCTTTTTAATTTTCCTCACCATTTCTTCCTTAGATATTAATATCCCTCTGCCAGGTATCTACTAAAGCGTTAAGTATATTTATTATTGATTAATAGTCTGTAGACCTTTCCACTTAAATCCCCTTTCTGTCTTCCAACTACATTTTTATTGTTTATCCTGTCTAATCAAGTATTTTAAGCAACACATTTTATTTGCAGTTAAAGATTTAACCATAATGATTTGCTGACAGTTTCCCAAGCCAAACACTTCACATAGCTGCTAATTTAATAAGAGTTAATTCCTGTCATAAAGATCAACCAAATAATGGTAATAGGTTCTATTCTTATTTTGAAAATTCATTAAATACTTCTGCAATTTCTTCCACACTAGTAAGGTTGCCTTTAAAGGGCCATATGTCTGATGTATGTGTCAATTTATTACATTCCCTTTTAATTTTCACCATTTTTCTCTACTATAGTCCAAATATAATCCATTAACATAGCAATTTGAAACAATATTTTTCTAATGCTGGAATAGTCCACCTTGCCTGGTTTACTGTTTGCTTATCTTTCCGCACACTTGATTATAGTTTGTAATTCCTTTTTTCTACTTTTTTTGTTAAATATACTCCCAAATATTTCATTTTTTAAAATCCAAATTGTAAGCCTGTTTTCAGTCTTATTTCTTTTTGTTCACCAGGAGTATTTTTATACATAATTTCAGATATATTAATATTTTTAAATGAGATATTTTCCTATATTCCTCTATTTTCCTGTAATCCTATTAATGATTCCTAATTGCTAATTGGATACTATTATAGCATCAAGTATAAGCAGATTATTTTTAACTCCTCTCCTTTTATTTTATACCCAGCCAAATATCTGCTTTCCTTGATCTCATTAGTGAATGGTTCAATAGCTAGCACAAACAATGTAGGTAGTAATAGACAACTCAGTTTAGTACCTTGAGTAATTCTTATACTCCTAGTTGGTTTTTTAAATTTATTTATGTGCTTCCTCTCTTTATCCTTCAAATATCTAATGAACCTTTTAGTGCTTTGAATAATTTCTACCAAAAATTGGTTTTTAACATACAGAATTTTTTCATTCATTAAATGTAAATCCAAGTTATCAAATTCCTTTTTGTTCCTAATCCATTCCATTTTTCTCCCTAGATGAATTTGTCTTAATAAATTCCCCTGTAACTTACCTCTGTGTTGTATCCATTGGGTCCTTATTTGCCGCCTTCACCTCTTAATGCCAATTTCTGTACTCGTGCATTTCCCTCTGATGGTAGGCTTAAAACCCAGCCAACCATATTTTGTGTGATTTCTTCAGTATTGTTATTTTCAAAATGTATTTTTCTCTTTTAATCTGTTCGTTATCCTCCCCCTTTAATAATACTACTGGATCAAATTTCAATTGCATACTTTGCCCTTATTGGTCTGTAGACATTTTAATATTGTTGGAGCATGATCCAAAACTTTTAATTGAAACATTTTCCATTTGAAAATCAATGCTGTTACTTACCAATATGTGATCTTTATGCCTAGCAGAATAAAAAGTGGGAAGTTCAGTGCTAGTTCCTTTCTTTTTAAAACTATATGTGTCGTTAAATTTTACTCTTTGCTTTCTGGCTTTGGTTACTTCTAACACCCATTTTTTTGTGGGGGCGTTTGACCCATTACATTCATATTTAAACCCCCCACTATCAATAGATTCTCTTCATAAAATTGTAACAGTGTTTCATCATATCCTTGAAAAAATTCTCTTGTAACTTACTATGCAGTATACCATTGTTACCTTTTCCCCTTTACAAAAACATATCTTCCCTCCTGGATTTGCATGTCCCCCTTGATTCTATCTGTGTTCCCCATTTTTCATATTTTAATACTATGTTTTTATGCATTTCTTGCAGAAAAGCAATCTTAATTTTCTCTTTCCTAAGTAAATTCATTAATTTATATCATTTAAATGCTGACCCATTACAGGACAGAATATTTAAACCGGCTCACTTAATTTTTAAAGTAACTCCAATACTTAGGGATTTAAATGAGAGGGACAACCAGCCACCCCCCTGACCATAGGAGCCCCTCATCTCCCCCAAAGGGAGAAGTGTGAACAAAAATAGTTCATCTGAAATGCCTTATGGATGTGCTGTTCTCCTCTACCTTAATCCTCTTTTTTATTCATACTTATCCCTTTTTCTCTACTCATGCCCTTACCATATGCTTGAAATCACTCACAGTATCATATCTACCTCATAACTATTTTCTGCTATGCTGTAAAGCTTTTTTAATGTCCTTTTATTCCTTTGATACATTATCCCCTGCTCCCCTTTATCAGGTGCAATTTCTTCATCAATTGGGTTATTTTCCCATTCTTAAGTCCATTTTCCTCCATTTCAACCTCCTTCCTCTGGTTGTTCTGAATCCGAGATATTTAATACCTGCTTCATCCTATGTTCTAGTTCTTTGAAGCTTGCTGCTGTGAAAGACCAATATGGCTGTAAGAAATTCCCAGCTTGAAATGGTATCCTGAATTTTATGGTCACAGGGGAAAGGTTTGCTCCTTGTTTTAACATTTCTGAGGCCAGATCCCCCCTCCCCAAATCAACTTTATTCACGTTAAATTGCAAATCTGTAACAGACATCGTCTTTTTATAGATTTTGTGTCGTTTATTTTCCTGGAAAATGAAATCGTCTCATGGTTGTGTTGATCTCCTAGGTCTCACCGCTAGCCCCCTATGAGCCCTTCCAGTATCTTCCGGTAAAATATATCTAAGGTCGATAACCAATCTGATGAGATTGTAGAAAGCGCCCTGATAGAGGTGACTCCAAAATCCCAGCAATTCTTTCTTTTAGAGTTTTTTAATTTTTCTTTTATTTCTAGAACTCTTGAACATAGTGGTGTACTTGCTAAACTAATCAAATGGTAAGAGACAAATTCATACACATTCTCCTTGCCTTAATATTTCTTTAAGACATTTTTATACTTCCTATTTGGAATATTGCAGTGGTTCAAAAGGCAAGAGAAAGCAAGTAGAAGAAAAAACCACCATTATTCTTACTTACCTTTCTTAGTATTGGTTTATAAACATTATTGTAGCTTTTCAGGCCATGCAAGTTCTAGAAAGGTCGCATGAAATATTAAAGTGATCTGAACTGTAAGTCTACTTAAATGTACACTGTACAGTGCGTTTTTGCACTGGAAAATTGTAAGGAGGAATTGCAATATCAATACACACACAGTCCTCTATTTTTATTTAGTTTTCCTAGAAACAGTTGAAATGTTTAGGTAAATATAGGGCATTTTGTGTCTGCATTGTCCTTTGCACTTCAGAACTACAGTTCCTTTCTCCAGAGCTTTGCCGCTACTTATAAAATCCTTGGCAGACTATTCTTTCATCTATTAAGCTCGACACTGCACACTTGTATAGTTGCCTTTTAGGGATTGTTTCTACTTTATCTGATATGACAAATCTCTCTAAAGATTTATGAAATCATTCTTGAGGGGTTCTAAAATGAATCAATGTGATATGACTGATGCTAATTCCTAAAGTAAGATTCAGGGCTTGTTTCTTACCTCCTTACAGTAATACTTCTAATTGTGTGAGAGTCATGCTCCTTATGTGAGTCTGCAAATTCTACAGACCACAGGCAAATTTACTATTTAGATACTAATTAGTCACTTCCACATGAGGAACTGAAAATGGCTTTGAAGATTGTTTGTTGCATGAATCTTAGAATTAAGGAATTCGAAGGAAACACAAAGAGATTGTAGTGCAATCCTTTGCGACGTTCATGGAAGAAATTAAACCATTGTTAAGTGACTATCCACCTTCTTCTATAAACTCTTCAGAGATGGAGAACCACAGCCTCCATGTGTAAAATTCTCTGCTGTTCTACAGATCTTATCTTCAGGAGATTTCCCCCCCCCCCAATACCTCTATTTTTATATTGTGGGAAGCTGCAACTTCTACCCATTACAGTAGTTCTGCTCCTAGTATCTGTAGCTCTAGAAAAGGTTCCTGGTCATCTTATATGTGGCACCCTTTTAAAGTACCTGAATGCTGTTATATTTTCCTTTAGTCTTTGCCCGTCTGGTGGCAGTTGGGAGGGAGGGGCCAATGCTGGGAGCTTGATGGAAGGTGTCTTCTCTAGAGCCCTGCTATGTGGATGCAGCCTGAGTGGGTCATAGTTATTAGGGTTAAAAGTGATGGGACTCCAGAAATCAGTAATGCTAGTGGGACAAAATGCATACTTGAGCAGGTATGAACTAGATTGCAACAATGTGTTATTTTACTGCATTCTCTCTTTTTCAGCAGATGGACCCACTTTATGGGTGTTTTTCCATCACGCTCCATTAATCCTGATCTAAGAAGATTGGGATCTAAGGAATGGGTACATTCCTTAATCCGGATCTAGTAGATGCGGAT
>MTQE01001141.1:19489421-19515951 GCA_014337955.1 Aspidoscelis marmoratus
CCCAATAGCAATGGGTGCGAGCCTCCCTGCTGTGGAAACACTGGAGCACCGATTTGGAAATCCAGATATACCCATGAAGGGTCTGCTTGTCACCCCAGATGTTTGGGGGGACAGGGGGTGCAATCTCCGAAGTGGCTTTGAAGTCACTCCAGAGTCATTTCGAAGTCACTTCAAAGTCAATTCGAAGTCTGTGCAAAACAGCTCCATTGAAGTCTGTGCTGATCTTCGGAGTGAACTTCGAAGTGACTTCGGAGTCACTTCGGAGACACTTTGAACTTCACTCTGAAGATCACCACAGACTTCAAAGACGCTCCGGAGCTGTTTTGCACAGACTTCAAAATGACTTTGAAGCTTAGGTTTTGGGGCTCCCCCCCATGGGTGCCCCTCCCCCTAGCCTCCTCTCGACCCCATTGCCACACAAGCGTGGAAACAGGCTCCCTTTAATCTGGATTTTCTGCCTGAAGACCCCATTGTAGACCCCATTAATGGGGGTCTACAGAAAATCCGGATTAAAGGCCAGAAAGTACCCATTTGATCTGGATTTCCCCAGTGGCAGTCGAAACAATCGGGTCCCAAATGGGTGACATGGTGGAAATGGGATCATCGAGGTCACACCCAAATGGATCCTTAATGGGTACAAAAATTGGTACTTTCTGATAGTGGAAAAACACCCTATGTTTGACCAGGTATAGTCTTTTTTATTTCTGTTTCTGTGTACTTACCTACACAGAAGACCGTGTTCTTAAGACCACGCTGTCATAAGAACATAAGAGGAGCCCTACTGGATCGAGCCACAGCCCATTTAGTCCAGCATCCTGTCTCACACAGTGGCCCACCAATTGCTTATGGGCATCTCAACTAGATGACTTCCAGTTTTCTCAAAGAGTTTATGAAGTCTTTTGATTATTGTGTATTATCAAGTTGGGTTTGACCCCAAGACTGCATCCACCCTGGGCTGTCCACATGGTGGTCTTCCCCACTGGGAGGCCATGACTCCTGTGGAATGCTGTGTGGCACAGAAATGGTGGCTTAGCTTGATTTGATGGACATTGTTCATTGGTGGGTGGGACCTGAAGAGCTGCTTGTGTGCAGAGGGCAGTGAGTGGTTGATCTGGTCTCCTGTCATTTTGCTGGGCTCCTAGAAGTGCATCTTGAAGTATGTAAGTTCTGGGTGTCCGGCTAAAACAGCCCTGACTGGCAACGTTAGAGCCTGGGACTTCTGTTCCCAACTTCCAAAATTGAGTCAGGGTGAACCAGACTTTAATGCCAATGGCTCTAGGATGCACTTGCTTGGGCACCTCTGTAGTTTTCTGGGCAGAGGTAACTTGCACAGGCCTTCCTGGGGATAAAACCTTCTAGAACTTTCCAGGCTGCTTCAAAACTGATTCTCATGATTGTCATTCTATTTTGGTGATATTGTTCAGTAGATGGTAGCATTTACATGTTTTAGAAATAAAAGCTTTTATTTGGTATAGCAAAGTTCATTTGCTTATTTATCCTTACAGATTCTCAAGTGCATTTTTAAACATTTCTCTACTGCTGGTTTCTGAAAAATAATAACTTGTTTAGCAGTTGAATACAGTATTTGAAAAAAGGTTTAATCATAATTAGATTTAACATTGAAAGTTCACTTTCTCCTTCTGTGGATATCATTTAATTGTGTAGCCAGAATGCCCTCTGCTGCACAAGAATGCAAGGAAAGGTGTTCACATTATTCGTAGGATGGGTGGAAATGCATATGGCTCAAGTTTCAAATTAGTCCTTAATACATGGTAACAGATTTACATGTTTAAATTACCAGTGTGAATTACAGCATCTTTATGATTTTTAGAGTATTTGAATCACTATTTGAATTGCAAAACAGCTTCTTGTAATGCAGGGTAACTTTGTTCTGCTTTATGAGCAGTTAGGTAGAATTTTTCTTTTAAAAGGGTATTAATTTAACTTAACATTCAGAGCCTTTAAAAACTGAGATTACACATTTAAGGTACAGTAGATTCCTACATGCATATTTGAAGATGACAATTCTTTACTAAGAGAGGGGGATGTTTCACAAGTTAATCTTGCTCCCTTTGGTTAAAGCTAATGAGCTCAAATGAGAGATGATAAAGTACCAGTTGCAACCACAAGAGGGAGACTTTTAATCTGCTTTTGTCATACTGGGGTGCAGGGTCAAGCCATTTCTGTCCTTTTGCCTTTCCCGAATTTCCTTCTTTTTTCCCCATCTCTAAAAGCTCTGTGACAGAAGGACCTCATGAGGTGGCCATCCGTGCTGACTGTAGCACTTTGGAAGCTAAATTCTTCTGTTATAGACAGCTAGGGACTTGAAATGGAGAACTTGAACTTGAACATTGAGCCAGCTGCGCTGTACGTGGCCCAAAACATCGAGTTTAGATTGGCATGAATGCCATGCCACAGACGTATGTGTCATGCCTCCAGAGCATCTTTGATGCTCTTGAGACATATATGTAGTTGAGATTATAATAGGCTTTTCTGTGTATTAGTTTAGAAGGGGAAATAGATGTCTATAGCTTTAAGAAAGAAAAGGATTGTGGGAAATTCTAGGGTCCTATACTGCCTCTCCAGTTAGTTTCAGTTTTGTGTGTAGTGAGTTTGCAACCAAGTCAGACCTGGAAAGAATGTTTTCCTTTGACAAAGACCAAGTCCACAGAAGAAGAGAGATAATGTCCACAGAAGAAGAAAGATAAAACACACAAAGAAGAGAGAGCAAGGTATTTAATCAAGACTATTGAGAGAGAAGAGATTATTTCATGTTATATGTGTTTGTAACCAGTAAAGCCTTTAAAAATCTAAGAAGTTTGTGGACAAGTCTTTTGTTCGGGCTGTGTTCCTGGAGCCAGAGATATTTCACTACATGCCAGTTCATAGCATTGCTCTGGGGACGAAACAGTATGCAATCCCCATACTGAACCATAAGAACATAAAAGGAACCTTGCTGTATCAGGCAACAGTCCATGTCTCACACAGTTGTCCTGTCTTCCACAGTGGTCCACCAATTGTGTCTGGGCATAGGTTGCCACGGGGAGGTAATAAGCTTTCCTTTGCTAGAGGTCTTCAAAAAGAGACTGGACAAGACATTTGTCTGGGATAGTTTAGGGAATCCTGCGTTGAGCAGGGGATTGGACTCATTAACCTTAGAGGTCCCTTCCAACTCTATAATTCATAGAATCATAGAATTGGAAGGGACCTCTGGGGTCACTGAATCCAACCCCCTGCTCAATGCAGGATTTCTTTGATTCTCCAGCAGAAGCAACTGAAGGGTTTGCTTTTATCTTATACTTGAAGCTCAAAAGCAGTTGCTGGGCCGCTTCGTGAGACAGGATGCTGGACTAGATAGGCTGAACTCTTCCTATATTCTGTGTTCTTATGTCTCCAAGCACTTCTTCAGCATGTTAACCACTTCTTCTGATTTAAATGGCACAACGATAATACCTCACTCCAAATATCCGGATGAGCTTTCCTAGCAGCTTTGTATAGATATTAAAGAGCATAGGAGACATGAGAAGCTGCAAGATTTGGATAAGAGAAAGCAGGATAGGGTTCTGCAAATGCATAGTGATCAGTTTCACAAATGGACTTAGTATCTGTTTTAATATTATTAACATTTAACATTATTATTATTTACATTTTACATCCTAATCTCAGATGTACTTAGAAGATGAGACTAGATTGAATGTCATGTCCCCAAACACAATAATTGTAATTCTGATAAGAGTTCCTTTGGTTTTTGGAAGTAGCAGATGAAGAGAGATAAGGAGTGAAGATTTGTAAATCATGAGTTGCCTCAACTGGGCTTGGAGATATTAAGGAAATATTTGGGGAAAGGGCTAGATTCGTTTTAGAGGAACAATGAAAGCTATTGTTGGGTACCACTAAATAACCACTGAATCTTGGTTGACTGCGTGGGCACCTCCATAAACACCTCCCTGCAGTTTTCTTGGCAGAGATACAGAAGTGGGTTGTCATTGCCTACTTAAAGCTCATTTCAAAAATTTGCATCCTTGCATCCAGTATTCATGTTGAGATAGGAATAGGCAGTTTGTTGGATAGAACAAACCCCATTCAAGTTAGCTCTGGTTGGCATTTGCAGTCGTAGAAGAGAAGGCACAATTAATTCTAATCCTCCAACTATTTTTTGCTTATCGTGTCAGTCAATAATACTGTCACAAAAAATTGTAATTCCTGTTCTTATATTTCCACTGTGGCTACATGTTTCACATTCATACCTTTAATTAGTTTTCTTGTTGTTCCAGAACTATAGTTGGACTACTAGAATACTAGGCTGCTACGCACTGTGATTAAAAGGGACATATTCTCAGAAAAAAATATTGATTCATAAATAAGATTTTAATGTGGCTGTTGATTGTTGCAGACTGATTTTCAATAACTATGTATGAAACTAGTTTCAATAACTAGTTTTTTTCTCAGTTTTTATGCTGACTTTTGATATGAATATTTACCTGTTAGGAAATGTTTTTATTGATCCTGGTGCCTCTTATTATCTATATACCAGCTGTAGGGTCACACATTTCAGGCATTGCCCAGCAGGCTGCTAAACTTATGGGTTGCAAACAGATGCTCAATCTGTTTAAGGTAAATCATACGTAGCTTGCTTGTATCATGTATTGTTGTTTTATTTTAAACAGAAAACTATACTTTAGCAGAGAGCTTGTTGAAGAATATACTTGAAGTATACAACTTTTTTTGTTTTGTTTCAACATAACTCTACTTATCTATAACTTGTGAGTCTTATAACTTATTTACATCATATATAATGTCTAAAGTTGCTAGAGTCCATCTTTCTACTACTAGCTTGAATAGAGCGTGCATGTGATATACAATCTGTTACAGCAGAATTATCCAATCAGTAGTTCCCATTCTGCAACTCTAATATACAGTACACAGAAAATTAACCCTTTTATGCTGAACTGATGTGCACTTGCAATAATATACCAACATGTATTCCTTGCTCATTGTAATTGTAACTGAAGAAAAGTTACACTTAAACTCTTTTGTTCTTTTTTGAAATTGATTAAGTGACCTCAAACTTTTCATCATGGAATTGATTTCTTATACTTGCTGACAGTTACCGTACTGTGCAGTGCACATTGACTCTATTCATTTGAGACAGCTTGACTGCTGTTATAGTATCCCAGTTAGTGAACGATTCATACTCAAATCTGTGAACATTTAATTTATATTTTTTATGGGAACTACTTTACACATACGTTAAGCACTGTTCCCACATATGTGCAGGATCTTAAGAGCTTTTGAGTTTTGTTTTACTGATAACCATGTGGGGAAACATTTGGCTGATCTTAGAAGAAGAGTTGGCTTTTCTACCCCGCTTCTTTCACCCATTTAAGGGGACTCAAGGTGGCTGACAAAGCTTCCTGTTCTTCCCCCCACAATATTCACCCTGTGAGGTAGGTGGGACTGTGAGAACTCAGAATACAGCTGGGACTAGCCCAAGGTCACCCAGCTGGCTTCATGGGGAAGTGTGGAATCGAACCTGGTATTCCCAGATAAGAGTCTGGCTCCTTAACCACTAGACCAAACCAGTACAAAGTTTCCTTATTAAAAATATAAAAGGCCCATAGTAAATAGCTTTATTACAGTACAAGCTGTAACTAAGCAAGTGGCAATAGTAGTGTGCAAAAAGCAAAAATAAAACACTTTCAACTTGGAGCAAGTTAGTCAAATGGTAGGAGTGGGAGAAAATTAAAGATTGAGAAGAAAAGTAGTGAAGTAAAGCAACTGTCTTCAGGAATCAAGGGAGATTTACCTTTCTCAAGGGCTTCCCTTACTCAGAGACTGAATTCTCAGCGATTAGCAGATATATCAAGGCACAAGCACACATAAACACAAGCCAGCCCAGGAGTATTGCAACATTCAGAAAAACAGGCTTATGGGTAAGGCAGAAGTGTCAACACTCTGGTTAATTCTCACCTTTCAGTACCAGAAAAGTGAGGTATAGGGCCTAGAACTCAATATGCTAATCAGTCTTGCTTTTCTCCACGGCTCAGCCTTTTAAGTTCCATTATCTGCCTAACCCTTGAGTACCATGAAGATCAAGCAATCTTGGAGCAGTAGGGAGGGAGAACAGATTTTCCTTTTGACATCTGGTTGAGATGTCCGTAAGCAATTGGTGGGCCACTGGATGAGACAGGATGCTGGACTAGATGGGTTGTGGCCTGATCCAACAGGGGTTCTCTTAAGTTCTTATCTTTTTAAGAATAGATTCAGGCAATCAACCCTATAAGAAAAATTGGCTGACAGATAAACCATTTGGAAGAATGGGTGTGTCATTTATGTATGCTTTTATTTTATGTTGATACAAGTATTTTTTCTATTTTTTTCTTTGTTTTGTTTATGTTACTGTATATAATGTCTATAACATCTAATAAAAATTGCTATTAAAAAAACAGAAATTATACTCTTTTGGCAGACAGAATGAACAGGGAGGCTTGTCAACATTCAGGATGTCCAGTTCACATAAACAGGCTGCTTTAGTCCAAGTATTAAATTTGTCCAAGTATTATGCCAAACCCACAGACAACAAACACAGTCGAAGTTCAGGATCAATGGTCCTGGATGTGTGTGTATTTCACTTACAGACCTCTGTTTCCTTAAATGGGAGCCTAACCTAAATACAACTCCCACTGCTGAAAATAGTCTCTTGCCACCATCTAGACCTGCTCCCAAGGTTCTGATAGGGATCCATATGTGTGAGTATGCATCTGACAATTAATTTTCAAACTTAAAGGAAACAGTGGTCCTGAGTATTAGAAACTTCGAAGTGTTTTAAATGTTAAATACAGGCAAGCATGTTTCATATAATATTCCAGTAATATAGTTCCATAAAAGGATTGGTGAGATGAACTTAATGTCTGAAGTGTCACTGGTAATTGAAGATGTAGGATAAAAAAAATCAAGTAGATCTGAGCTTGAGGAGCAGTAGCTTAAATTGTTTCCATTGTGTTTTCAAGTCAAGGGAAAAACAAAGCACAGTCCTAGAATCCTGCAAAGGTCAAACTAATTTTCAGATGTTTGGCAATGTGTAATTTTGCTAGCAATGGAAAAACAATTGCATATTGTCCATAGTTTTCCTTTACTACCAGTTTTTTCACTGCTAAATTTGAGGCTTTGGACAATATTGTGCTATTTTAATTTAGTTTAGTGGGATTTATCTGCAGCCCAGAAGTCTCCACTAACAGTTTGATTTTGCTGTCAGAAGACATGCTTTTAGGTACCAATTGTAGATCTATCTTTTTACCTCTCCAGAGTTAATGATCATTTGCTTGTTTGTTTCACTGTCCTTGATTTTAATAATCGTTTTATATGATTATTATGATTTAGCTGTTTTTTTGTTGTTATGTTAATTGCTTTGGGATTATATTTTAATGGAAATCTGTATATAAATAAAAGAAGGTTGTTTGGCTGTCTTTGGGTATCAATGGAGCTATTGATTCCATGTTGTTTGAATCCAAATCTTAATGTTTGTTGCTATGATTAATTGTTTACAGAATACTGTAGAGGTGTGAAAAGGCCATGAAGCTCAAGTGTAAACGATAAAGGCTAAACTATAAGTGCTCCAAACTGTGACAAATAATATATTAGGTATATGCTTGTCTTTCATGGTGCTAATGATTTAAGATAAGGCTGTGTTATAGCATCTGACTGTAGTATTCTGTGACAGGTGCCATTTGATGATGAATTATAAGGAATAACTTACCTAGTCACCAATGTTAACTTTTTACAGATGGTTAAATTGGCACTTCATATAGATAACTGAACATCTTTCAGGCTGGGGCTGGGGCTGGGGCTGGGGTGGGGGCGGGGGCGGGGGGGGAAAGAAGCAGGACACTTCTAATGCCATTTGCTGGGATTCAAGAGCAGGAAAAGGTTTGTCCTTGTCTCTGTTTGAGATGCCCATGAGCATTTGGCGGGCCACTGTGTGCGGCAGGATGCTGGACTGGATGGGCTGTGGCCTGATCCAGCAGGGCCTCTCTTATGTTCTTGGGTACATAAAAGAAAACTTTTGTTAATAGATCCGCAAAACAATCTTGGTACTATTTTTGTGTGAGTTCCATGTCAGAAGTGTGGTGTCAAAACAGGATCCATGTAAATTGAGCAGCTCTCTTTGGTGTAGTTAGGGGAACCACGGCAAAAATACCCATTGCTTTTCATTGGTTTGAGCCACCTGCCTGACAATTATATTGATTTGAATGGGAAATTGGCCTCTCAGTGCAATTCAAGGAAGCACACCAAGGCCAAAGAGCTCCTGCAATGGGGCAATGCCAAAGCATACACACACTGTGCCTGAAATCTACATCATGCAGATGCCAGCGTGATGCTTGCCTGTCACCGAAACAAAGGATTTTTAGAGACTGCAATGGTGAAACTCATTGATATCACACAGGAAGCCACACCCATATATAAGGTTTTTTGCACAGACTGTAATGCTGAAAACCTCAGGTGCCACTTGCCCAATTCCAGACAAGAGATTTTACGTGGCTCCTAGAGCAGGGAGAAGATCCTGCCAACCTGCGGCATTGTCTTCTTTCCTTACCGGTAGGGTGTACACGAAACCATTTTTCACATCCGATTCAGTGTGAATTGAATGTGGAAAAATTTGGCTTCTGCCAAATCCCACCCCCACGAATGTGGGTGGCTTTGTATTTGTGCACAAATATTCAAACCCAAGCTTCAACTGATACCTGAATATCCAGTGTGCAAACCACTAGGGCCTATGGTCGTAGGCCCAATTCAATTTATCTGCAAATGTCAGAATTTGTAGCTATTTGTACGAATTCCAACTTTGTCATATATTTGTGCACATCCCTACATACCAGTGATCCACCCCACTCCCCTTCATTGACTTGTCAGTCTAATTTTCAGGTCTGTATGTTGGCCCAATACAAGGTAATAGAGTGGTTTGGGTGGAAATCCATACAGCAGCAAATCAATGGGGACACATAAATGGAGGCATACCAGTTTGTTGGTTGTGAAACTACACCGTTAGAAACTATAAGTTGAGGTATAATTGCACTTAAACTATAGTCAAATGTAGTAAAAAAGCTTGCTATCAGCACAGATATTTCTGGCAATTATCTTGAATTTCAAGCTTTATTTTTTTAAAAGCCCATAGTAGAGGAATTGAAGTATTTTAGCTGACTGACTATAGTCATGAGTTCAAGAGTGGAAACAAAAGGCCTGAAACTGCATGGAAGGCTGATTATTTGTGGCTCAATATGTTATAGTTTTACTGATTTTCTGTGTTTCCTCCCTTTCAATATTATGGAATGCTATATACCGTATTTTCCGGCGTATTTCCGGCGTATAAGACGACTGGGCATATAAGACGATCCCCAACTTTCCAGTTAAAATATAGAATTTGGGATATACTCGCCGTATAAGAAGACAACACCCGGCATATAAGACAACCCCCAACTTTTGAGAAGATTTTCCTGGGTTAAAAAGTAGTCTTATACGCCAGAAAATACAGTAATTGTATACTATAGTTTTTATTGTTACTATATATATATTTGTGATGTCTCAACATTTTTTGAACTTGGAAACTATCTTGAGCACATATTTTAGGAAGATGGTATATAAATAAATGCAGTACAGTAAACCAATGGAATAAATGATTCTTTCTTTTAAACAATTTAACTTTTAGTTTTGATCTAGTATGTGATTCTTAGTGATTCTTTTCCAGTTCATATCCTTTTGGTACAAAATTATGTGGTTGTAAGACTCTTATTCTTTACTAACATGCTCTGAAAAAGTGTGTTATCAAAAAGCCTTTTTATTATTCAAGGCCATAGTAAGTAGCTTTTTCTCTTAAGTCTCATGACTTAATTAGCCACAAATGTTTGCTGTGGTGATTGCTTTAATGCTGACTACACTTGTGCTTCCTTTTTGAGAACATTCATATTACATGGTTACATGCACTGCATTGCCTTTAGTAAAATGTTAGCACAAGTTTCTTCTGCATCACAGAGAGTATGATTATAGGCTACATTGGAAATAATTTGCTAAGTAATAGCTGAGCTATTTTCATGTGCAAAATGGAGCTGTATCCATCACTGTTGGAGAACCCAGATAATGAGAAAAATGCTGTAAAGAAATAAAACAATAGAATCCTAACAGTATTTGCTTGAAATTCTTATCCTGTAGAACTAAAAGTAAATAACTCTTATCTGGAATAAAGATCCAGGCTAGCTCGGAAACATATCAGGTCGTATTTAGGTACTTTTAGACAGTGGCCATGCCTCCACTTCCAGGTAGATGCTGCTCTGAGGAGAGATGCTGTGGGAAACAATGCCTACCTCATCCCCGTTTTGGAATGAGGAGGCACCCTTTTCTTCAGGATGGAAAGAAACTTCCCTGCAATGAAGATGCTTTTGTGAGCAATCTGGCCAGAAAATGACCCACGCAATTGCTTTAATGATGCCCATGCTGCTGAAAATAAAAGCATTTTTGGAAAATGGAGACAGGTCCCTCATCTAAGTAAGGCTCAGCCGGAATGGATAGTTGTGTTGAGTGCAAGACACTATATATAGCTTTGGGTGTAGCTTTCAGATCAGAGATGCTCCACGTTTCTTCCCACTTCTATGGTCCTTTTTAGATCATCTAAAAATGAGAAAGAGACAGTCTTCTAAAATTGTGTTTAATGTGATACATATAACCTATGCTGTGGTGCAGAAGAGCTGATGCTCACTCGGTTTTACCCTCAGGTAAACCTCCCCATTCCTGCTTTGCTTAAAAGTCTTTTTTCCCCCCATTCTCATGCACAACATGGGATTCCCCCCTGGACTGAACAAACACAAGTGGTCTCTTGCTGTTTTCCTGGTTTCTGTAGTGTGCTTCTGTAATTCTTGCAAGTTACAAAAAGTCTGCATGCTGTGCAGATTCCTTTTTTCTGAAAGAAAGCAATGTCTCCAGTTTTGTTCTCCATGAACATTGAGATATGGTAAACATATCTGACTGTTGCACCCAGTACTGTGTAAGAGCTGAGCAGCTACAGAGTACAAGCAAGAAGCATAGTTTGGAGGACTTTGAAATATGGTTGATGGAATAAATTAAGATGACATGAAACATAACGTGCCATTTTGAAATAAGCTAACAGAAGGGTACAAATAAGAACACAAGTCCTTTTTGCTCCCAATTTTCTGTAAATTTTTTATAAACAGTATAAAGAGCCTTGGGGCTATGCAAGAGTAAAATGAGATGTCTGGAGATCTTAATGATAGCTGTATAGAGGGAGATGAAAGAAAAGAAAAAAGAAGAAAGGAGCATAGTGTCAGTACAATGAATAGAAGATATGGTAGAAATAAATATGATAAAAAATTGGCAGCAGTCCTAAATGGGACATGAAGACATTGTGATCCCCTAAATAAATGTTTTATATGTGTCTACAAGAAGGAACCCTTGATTAGTCTTATAGGAATCCTTCCATGTAAATTTGAATTGCCTTTCATAAGTGCATAAGGTGGTGCACGACCGCAGCTGAAAGCCTCACATGAATGCTGCATAATCTTGTGTGCATAGAAGATGCCAATTTTCTGTTTGAGGCTTTGTTGCACCTGGCAGAAAGCAATTAAAGTAAGTTGCCCATGTTGCTGCCTTCTCCCCAGACAGCTGTGGTAAAGACACAGGAGAGTGGCAGATGTTGCTTTTCATGCTCTGGGTGATAGACCCCTCTGAATGCACTACGAGTCTATGGATTTGGGCTACAGTCTCAGTTGGTGTGCTGGTTTGCAGATCCAGTGACCCACAGGCTCTTCCCAGGCAGCTATTTCTGGCTGTGTAGATGGACACAAAATGAGTCTGGCACTGGCAGATTTTGAAGCAATGCTCAGCCTTTTTTTTCCAATGTTGTAGTCATTATATTTGCTCTCAGTTCCAAAGAAAACAAAGCAGACTGCATTCCCATGGGTGCAGGAACTGGAACTGCGTGTGGAACAGTGGAAGGATTTTACTTCAAAGGAAAGGTAAACTCCACATTTTTAATATTCTATCTGGAGGCAACCTGTGTCTGAATTGTCAGCCATGCATTTGGTTCTTGGCTATTAAACTTGTCCATTCAGTAGACTGGAGTTGAATTTAGTAATGAAAACACTTTGATTGGGCTTCTTGAAAGGCCACCATTGTCCCTGGGATTATTTGGGCAGAAAGGAGGAGGGAAATATTTTTGTTGGCCAGGCCCTACGCGCTCACAGGACTGTAAGTTTTGGCCATGTAGATGCAGCCACAGTACTTTTTGCTTACCATATTTTCTGGTGTATAAGACAAATGGTCGTATAAGACGACCCCCAACTTTCCAGTTAAAATATAGAGTTTGGGATATACTCACCGTATACGAAGACCACACCCGGCGTATAAGACGACCCCCGACTTTTGAGAAGATTTTCCTGGGTTAAAAAGTAGTCTTATACGCCAGAAAATACAGTATTTTAAATCTCTCTCTCTTGATAACTTTAAGTCATTTCTTCAAATTAAGGGAGCTTGTTTTATAACTGTGTCGAGTATGTGTATCTCTTGTGTCCAGATCAGGGGAACACATTTCAGCAGACCTCCAGGGGGCTGAGGTCCAGAACTTTAGTTCCTGAGTATCAGATGCTGGCGCTGAAGCTCACATGAGCCTTGGGACAGTGTAAGGCAGCGGTTCTCAACCTTCCTAATGCTGTGACCCCTTAATGCAGTTCATCATGTTGTGGAGACCCCCAACCATGGGGGAGGGGCAGCTGGGAGAGGGGAGGGAAGGGCGGGACAGTGGGAGAATTGTCATGACCCCTCTGAAAGGGTAGTTTGACCCCCTTCTTCCAGGTTTAAGACCTGGCATGGAAGGAGGACGACTTGATGACCTCTCTCCCTGGGTTTTATGGAACTTTATAGCATATTATTTTGTTTATTTGTAATTATGTCTTATGTATTTTTGATGTATTACATATTCCTTACTACTTTATTTTTTTATGGCTGCTGTTGAACCACCCTGAGTAATTTATTAGAAAGGCAGAATACAAATACATTGAAATAAAATGAAAATATTCATCGTCATTTACTGTGGGGGGTGGAGGAGTTTTGGTCATTTCTGTTAGCTAAATGAATGGGGAAGAACTTAAAAGAGGGAAACCTTGGGAATAAGCAACAGAGAAGAAGAAGAAGACGAGTTGGTTTTTCTACCCTGCTTTTCTCACCCATTTAAGGGGACTCAAAGCGGCTGACAAAGCTTCTATTCTTCTCCCAACAGAGGCAGCTCATGAGGCTTTTTTTGTTTCTGTTCTGGTACTTTGTTGGTTGAAAACCACATACGTTCTTATTAATGGCCTTGTGGTTTCAAGGACACAGTTTTAATTAAAATAAAATAAAAATAGGAAGTTAGATAACACAAAGGTCTATGCGTTCTTTCCCCCCCTTTTTTTTTAATGGCTGCATGAATGTTAATGCCTACGATTTGTAATAGTAGTATATGAGTGTGGGCCTGTTGTGCTTGACCTTATTCTATGGCTTCACAATGGAATAGTCTCATTATTTGTTTTGATATTGGCTAATGAACACAGACTGTATTGACTATATGTCTTACTCCATCTGATGAATTTTCCGTTGTATCGTGTCACCAAATCGCCTGTCACTCATTCTTTTTATGTTAATATCAGTGTGTATTCCAGGTATCGGATTTGATCCATCCTTCTGCTGTCATTTACTTGTCAGAGTCTGCTGCTGTATCTTCTCTATGGTTCTTTTAGCAAAGTAAGCAGGATATTTTTTCTTCTTCCTTTGTCTCTCCCCCCTCCCCCCCCGGGAAAAGGAGACATTTCTTACAGATTAAAATTGGTTACACACTGAATATCTTAGCACTTTTAAAATTTCAGTGTATGAACAGTTTGCTCTTAAACGTAACTCCTTATTAGTTTGAATTCTTTTTTCTTTTTTAAGAAATAGCCTTTAGGAAGCCTTTGTATAAAGTATCAATATGCCAGTCCTCCATCCAATTCGTCCTCAGAGGCACCATACTAGTCAACCCTGGCAAACAACTCTATGGCTGCTTACCAAGTTGCTCCCAGTGTTACCATTTGGAAGGACAATGGGGGTAGCTCTTTCTGTCCTACATGAATTTAAATTATTTTTTTGAACCAGAACTGTGTGGAGGATTGAGAGGTGAGAAAATGCAATCATCTTCAGAAAGAAGCTTGTGTGTAAATTAATAAATAACTTACTTCTGCTTTCATTCCTTTTTGCAGTGATATCTCTATCCTTGCATATCCTCATCTTTTAATCTTTTGCATCTGCATTTTTTCCTGTTTGGTTTAATATCCTGCACTTCCTTCAGATGGCTCAAGGTAGCAAAACATCTTAAATCTCAGTCTTAAGTTAAAGAAACATATAGCTAGAATTTAAAAAAACAACAGCATGATAATAAAACCCCATCCCTGCACACAAGATGTATTTTGAATCAGTAAACTACTGATCTTTTAATAGGTGCTTTTGGGAAGGGATCCATCCATAAATGGCTTTTATACAATACATTTAGAATGTTTTATGTGGAAACAGAAATAATGAGATGGGGAAGGTCAGGAAAACAGATTTTCTTCAGATTGAGAATGTTTCAAAAATGATAGGTCATCTGAAAATTTTTGATTCTAGACCCACCTCTCTTGAGATGAGTTTGAAAAATCCAATATCACCACCCTATTTTCAGGATTTGATTTGAATAGAATATCTGAAAATTCAATTCGATTTGAATCTGTAAAATTTTTATTTACCCAAACTTGATTCAAATTAAGCAAATTTGAATCTATTTGTTCGAATTTTTGGTTTGAATTGCTCTTACGAATGTTGACAACATTTGTATGGGCCAGTATGCATTGTTACACATCCCATCCGCATCCATACACATCCATATGCATCCCGTATTTGTCCCATACAAATGCGTACGGATGTGAGAAAGATGCGTATGTGCAAGTATACATCGTGTAGGAACCTGTACACATACGAATGTCCAAATAATTCAAACGAATAGATTCAAAAATTCAAAATCTGTTTGAATGTTTAAACTCAAATTTATGGACATTCAGTTCGAATTAAGATGTTGAAATTAGGATGAATTTGATCAAAGTTGGAATGTCTTCGAATATTCGTGCACATCTCCCAACATTTATCTCCCCTGCATCCCTGTTTTGGTCAATATTTTGAAAATGCGAGTCCCCATAAAAAGGATCGTTTGTTTCAAAGGCCATGGAAAATCAAGCACAATGCAAACCAACTCCCTTTCCGTATTTATATGTGAGTTAAAAATCTTTATCCCTGGCAAGGTTAAGGAAGAGAAGGAAGAAAAACGATTTAAGGTATGTGAAGGGAACTGTTGGACAAGCCAAGAGATCTTGCTTAAAAAGGTTGACACGAACCCACATAGTCAGCTACACCTGAAATTGAAACCATGTTCAGTTCTTCAAAATGACAGCACACATCATCAAAATGAACAGGCATTTTCTTTGCAAAGCTGTGTTTTCTGTGTTAGATGACGTGGAAGGAAAACTGCTTGTCACTTCACAGGTGCACTATTTTATTCTGAAGATGGATTGATGATGTATTCAAATGTAGGTGGAGTTGGGCCCTAGAAGTTGACTTGGCTCAATAATGCTTACAGTAGCAACAACAGGTTAACCAAGACATAGTTTTACCTTGCCCTTTCTTACATAATTCTGATGCGAAGTCTGTGAATAACTTAGAAAGGCTTATGTGTGGATGTTTAGGATTCCATTCTTTCTGGGCTTAATTAAAATGAGGTTCTAAATGACCTTTAAAGAGCTACATGATCTGGCGCTAAGATAGTTGAAGGATGGCTTTCTCCTATTTGCAGCTGTCTTTGCGTTAAAGCCTTTTAAAGCTGCATCTGGTTGTCCTACTTGTGCCTGTGCCAGGGCTCTTAATTCCTTTCTAAGAGAGGCCTTCTAGTACAGTATGAAAAACTTCCTTCTGATTCTGTTGTCTGGCCTCTAGCAACTGGTTCCATCATACCTAATTCTGTGCAATTTTCTTTTATTTGCATATGTGTGTGCATGGTGCATGCATGCAGGCTGTTCATTTTTAATTGTTCCAGTCTGTTTGCCTTCTAGGTTTTAATTTCTGATTCTTCATTTAATGGCAAAAAGGACCAGTACCTCCCTTACAGACAAATAGCCTTTCAAGTCTATGATAAGATATAGGAGCTTTTGAGTCCAAAGGAAAATTCAAAACAACTAAAAGAAAAAAATAAGATATGCATTCCTGTCCTCTTTTTTTTTATATATCTACAATGTATAATTGACCCCAGACATGAAGGGCCTTTACCCACTTGTTCTGGGCAAACAGAGCCTAGGGTGGGGTGTTGCAGCCGTGGTTGTGCACAGTGTTGCCCAGTCACAACAGAAACAGTGTTGTACATACCTGTTGCCACAGTGAGACTATTGCTGCAATTGCATTTATCCAGTGCTTGGGGAAGTACTGGATAGGTTTTGGATGCATCAGGCATTGCAAACCTTGAACTGAGCCAACCTTCATGCCAGGAGAAAGTGCAAAAAGGCTCCATGTGTTATTAGGTTTATATGTCATACTAACAAGGAAAAAAAGTGCAAGTGTTTGCATTCTTCAATTCTTACTAAGTCCCTGCAGAAGAATGGGACAAAGGTAATCGTGTCTGAAACTGTTGTTATTTTCCAGCTCAGTAAAATTACACACAACTTTTCTTACTGTAGTAGCCCAATGCTTTTGCAAATGCAACATAGAAATTATTTATTTATTTATTTATTTATTTGTATTTCTATCCCGCCCTATACCCGAAGGTCTCAGGGCAGGTTACAATATTCTATTAATCTTAGACATATATCTTAGAAATATATATTTTATATTTAAAAAATCAAATGAATATTGCAATTTTTCTTCATTATATATTTTAATCATTGTTTGATGGCTGCAACCTATGGTTATTGGCTGCAATTAGTGGGTAGATGTTCTTTGTATTTGCTAATGGTAGCTTTTTGGCTTTTTTGTTCGGGCGATTTTGTTTATTTGAAGACTCTTCTTGTTATTATCTGTCTTCTTAAGTTATAATTATTGCCCAAAAGTGTTAGGCTGAGGTGTAATTGCCTAAGAGGTGTTAAACTGAAGTGTTAATCTTTCGTGGTTATAAGGATGTTCTGGGACTTCTTTTTTGCTGGAGGGATACTGGGAGGATTAGAAGGAACTTTTGGAAGTATGAGTTCTTTGTTGGATTGTTGGTCTGTCCTTTTGTTTGCTGCAAAATTGATTCCGTGTGAAGTGTTCTGCATTGTCTTTTGTAAGAGATTTGTACATGGGTTGTGGTCAATGTGTGTGTTTGTTCTGAGTTGATCTGGTGTTTGGTTTGTTGAAATTCTCTTGCTTTCTTTCAATTATTTTGCTCTAATATTTCTACTATGCCCTATGGTGCCTCGTGTTTAAAGTATTTATTGTATTTATTGTATTTATTGCAAAGTATGAATCTATTGTATAATACGTATTTAATTGCAGTTAAGGTTGAAGAAACGGATAAGCAGTGGGTGGAGTTTATGCAGATTACCCTAAAAGGGAGGGGGAGTAACCCACAGGAGCAGCCAATTAGAAGTGGCACATGCTGAGCAGAAAGTATAAAAGGCGATGCCACACTGAAAAAAACATTCTATGCTTTGTTTTCTTGGTCCAGGGTTCATGAGGGGGCTAGTAGCACTTGTGCGGGAAAAGAAACAGAGATAGATCCAGGTCTTCTGATCTTGGGAAGGCAGATACAGGGGATCCTTAACACTAGCTCGAGGCTAGACAAGCTGCGTTGATAAAATGAATCCTTAATTCCTTGCTTTATTTATACCTGAGGTGTAAACAATAAAGAACACTTTCCTTGTTTTGACAGAATTTGTTTTATGGTGTTTATTTCCTAATGCTATATACAAAACGTTAGTGAAAAAGGGGATTCTGTAGCTTTAAGGGAGAGAGAGTGAAGAGAGAGAGAGAGAGCCGTGCCACGGTCAGCTGCTACAGGAACCGCTTTACAGCTCAGTAATAGGGAAGGAGTGAAAGTGACGTTCCTCGCAGTGCAGGGCTGAGAAGGGCTTGGCTGAAACAGCTTCTTTAACGCTACCTAAAGCAAATAAAATATAACAGAAGGACTGGAGGGTCCAGAAAGTTAAATACCCACTCTGACTGGGGAGTGTGCGCCACATGCCCCAGCTGAAACTGTGGTTGTGTTCATCATCCCTATGCAATGCTGTTGATTTTTTTATCATACCTCTTTACTGCCAGCTGATGTTCATGTAGGCACTTGATCTTCTGCTGGTCTTCATAGGAATGAAATCACCCAGACAAAGAGCTGTCACTGGCAAACCCAAAGAACATTCACACACCTATCACCACCAATTAAAGAAGAAACTTTACACTGAGGATGCTGCTTGGTGGGAAAATGTCTGCAGAGAAACATATCTACAATGGATTAAAGGTTATCATCTCAGGTAGTGATAGAGAATCAGCTCTAGAGAGGCAAGAGCTAGAAGACACCGGTTTCAATCAGAAAGCCCTCACCCTACACTTACCTCTGTTTTTTTCTGCTTGTTTGAAGCATTCCTGCTCATCAGAATCCCTTGCCAAAGGCAGGTGTACTCCTTCGTGCATGCGGATCATATAGGTGCAAGGGAAATGTGCTTCAGCCAATGCTGTCTTCCTCTTGTGTTGGTTCAGACGTACGTCTGACACTCTTCAGCAGCACAACAGAGTAATTGCCTGGGTTTTCCCTAACTATAAAATGCACTCAGTGACACAGCCATAACTGGCTAATATGACAGGCACCTGGAGCAACTGAGGTCTACATCAGCATGGGGAACGTAGGTCCATATTCTGAAATATTATCCAGAATAAGGTCTAGTGGAGAAAGGGCTTAGGATAATAGTGCTATAGCTTCAAGCATAGTTTGGAGTTTTAAGAGAATTTTCTTGAAATATTTATTTATATAGACATTTATATATGTGTGTGTGTGTAAGAGAGAGTGTGTATATAAGCTCACTCACATACATACACACACCTGCATCCTGCCCGAACATCTTACAGCACTATTACTTACAAAAGATAAAACATGTAAAACATAGTCATTTTAACAGCCTAGGTTAGGAAATATTGCCTAAAACGTGCACTTTGTGACTTTGATGGTTTCTGTACTTACCTTAGTGGGCTAATGCAGCAGGATTGGCCCAGCCTTGAACTGATCCAGTGGTGGCATAAGCCTCTTGCATTTGGAAGGCATTGTCGGTAAAGCTAAAGGTACTGGCAGGGGCCACTGAAAATCCTAGCTTCAGTTCCTCTCAGGGATGCATTTCATCAGAGCAGTTTGGTGTGCCACTAAAATGTATCCCCATTAGACCATAATAGGGAGCTGGGTGCCCTTCCACATGTCTCCATGTTCTAATCTAAATGCTCCTGGAATGACAGTAGACTTGTAAAAAGGGAGGGGGAGTAACCCACAGGAGCAGCCAATTAGAAGTGGCACATGCTGAGCAGAAAGTATAAAAGGCGATGCCACACTGAAAAAAACATTCTATGCTTTGTTTTCTTGGTCCAGGGTTCATGAGGGGGCTAGTAGCACTTGTGCGGGAAAAGAAACAGAGATAGATCCAGGTCTTCTGATCTTGGGAAGGCAGATACAGGGGATCCTTAACACTAGCTCGAGGCTAGACAAGCTGCGTTGATAAAATGAATCTTCAGATGGGTGCCAAAGCAGTAGATTCACTTTCAGCATCCAAAAATTATCACGCTGCCAGGCTGCTCAAGGAAAGATTGAAATTAAGACTTCTTTGGCATCCCACGTGGCTTCTTTTTATCAGTTGTGCCGAAGCATCTTGCCTCATAACAAGATGATATTCATATATGAAATATTCATTTTCTGTCATAAGTCGTGCTGTTCTAAATATCTGAATAGATTAGGATGAAATTTTATTAGCATCATATTTTCCTTCTGACTCCCCTTTTTGTCAGCATTAGGAAGCTGTTAAATACATTGGCTTGAAAGGGCATGAATTTGAATAGTGTTTTCTGTGCTTTTCTTATTAAAGAGAACTAAATCAGGCTTTTTCTGCTGGGTTTAGAGCTTTAGATTTATTTCTGCTAGAATGATTTTGTTATAGAGTTATTTTTATTTTTAAAAAGTTAGAGTAGCTATTCAGTCAGAATAGGGTTTTCTGTGTGATAGTTTAGTATTTAAGTCAGTGTGTTTATTTTCAAAAGCTCAGCATTATTGTTTAGCTCAGTGGTTCTCAACCTGGGGGTCGGGACCCCTTTGGGGGGTCGAACTACACTTTCAGAGGGGTCACGACAAGTCTCCCGTCGCCCTTCCCTCCCACCTCCCAGCTGTTCCACCCCCATGTTTGGGGGTCTCCACAACATGAGGAACTCCATTAAGGGGTCACAGCATTAGGAAGGTTGAGAACCGCTGCTGCAAATCAGAATTGTGTATATGAAGCTTACTAAAACCACAAATAACTTGTAGTCTTGACTAGCCCTCTTTGCTGGCTCTATTTACTGGTATTGTCCCACTGCTACATCTGCGTTGCAACTGTATAGCACATTTTGCTGCCGCTACCTTGAATTTACTTACTGCCGAACGATGAGCACTATCAGATAAAATTAAAGTTTCCTGCCAGTTTGGACCGGGTGGCAAGAACAGCGAACGAGAGCTGAGCCTGGAGCCCAGTTCCCATTAGCTGCCCCATCCCACACCACGGAAGTCTTGCAGCTGCTGAGGAGGAAGCTGCCGACCTGCGTTTCGGGTAGGGACAATGAGTCTTTGCTTTGCATCCAGGTAAGCTTCGACTTTTCTAACTGTGGATTTTTTTCTGCTAGTATGGAAGGTACCACAAAGTGTTATTTGCACAGTAAATAAGCTGTAATTCGAAAGCCACAAAAATAGTCAGTCAATCTAATATTTATATTTCCCTCTAGTTCTCAGATTAGCATGTCTTGTGCAATTCTTATTTAACACTATATAGAGACATAAAGAAAGAGGATAGAATCCTTAAAAGACAGAAGACATGAGAAGAAAACACACACACATCTCTCCATGGATGTAATATAAAAGGAGATTACATGCATATGTGATGGGAATGTAGGGAGATACAGAATTTTTGGCAACAATTGGTGAAAGTAATAAAACAGAAAATACATGAATGCAAGCACAAAATGTCCCTCTTAATTTCAAACTATATTGTATAGGTGGAAAAGGCAAAGGCAAATGAAGAAGGAAGAGAGAATAATATGCATAAGGATTGTTTATGAGGTGAAGAAGGAACTTGGGTTGATTTGGAGAACTTGGCTTTTGAATAATAAGTAATAGTGAGAAAGAAATAGAAGAAATAATTGGGGGATGGACTGGTGAAGAAGGGGAAAATATAAAGTGTTGGTTTACCTGGAAAAATTGTAATTTATAAATACAGGTACTGTATTGTATTATGTTAATTGAATTATGAATATCCATTATGTGAAAAGCAATAAGCCAGTTTGGTCTTGTGGTTAGACTGCCATATTCTTATCTGGAGATCTCCTGGTTCGAGTCTCCACTCCCACATGACTTTGGGCTAGTCACAACCCCACCTACCTCACAGGGTGTTTGTTGTGGGGTGAAGAACAAAAAGTTTGTTACTGGTTTTGAGTCCCCTTACTTAAAGGGTGAGAAAAATAAGGTATAAAAGCCAACTCCTCCTCCTCCTCATGTTACCTTCACAGTCGTCCTGTTACTCCTTCAGTGGTTAAAGTTTATTGAATGAACCTGATCCAGTCATTGCCTCTTATCTAACCTGTGTCACAGAATTTCTGGTGAGGGTAAAGTGGATGAAGAGAACGTGTGCTGCCTTAAATTCATTAGAGGGAAAGTGAGATTTTGAAAAATACTTAAATAAGGCAAAACAATAAAGCTATTCATCTGTGTCCACTTTTTGTTGCCTTTTAAAAAGTGGCCTATTGCACATTAGTGTCTTCTGTTATTCCAGTAGTAGCAGTAAGATAGCCAAGTTCCTGCGTGACGTATTTTGAGAAAAGTAAATTACAAAGAAATCCAGATGCTTGTGTTTATGCCAGGAAATTTGGAAGGATAAACATCAGTGTATGAGACTGAATTCATTAAAAGTGCATCCCTAATTTTTGTATGATTTAAGTGTAATTAATAATGAGATGTTGTAGTGTTCAGATCATTGGCTAAAACAGCTCACTGATTGGCAGCATATGAAAGATGGAGTCTAGAATCCACTCTGCCATAGTGGGCCATACCTAAAGAGCTCTGAAATCATGTGACAGTGCTCTGAGAGAACATTGGGCACACATCACTGCAACCAGGAGGTGTTTGCCCTGATCCCAAGAATTGAATCCATTCACAGGAGCTCTCTTTTTGGAGGGAGACATGATCACGGTCTTCAAGCATCTGAAGGGCTGTCACAGTGCAGAGGGATTGTCCCTATTCTCACTTGCAGAAGGTGGGAGGACTAGAAATAATGGTATGAAATTTCAAGGGGAGTCAATACAGATATTAGGAAAAACCTCCTGACAGTGAGGGCGATCAGTCACTGGAATAGGTTGCCACAGGAGGTAGTGAGCTTTCCTTCACTGGAGGTCTTCAAGCAGAGACTGGATCTGCATCTGTCTGGGATCGGTTAGGAAATTCTGCATTGAGCAAGGGGTTGGATTCAATGACCCTAGAGGTCCCTTCCAACTCTGTAGTTCTGTGTGTGACCAGTTGGAGCAGTTGGTGAGTGTTGTAGGAGGTGGAATGACAAGGTGATAGCTGATGCCTAGTGGAACCTGATAAGGGAACCGATGAGCATCTGGAACAAAACCTGGGATTTAGTGGGATGTGAGTGGGAAAGCTGCCAGAGCATGTTGTGGAAGGGAATTCAAACAGATGAACTATTCTTTGAATTTCCATCTGTTATCTTCATTTCTGGACTAAACCCTGAACCTTTAAAGTGCTTTGATCTGAAAAATACCATGACTGCCTATATATCTATATAAACCTAGTCTATACCAAACTGGTTTGTTATATCTCTACTTCACATGGAATGGCCTATATCATCCTTCTTGTTTGCCTACACACCTGTAGAGCTACTTGTATACCTGTAAAGGCAGCTCAGGGGCATGAGGAAGGGGCATGGAACAGCCCATCCGTCCAGAGTGGTTGCATCTACTCCTGTCTTGAATATGCCCAGTCTCATGCTGAAGGGACATCAGAGAAGACATTTAAGTTTATGTTACTTTCAACTTCTTTTCCAAGTTATAGGAGAAACCTCTCTGTTGCTCTCTGTTGGGCTTGGAGTGTACATGCCCATTCAGGATGTGGATAATGTTTGAACGCTGAAGGGTAACATCAGTATCACTATAAAAAGTATGCATAGCTTGTGATTAAAATAGGAAGGATCTGCATGGCATCTTAACGGGCACACTGGAAGAACAGGGGTTCCATATGACCTCACACTCATCTAGCAAACAACCCAACAAAAATGTAAGAGTGTTGTAACAGCAGAGGGTAAGAATGTGATATGACAGTTCTTTCTCCTTCACTTCTGCTCTGCTGCCACCACTGTGATATCTGTACCTACCTTTATGGGCTTCCTTTCTGTTAACTAGCTTAGCCTTGTTTTTCATGAACAAAGGAAATGTCTACTGGGCCATTTCTGTGATAACACTGAAGCCAAAGAATGATAGTCTCCCGGCTATGACACTTACACAACCGGCAGTGACTGTGAACATGAAGACTGTGCTAATATTTAGTCCTCTTCATGGCAGGAACCATATGACTCCTGCTGTAGTGGAGCCATGTAAAAGGAGCTGGATATTTGCAAAAAAAATAAAATAAAATACCATTGCTTTTATCTTTTGTTATAGACTCTGCAAGAGGGAAGGTTCCCACTGTCCCAGTGGGTCTTGTTTCATAGTTCTGTGACTGTCATAAAAGAATAAACAAACAACAATCTTGGAAAACATGTCCTCCACTGACAAGGCTGTGATCCTTTCCTTTAAAGAAACAGGCAGAGTGTGACCTTTCCAACCAGATTAATTCATTGTTTTTAAAGTCATCTTCTTTTGAGAATGCAAAATAAGGAACAGTACAGAGATAATATTTGCCTTTTGAATTTTAAAGCCTGTTTCATGAAATAAGCTCTTTTTTAAAAAACACACATCCTTATTGCTTTCTACCTAAAGGCGCGGGCTCTTCCACAAATATTACCGTACCTCTTGCACCCTAAAATTGACAATACTTAATTCTGTCATCTAAAAAGATTTTGTACTCAAGTTTTCAGGAACTGGAACTTAAAGGAGTATCATGCAGAGCAAATTCCTTTAATTCTGTAGTGCTACTTATTCTGGGGCTGTGGTATCTAATCGTAGTTTATAGTTTCATTTAATAACACAGAAATAGATGTTTCTTAGCAGTCTGAACTAATTGTTATGTTCAAGTTTCACACTAAACTATAAACCAGAACTTTCTGTGAACAAACACTAATAGACCAGGGGCCTGTTCGCACTTGGATTTATTGTGGAATATATCCCGGAATAGCAGCCTGCTGTCTGCATGCTAGTGCAGGCTACAGCAGGCCCCCACGTGAGGCCTGCCAGAGTCTGCAATAGCATGCTTCACATAGAACCCCGTCCTGAGATAGATTCCAGAATATCGCCAAGTGCGAACAGGCCCCAGATGCTGAACCGCTGGTACTGTGTTTCTCCACCGGACAGTATTGATAAACTTTTTCTGATCAATAGTAGACAGTAAAACTTCACATAGCGCAACTTCACATAGAGTGAATTTGCACTTACTAGACCAGTCTAGCAGGTCTGATGCAGCCTGGATCCATTCTTATTGCAGGAATGGCTCCAAATTACCAGGATAACCCTCCTGCATTTGAAAATATGTCCTGGTAGAGTATCCTGTGCTGGAATTAAAGTTCTTAGCCTCACTTCCCCCTGGGGATGTAAGCTGAAATGTGTCCCCCTGTTAGACTGGGATAGGGAGGTGATAACTCTTTTGCATGCCTCCCTGGCCTGGTCTCACTGCTGCTTGGATTCCAGTAAACCTTAAGAAATAAGCTTAGTGATGCCCTGGTACAGCTGGCTATTTTGGCTACTGCCGATACCAAGCCTTCCTCCAACCCAGTGTGAATGGATCAGCCCAGAAAGTAGGTGGGCCTCTTATCTTTCTTTCCAGCATGTGGAAGAAAAGAGCTGGCAGAGTTTACTGCCCTGTACCAGAACAGCAACAACAAAAATGGAAACAGCTTAAAAGTGAACTCTGCCCAGAGAAAACCAGCACTATTAGGCACTTTACCTGGCAAAGCAGGCCATAATCAGCAAAGGGAAGGAGAGTATTAAGGGAATTAAGCTGTGTACATACTTGCTGCCCATTGCAGTGACCACCATCATTCCATTTCTATGTCCTTATTGCTTTGTAGCTGCCAGCCATAATGAGGAATACAGTTTCTTTGAAGCTCTCTTTGTATTCCTACTCTGCCATGTGTTGTCTAGATATCTGAGTTTGTTCTGCTATAACTCTTTTCCAGCTAAGTGTAATGGAAAACAAAATATGCTTTAGTCATGTATATCCCGTTTCACTTGTATTCTAGTTTGTCCATGGCAGAATTACAGTCAGTGACTATTCCCGTTTGCAAATTGTTAGCTCTGTTTCCTTGTAGAAACACTATCCCCACACGACCAAAAATGCTGCAGAACAGGAAAGACATCCTATTCCCATGCATACTTGATTGGCTAGAAGGTTGAGAACATGCCAGTTGTCTTAATAAACTTGTTACCTACTCCATGTCTCATCAGATTACTGTATAGCCTTCTCATGACTGGTAGCAACTAGGCTTTGTCAGCTGCTCTAAGCTGCTTTTGAGTGGAAAATGCATGGAAGATCCCTTTTGGTAGCTAAAATCACATTAGACCTTTGTTCCTGTGGATGTGTTGAATGGTTGAATGCTGTGATCGGCAGAGTATCAGTTGTTTAGTATTTTGTTAAATCTTAAATATTCTATGTAAGCTATTTTTGTAGAGCAGCAAAAAAAAAGCAGAACATGTTATCGGCTTTATAAGCATTAAAAAAGAGAGAAATAGGTTAACTCAGCTATTTTTCAGTAGTTGGTTGCCCAGCTAAAGGAACATCTGAGAGTAAGAATCTCAAGAGGACTAGCATTTTTTCTTTTAACTACGTACTGAATTCTAGAACAAATATACATAATTTGATTTTCAATCATACATTCAGCAAACAAAAAAAGGTAGATGCACTTAACATAACTTGCAGTGACTAGTAGTATGTTTTGTTGATGAACCTTTACAGTATAATTGCTTCTTAACTGTATTTTTGAACAGTATTCAACTTCAGTAATATTCTGCAAGTATGGCCTTCCTTTTAAACTTTTGTCATTTGCCTTTTACTAAGTTGTCTCAGGGTGCATCCCCATGGTACTTTTTCCTGTCCCTATTGTCCCTC
>MTQE01001141.1:19526098-19543085 GCA_014337955.1 Aspidoscelis marmoratus
GTGGCCTGATCCAGCAAGGCTTCTCTTATGTTCTTATGTTCTTATTTTACAATAATTATACAATACGACACACAATAAATATTTGCAACAAGCATAGGCATCATGGCCCCTATTGTGCACAACCTCCAATGATGAAAGCTGTTGCTATTGCTTGGTGCTATTCAGCCACAGAATATGTTTGATCAGTGTGGCATAAATCAAGTCATGTCAAGCAAATGGAGATAAGAACTTATTGAAACCTGCTGTATTATTACAGACTGCTTAAGACCATTGCTACTTCAACAAGTATATTGCCTGGCCTGAATTGCACTTCTGGGCATCGGCAGGAGGAGGCAGCCCAAAAAGAGAAATCAAAAGTATCAATTTCTCCAAGTCATTGTTTGTTTGGATACCAACCTGTCTGCCAGCAGCTTAAATCCAGGAAAGGTTTCCTGCTTGGAGCAGAGAATCTTGCTGAGTCAGGACAGCTAACAAGACTAGACATGTGAAAAGCTAGGAGCAATCACATTGCAGATCCTTATATGAATAGTATGATATGAGGATCTTCCCTTGGAGCATCAGGAAGTGGACATGGAAATCACTTAATAGATTGTATTTAAGAGTTGCAGGATCAAAAAACAAATAGCCCAAAATGGTGTTTCCTGGATTAAACACGTTTATGTGCATGTAACAAATTATTACCCACCACCTGCAATGTATTTTATGCCCACCAGTCTTTTCCCAGGGCAGGTTACAACAATAAAAAGATGAAAATCACAAAACAGGGTAAACCTAATGATTGCTTCTTCCAGCGGTTTCATATAGATATTAAAGAACAAACTCCTGTGGGACTCCACATGAAAGTTTCCAGGACATTGAATACAGTTTCCCATAACTATCTTTTGGAGCCCACCTCAGTATGAAACACTCCTTCCAAGTTCCAGTCCCTTAAGTTGTTCCAGAAGGCTACTGTAGTCAACGGTATCAAGGAAAACCAACAAGGTTGCATTACCTTGTCTCTCTCCTAAAACCAAATTGGAATTGGTCTAAGTAATCTGTTTCCTTTAAATGCATCTTCAGTTGAGTGACCTCCACTATCTCCAGGACCTCAACCCCAAACTAGATATTAGCAGCTGGACAATAGTTATTTAATAGCTTTTGGTGCAGGAAGATATTCTTTTGGAGAGGGTCTCTGGCCCCTCTCCCTCCTGCAGAAGCATTTATCACTCTCTGGATCTGCCTGGTCATTTTTGTTGGTCATGATGGGCAAGAATCAAGGAAACAAGTGGCGGGAAACAAACCTCTACAAGCAGCTTGTGCACTTCCACAGCCTGCTATAATTGAAATTGTTCTAGTATAAGAGGACCACATACAGGATCTCTGTAGATGGCCTCTCACTATGGAGTCCAGTCTAATCTAAAGGTGTCTCCAGACATGCTTAAACCTTCAACTGCTACTGAAGAACATGACCAGAAATGAGATGATTGGTCATGCCCAGCAGCAGCTCAGCAGCTTTTTACTGTGGCCTTTCCCTCAAATGCTGCGCTGCTGCTGCGGCTGATCACTTGCCTTCTCTAGACAACAGGAAGTGGCAGTGCAGCAGCTTCAACATTATAAGCATGTCTGGAGGTTCCCTCTGTGATTTTACTGTGAAAGTGCCTGACAAATTTATAACAGCAAGCTTCCAAAGGTAACATAAACAAATCCTTATACCTGGATGACAGTAACCTGTTAATCACTTGGAATAACTCTACTGAATGGCCATTTGAGAACCTAATGGTGCAGAAGGGGGGGGGGTTCCTAGGGTGCTTGCTGGTATGGTATACAGGCCAGTGCAGAGTCACCCTCTGTCTTTCTTGAATTGACTAGTTTTGATTCAACACAAGTTTAGCAACCTGAGGACACAAGCTATATTGATCTTTCACATTCACAACTAGAAAAACATCTTAGAAATAACCCTAAACTAAAGTTTGATATACCATAGTAATTGTATATGATAGTGGCTAATGTAGTATAGTGGTATGTTAAGTGATTTATTCTATGCAAAATGTTAAAGAATAACATAATTAGCAATTCAAACCAAAAAGCAATAAAGATCTTTGAGTGGCACTGTAAGATCTGTTTGTTTTTTTAGTAGTCATTTATTTTCACTGTCAAATATTCTCCACCTGTGTGTATATAACAGAGCTGTTTTCCAGAGTAGCTTTCATGCCCATCTCTTTTTATTTTTAGAGCATTGGAGTACACAGATGGTTCTCCAGTGTGTGAGAAAAAAAAAATGCTGAGTAGAAATGAAGAAGAAAAAGTTTAGTAAATAATATCCTTGTTAAATTAACCTATTCCTTTCTCCAGACAGTTGTTTCAAATAGTTTTAATACCTTAAGTATGATACTGTCAGTATGGAAGTCAGTGTTCACCTGTAAAACAAATTATTTTCCCCCAAATTAATAAGAGTGTATGATTCTTTCCTCTTAATGTTGCATGTTGAAATATGTGATCCCAGCATTAGTTTCCTGAAACTAGTGTCATTGAGCACAATGCAATCTGCATGGTTGTGATTGTTGTGGGAGTAGGTGTCATTGACTGCATCCACAGGTGGCAGGTGCTCTGAACAAGCCCAGAAGTGTGATGATCCAATGCCAGGCGTGCCTGCCACTGCAGCACACCCCGAGGAAGGCCTTGAACTGCCCCTGTAGTATCATTCTGTAACTGTTCTGAGGGTACCTGCAGCATCAGTACTCTCTCTGCATCTATATAGACACATGGTGGTGGCATTTGGCAGCGAGGTCCCACTTCTGAGGATTTTTCCAGCAAGGTGGAGAGTTGTGCTCTGGAGCTGAGCTTTCAACTCTAAAGATGTTGAGGGGCAAGAAGTATGTTCTGTGCCACTGAGGTGTAGAGACAGCCTTTGGTATTTAAGGAAGTCATGAACATATTGTATTTATTTTAATTAATAATATTGAAGCAAATCTTACAGTGTTCCCTAACAGAAACTTTTTTTCCCCTTAGGCCAGCGGTTCTCAACCTTCCTAATGCCACAACCCTTTAATGGACTTCCTCATGTTGTGGAGACCCCCAACCATGGGGGTGGAGCAGCTGGGAGGTGGGAGGGAAGGGCAGTGGGAGACTTGTTGCGACCCCTCTGAAAGGGTAATTCGACCCCCAAGGGGGTCCCGACCCCCAGGTTGAGAACTGTATGCTAGATATATAAAAATATGGAGCATATTTGATAAAAAGTAAATAACATGTTCTGTTTCAAAGAGGAACAATGGGTTGCTAAAAAGCATAATGGACTTTATTGTTGCCCTGTCAAACAAACAATACATGGTCATGGTTCCTTAACAGCTTCCTCACCTTCAGTCTTGCAATAGAAAATGTGAATCTGTATTAGGTTCTGTGTTTGTAGCATCTTACAAGAGTCACAATAGGATGTTACTGTTATTTTCTTTTGAGTACTTCACTGGTTCCGTTGTTGCAAACTTACCATGTTATTCAACATGCACTGGGGAACATGACATGATTGTGAGTTTCCCCAAGTCCTCTTTTTTTTTTTTTTTACATTTCTCCCCCAATTTTCTTCTTTTTTCCTCTCCCCACAGACCAAATGGCCTGCATGTAGGGCCAGAGTGGCTCTTGATCCCTTTGCTGGTTCTTTTTATGCATCTGGCAAGAACATTAGGCAACATGATTTTTCATTATTTAATTAATTTATTGGTGTTTTTATCATGCCATATATCCAAGGGTTTTGAGGCAAGTCACACTAAAGTCAACTTAAGACACAATTAAACTGGCAGGAACAATAACACTGCCTGGGGGGCTGTTTTGTCATTCAAAGGCCTGGGTAAATAGGTAGGTCTTCATCAGATACCTGGATAAATACAGTGATGGTACCTGGTACATCTCAGAGGGGAGACTGTTTCACACAGTGGGGATGTTACCTGAGAACTCTGTGTAATGCTTTGTATAAGTTTTACTGAAACCAACTTTTATCACTTCTGAGGAACACAAGGACACACATATTCTGATTCTGATTTGTATTGCTAGAATAAATCACCCAAATGTCTCTGTTTTCCTTTATTCTGTAAAAGTTGGTTTGTGGGACATGTGTGGATGGATATCAAGATTATTTACTTTGAGAGGAAGATAATGATGCCTTAATGTGTAAATAAAAAGATTTTAAGATTCAGGTTTTCTGTGTATCTTTCCAGCTTAACTGTCACTGGCAATCTATTTTGTTACGGACAGTAAACAAATTCATGAATAGGTATGGAGCCCACAAGCCAAACATTGTGTGACAAAAAAAAGTACTGTTTTATAATTTATTGAGTACAGCTGGAAGATAAGTAAAGCATGGTAATCTCTTTCAACAAAATCATTGTCGGCATAAAAAAAGAAAGTATTTTTTCCCTCTTATTATCCCCTGGGAGTTCCAAATAGGGCAACAGTCTAATATCACAATTTCATATTTTATTGGGTGGTGGACCAGGAAGAGAATGAAATGAGACTGTCTAGAATCAAACAGTTCTTTAATGCTTGTTTATAATCTTTTTTTGTAGTTTTCAGTTAGTAGCTCCGAATTTAACGTTGTTAAGCTTCAAAAATTCCCATTAAAAATTACTGCTATGATTTCTGTTGGAAGTGTAGAGTTGCATAGAAATGGTGACTGTTAGACACCTCAAAGACCATCATTTTAAAATTATTAATGGGAAACAACAAGTTTTGTTGAAAGATCCCATAATCTGCCAAGACAGCCATGAGAGTTTTTGGTAAAAAATTTATCAGTCAACTCAAATGAATAACTGATAACTTTTTTTTTCATCCTATTACCTTCATCAAGAAATAGATTTAAGCATAGTATATAGCTTATGTTTTCTATGTCAGTTCATGACTTTTGATAGTTTGGTTGAATACTGTAGCCATATGCTTTCCAGAATCCTCCACTCTTATTGCTGCACCAAGCCAAGGCAGAATTCTGAAAAGACACAGACACTTCTGGAACCAGCATGAAGTTATGATTGGCATATTGTTATTGGCAATAAGCTGGGCATACAGAATCATGATCACGAAATGTGAGATTTTGTACCCAGTCATATTAAAATATACTTTCAAAAGACAAGCCTCTGTTTTGGCTGCAAAGCAAAAGTTACAAAATAGTTAGTCTCAGGAAGCAAGCAGCCAATAGTTAGTCTCAGGAAGCAAGCAGCATTTACAAAGATTGGCTGAGGCAGAAGGAATAATCCCATCACTTCAATTTGCTCACTGTCTAGAGAATTTCTATACGAAACCAAGTAGGAAATAGAAGCTATTTTCCAACAGGAACTAGCCTTTTATTTGCAGTAAATATCTGGAGACCTCAGGCCTCTTCGCACTACAGCCGGAACGGATGTAGCGAAGAAGGCTAAGACATGTGGGAACGCTTTCCCCATTCACATGGAGGGAGGCAGGAATGTGTCTACACGCTATGTATCTCCTTTGTTTTCTTCCTGCAGTTTACCTAGCCCCTCCTTTCTCCATTCACCTGAATGGAACCTTCAGCTCCCACCTCTCTGCCCCCCAGATTAAGACTGTATAAAAACTGTACTCGGGAACAGTAAGGAATGGTCCTTTGTCGTTATGTTTTAATGATCCCCCATAAACTCTATGGTTCTCGGTTACTACAACGGCTCTTTCCTGTCAGCAACCCTCCTCCACATCCACATTTTTGGTCTTTGGTTCTTGTTCTCCATATGCTCATCACTACTTTGATCTTGTATCCTGTTTATACTGAAGAAGTGTCTCCAATCCAACTGCTGCTGTGTCCTGCCTTCCTGCACAAAGCTATGTGATGTTTCTTGCCATTGCACTATCTAATATTTAATCATTATGCAGCTAATGCACCCTTCTCTGCAGCTTCAGAAAAGAGATTCTTTGTGGCTCCATTTTCACCATCTACTACTAGAACATCGGTCTCAAGTCCTCTTCACATCAGTGAGGATGAAAACTTGCTGCTCAGGACTAGATGTTAGCATAGGGCATTGCTAGTATAAGGAATGATCTCTGCTCTTTACCCAATAAAGCAGTCAGAAGTATTATCTTTTTTTAAATAAAGGGAGAGCCCCTAGGCCTTCTTCAGCCTACAGTAAATCACTCAGAGAAAGGAGGGGCATAGCCATCATTATTATCCCTGGTACTGACTAAAAATCCCTTCTCCGTTTCTCTTATTGGTTAAGGTGCTCTGGCCATACAGTCTTTTCATCCTGTCTAGTTCACACTCTTTCCCATGTCCCTCCCTCCCTTACGTACATAACATGATCATTTATTTTTCTCCTAGGTGGAGAAGATAATATTCATAATCTCATTTTATGGTAAGAAAAAACGAAACCTAACTCCTTGACTGTTACCTGACCTTGTGCCTGTGTCAAGCTATAATTCAGCAGGCAAGACGATAAGATGAACTTGGTCAAAGTAACTCAAGGACCATATAATAAGTCCTGTATTCTTGGATAGCACAAAATACAAGGGTTGATTCTCTTTCAGCAATAGAAAAAAAGACTAAGCAAGCAAACCCATAATATATGTGTGTATTTGTATATGTGTAATAAAGCAATCCTGTAATACGTAATCAGTTAAAGCTTGTGCAAAAGCACCTCACAGCTTATTCCTATCCATAGGATAAGACTCTTCGGCCCTGTCCCCAAAAGACTTATTAGCCCCTCTCGGCTTCCTCTGCTGTCACTCTGTTATAGCTGACTTTAAAAGTCCCCTCCACTTCTGGAATAAGCGTCCCCATGGTAGCCGCAATCTAAACGGACTTTCTGTCCCCATGGTAGCCGTCTTCTCTTTCCGGGCATCTTTTTCCCCCGCCCCCTCTCTTGTTAAAAGGAAAAATAGCCAGATCTCCAGCTCCTGAAACGGCTTCCTGCCCCTAGCAAAGGCAGATGATCGCTTATTCATTCACTTTCAGCACTTACTTTCACTCAGTTCTCTGTTAGAAAAGGCTTTCTGCCCCGGCAAAGTCAGCGGCTGCAGCCATCGGCAGCGCGATCCTTCGCTCATTCTCTTTTAAGGCTTTCACAGATCACTTGATAACAATGTTGCAATTCTGAGCAATTCTGGCTCTTTTTACAAAGGAAAGGAAGCAAACCTGCTGGATTTCTCAGATGTGTGAATGCTTTTTGGCTGTGTGTGCAGGCAAGCAATCACTGCCCCTTTTGCCACGGAGCGTCCTCAAGGCAGATATAGCGAGCAAAACCCGCAAATCGCCGAAAGAGCGCTGGAACTCTTCTTTAAAGTGCACGTATTTTATCGCGGGTGTCTCACTTTCCTAAGCTCCCTAAGCGCCTTGTAAAGCCTGGCTCAGAGGCAAAAGAAGAGTTCCAGCAGACTTTCAATTGCATGGGGACAGGGCCCTCTACTTTCTTTTCTGTCCTTTTGTCTTTAATTGCCAAAGATTGCCTCAAATTTCCTTTCTAATTGATAATTTTCTGTGCTGAGCCACTGCCCCTTAATTGGTTAGCCTTGTGCTTGTATCACTGCTGGGATTCCCTTTTGCTTGTGTTTTGATACGTTTTGATAGCATTCTAAGCAGAACCCTGTCTGAAATTGCTGTTTTTCATTTGCTGATGCTTTTTTAAAATAGAAATTGTTGTTTGTTGAAGAAACTGTCTCGAAGGAATATTTTGCTCACTGCTTACTTAATTTTAATGAGACCACATTTATCATTTTGAAAGCCAGGAAGTGGTATCATTCCCTTTTTTGGTACGTGGCTGGACTAGGCTAATTTCCCATACAATACATATGTCCGGTCCACATCCTGTAACAATAGTGCTCCAGCTTGTATTACTGATTTTCTTATTGGTACTGCATTCATCTTTCTTTCAAAATACGTTAGTTTCTTCAAAAACTCTTTGCCATCTTTAAAATTTATCTGCCTAAATATTCTTTGGGAGACTGGCTGGAGCTCAGTGGTAGAGCAAACTGCCGGAAAAGCAGAGGATTACTGGTTCAATCCCCATCCTCTCCCTAGAAGTAGGCAGTGACATACCACTTCTATATATCTGCCAAGAAAACTGCATAGAGATGCTTATGGAGGCACCCATTCAGTCAACCAGGAGTAGATCATGACTTGGTGGTACCCAACAACAACAAAATTATTAACAAACTATAAACGTGCATCTTGTATGGTGTGAATAATAGAGTAATTATTTTGTAGTCAGGTAATGTTCAGTAGCACAGTTTTAGGAAAATTAACCTTGTCTGTACTTTGACTATGCAGGACTAAAAATATAGGTAAATATTGAGATATATTCATTATTAATAATTACAAAGACACTCCTTTGTTGTAGATGATTTTAAAGTGATTTATCATGGTTTTATTGATACATTTCACAATATTGCATAGAGAACAGTTAAGAAAGAAGGATCTCAGGATGGAAAATCCTAGAAGAATGGCTATGAATAATATTTATTGACACTGTGAAAGATGTGTCACATTAAGGTGAAGGTGAGGAGTGAGATGTTTTGATGGTGGAAGTCACTATAGGCAGAGGTATGGGAAGAGTGTGGATGATCTCAAGTGCACAGAAACCCTCAAAGCCAAAATTGGGGGGGGGGTAGAATTCTTAGTGATTTTTTTTTAAACAAAAATTATTGGCCTAAAATAAATTTGAGGCACTGATGAAAACCAATGGGATACAGTTATCCCAGACTACAGGTAGGACAGGAAAGTGTGAATTGGAGATAGTATAGCCTTCTACATCAAAGATGTATGAACTGAAGTGTCTAGATGATCAACTTGTCCAATGAAACATTATGAGCGAGAATACCAGGCCAAAAAAATAAGAAACGTTAGGGACACATAGACACATGAATAGCTTAAAGAAAAGGTTAGACGGGTTCATGGAGGACAGGTGTATTAATAGGTACTAAAGTGGATTCCTAGGTACCACCTCCAGGCTAGAGAGACAGACAAGAAGCTTCTAAAAGCTATTTACAGGGATTCAAGAGCAGGTGATGTTGCCACCTTTATCTTCTTGAGAATTCCCAGAAGCACTTGGTGGACTACTGTGTGAGACAGGATGCTGGACTAGATGACTGTTACCTGATCTAGCGTGGCTCCTCTTAAGTTCTTACGTTTTCATTAAGAGTGAATACATTTTGTTTTTCTGAGGGTCTCTAAAGAACTGTGTTACTGTCTCACACACTTCATATCAAACTATGGCATCTGAACTAAGTGAAAGTTATTTCTTCAAAGTAATAAGATCTACTACATTGGGAAGAATAAAAGATATGGCTCTACAAGCTGCATAGATAAGCTGGTGTCCTCTCTGACACTTTATGAACATGATTCATGAACACTGGCTAAGGTTTGTGGCAACTGATCTCCTGGGTAGAGTTTAATTATATGCACACAGTGCCTACTTGTTAAAATAGAGCTATAATACTTACTTTATGACATACTAACAGATAATTCTCCAGCCAATATTATAGCCAGCATAATTATCAAATAAGCAAGGAAATAAGTGACTGAATTTATCCAGTTGCATTTTACTTTTAGCATCAAATATTTAGGTATGCTTTTTCTGTCTGGGAAAAGATAATACTTTATATATATTGATAACTTTAAAAAACCATTTTCTTTTTTTATCCACAGCACTATATAAAGGTGTAGCTACTTGTATGAGATCACAGAGAGTTTTTTTATTTTGTGCATAAATGAATCTTTATCATTTTATGTTTTCAATTTCATTAAAGAGTCAAAAATAATTTTTAAAAACAAACTATTTTAATTCTGAACAGTCTTTGTGGGAACAAAATTAAGTTTAATGAGAACCAAAAGTGTACTTTAAACCAAATGAAACAACCATCCAAAATAATCTCCTATTGTGGTGTCAGATGGTGCTTGCAAGATCACACTTGTTTGTGACCTCCACTTTTTTGCATTCTGAGTGAACAGTTTAAATGCAGTTTCAGAAAAATCCCCAGATCTAATATTTGTGCTGCTTTGCAGCCGTGTGAACTTCTAAATCCAGATTTTGACCTCCGTCATTTCAAGGAAACACATGCTGAGGTTTTTTGTACAGCTGGGATTGTTAGTTTCAACCCTGAGATTGCTGACTTTGGCACACTGAAATCATCTGGGCAGAGGAGAGCAGCGGAAAGCTTTCTGAAGAAGCTTGGCAAGCAGAAAAGTGCTCATTCAGCTGGAAGTCAGTTTTCAGCAGCTGGAGAAGAGGTTCAATAGCTACAGGTAGAATAGCGGAATTTGAAGCACTGAAAACTGAGTATGCAGTAGATGTGAGAGTAGTATGTAACTGCCTGGAGCTGTTCAGTAGAGAAGGAGTAACTCAACTAGAAGGAAGGAAGCGGTGATTCATATGGTGAAATAATCCAGACGAAAGCTTCACTTAGCCTTTTCTATTTTTTTAATGCTTGTTTTCTTTGCTTAAACTGGTGTATAAATATATCAGCATTAAAAAAAATACTTTTAAAATATCCAGTGGAAAAAAATAACTTTGTAGAATGAATGTAATGCTCCTAAGAAACGTGACTTTTGTTCAATATCATCATTGATTCACAACTCAAATCCAGTACCTTTTCATATTTGTTCTTTCAGGTGATGATGAACTGAGACAGGAGTCTGTACGATGCCTTGAAGTAAGTTCAGTGTCCATTTATTATTATTATTTACTCTTTGTGTGTTATCACAGTTGTTGTCTCATAAGTTTCTTCTGAACAACAAGAAGAACATTTCAGGTGAATTGTTTTTATTATCCAAGGCAAGATTGGAGAGGCAGTCCAGCAAAACAGTCTGGTTGGATCCCAACAGATGGCAGAAGTTGCCCAGTGAAGGCCCAAGGGGCATCACATCCTCATGTCAGTGGCACTTCTGAGCATGTAGTGCTACCATGAAGGTGATTAAGGACACAGAACGGGAAAAAGAATGGAGGTTGTCACTGCATGTAGATACAGAGTAGCCTCAAGAGGAACTTACCAGTGGTGTGATCTATACAGAAGTGCTTTCTGTCATGCAGAAAATGGCCGCCTTCAAGACTATTTGAGATGCAGTGCTGTATTTCTGAAGCTGGGAACTTTCATTCGTAAACACCATAGAGAGTAAGGGCATCAATTACTATGTGCTTTGTCTCTTGGCCAGGAGAGGTTTCACCAGTAAGATGCTTCAATCCACTGTCATGTCCTTGCAGCCCCTGTTCTCCATATGATTTAAGGAAGAGATGATTGAAAAGTTAAATTGAACTAATGCTATGAAGCTGAACTTTTGAATTGATATAGAAACAGTTCATTACCTTATCATTTGGATGAGGTGGTAAAAAAAGGTGACAAACTATTTTGTACACTAAGAATTGAATTAATATTTTGAATCATAATTTTAAAAGACTTAAAGTTGGAGTAAAACAAACAGCACAACAAAGCTCCTCGATGTAATATTTGAGGACCACCAGACAAAATTGTGATCCTAATCATTGTTTTCAAGTAGTTGAACAAATGTTTTGAGGTACTTTTGTCTTTCAGGTGAATCTTCCAAGACATAAAGTCATTTGTTAGACCTTTTCACTTAACAATAATCATTGTTTCTTGAAAGTTGTCACACCATCATTTCTTTTCTTTCTTTTCTTTTTTTGTCTCTAAGTGATATACATATTAACTGTGTAAACACAATTCATGGTTTCCCAAGGCGAGTATCATTCATTTAATGTCCTTCCTAGGGACTGCTCTGCTGAACAGATCTTACATTCTTCAGCTGTAGCTGGCATAGTCATTACGGGCCATGTGGATATTGCTTAGGTGTCCTAACGCACAGAATCATAAGCTCCAACTGCTGGCCACTGTTCTGCTAAACCCTTTGATCTTGAGAAACTATTCATGAATGGACCTACTGCCATCTTTTCCTGCTACCTCACAGTTCTGAGCAGTTTAGGTCAGCTGTTTGCAAACTAGTGTCCATTTGATCCAGAGAGGTTGGGGCGTGTGGTCAGCTGCATGAATATGATGTCTAGTTCCCAAACAAATGGTGCCACCCATGGGACAGACTACTTTGTATTGGAGTGTAAATATGTGAATTTCCTCTATGATTTCAGCCTTGTGAGAGTTCAAAATGCGTATATGCTATCCTTGGATGCTAGATCACATTTGTCTTTCTAGTGAAGCTCATGCTGGCTTCAAGAGCAGAAAACGATATGTCTTCTTTGGCCTTAAATGGTAGGATCCTTCAAAGAGTTATTTAAGAGCTGAAAGATGAGACTGCAGATTTCTTAAGAAAAAGATGCAATTGTTGCTATGTGTGGTCTCTATAGCTGAAGACTAGCCTATATGCCTGTTTAATTCATTTACTTAGATCTGGTGATGTAGCTGAAGAAGTTAGACCAGTAATAGGATGGAATGCCTTATGCTTTTACACTTATCTGTTTGAAACTGGACTGAGGAGGAGGTGGTACACAACAAAATTATACTTCCTATTGTCATGCAGCTGATTTCATGTTCATAAAGATTAACTGATGTGATCACAATGTATTCTGCATATAAAAAGTTTACACTACCATTATGGATACTAGTAATTATTTTTTTCTCTGTTGGAATTCTTGTAATGAGCACTTTATGTGTTACAGCACTTGATAAAAGAGATGGAACCGCTGATTTTGTAAGTTTTATATGGGACAAACAAAAATGCTGAATCTAGTTTTATTGTAGCTTTATATTGCCAAACAAGAACAGCTTAATATCTTAAGAACAATATAATAGTACTTCATTGATCTTATACTGGGCTTTCCTGCTTTTTTAAAAAAAATTAATTGGTTGTCTGTTCTAGAGGGAATGGCTGTACTCAGTTGCATGCTCAGCTATACATTCTGTGTAATTTACAAAGTCTTAACAATGCCCTTTTAAAAGCTAATATTTGGGGATATTAAAATTCTGAAATCAATTAATAATCTCCTCAATTATTTCCCCTATGCTGTCCTCCCTGTTTCAACTTTTATTACCATGTCTGTGCTGACCGGTTGCAGACAGGTAGATCATTAAAATATTTATATTGCCAATAGTTCTCTTTTACTCAGGTTTGAATTATTCATATATACCTGTTGCGCTGCTGGCATATTTTTAAAAATGTTAATTGATCTTATTTTATTGTTTGGAAAAATAACGGCTTTGGAAACTTTAAAGAAAAAGAAGAAAGAAGCTGCATAGCTTTACATAAACATAATTGGCAGTCATTTTTACTTTTATTTTTTGCTCATTCAGCTAAATTGTGATTTTTTTTTTTAAAGCCAGGCCCAACCCACCTTCCAACCCCAGGAGCAAAGTCTCCAGGGCTATATTACAACTGCTTCATTTCTGAAAACATTTTTGCTTTTCATTTTTAAGAAGCTTTTTGTGCTGAAAAATATAACAGGTGTATGCCAGTTTATGACAGGAGTGTTTGTTGATACTTTAGCATTTATGGGTATGGTACTTTAAAGCAAGGTGGAATGTAAACTATGACCAGCAGATGCTGCTAAATATGCTTCCTGTGTGTCCTTGCCGTGATGTTGTTCTTTGTAGCTAACATCTAGTGCCTGGATTTGGGTTTTTCCCCTCTTCTCCCTCACAGACCCTATTCCTTGCATATCATGCCAGTTATGGTGTAAGCCTGAGGGGAAGAACTGTGTTATTGCTGTTTGTTTCAAGTTGCTTTGGGACCATTTTAGCTGCTGCTTTGATAAAAAGATAAGTCCCTTATTGTATCTGATCTCTGCCAGAAGCACCCATGTGACTTCCGGCAGAATGTTTCTCAGCTACATACACCCAGAGATGATAATAACAGCTCTACCGTGCTGCCTGCATCATTTTGAACAGTCTAAAATACTGGTGACCAAACTGAAAGCCTTCAGATGCTAAACTGCCAATTACTGGTTCATAAACTCACTCTAGTTTCTAAATGAAAGTAGTATAATTAAAATAAACCCAATATTATTCCTGGACATTGAATGAATGAATTCCTGAATGAATGAATGGATTTTATTTGTATGGTCACAGACCAGAATAACAAGTATATAGACATATTTTGTATTTCTGGACTTTCCCCCCATTTTTCAATATATTAACCTTTTTAGCTGACGCAAACAAAAAGGTATGCCTTTCTATATACAGAAAATCTTTATCCAAGGTTCTGAGTACACATGTGCTGTTTACTGATACTGTTCTAGATATTTTACTGTTGTGCTTTTTGTTCTAATTTGCAAATCAAATACAGTCCAAACCCAGTTTGTTTTACATGACTTTTTTTGCCTAAGGTATTTTTTTCTATTTTTCATGATATATGAGCAAGACTGAGGTTTGCAAGTGAACACTTAGTCTTCTCCGCAATCGTTTTGCAGCTCTTGAATATTTATATTCTTGCAACAAGCATGTCTAAATCCTGCTATAATTCCTTAATGCAAATGTGACATTTTATGCTGACTTTGTATTATGCAACCAGTATTCTGCTTGAGGTAGGATGATTCCTTTCAAGCACACACAAAAATCCCAGTTTTGAATCTCACCTAGTAATACTGTGCTATAGGTTTTGGGTGACCCTTGCAAGTTTCTTCAGTTTGAGAATCCATTTAATTATTTTTCTTAAGCTACATTTTGTTGGCATATTGTATCCTATTTAGCATTATTTAAAGGTTTTGGTTTTCCAACATTTTTTTTTAAAGTGGGAGAAATAATTCTTTTTAATGCAATGTACAGAAGTTATACAAAAAGTCAGCCAAAAAAATCCCAATAAGGATAACTTGAAGTAGTTTTTAAATACACTTTGAGACTTTCAGGTCTCTGTCAGTCTTTTGCAATTTTTACTTGCAAATTCTCTTTACTTTAATCTTTCAGTTCTTTCTTGCTTTTTCTTTTCCACTTCAATCATTTTTAACCTTGTTAAGTTTTTACTTATCAGCCATGCTGTAGAAATTGTGGTTCCTCTATCCTTAGAAACCACCTGAATATATCTATCCGTCTCCGTCGCCTCTGTCCATGACATTCCCATTGTTGTCTCCATAGTTTCTTTTGGTAACTTTGGTATCACTGAAGGTGCTCTTGAATATTTTCCTCAGACCCTGAAAGTTTGTAAGCCGACATAGTTATTGCTCAGAGTGTACATTCAAATTCTAAATTTGCAACAGTTTCGTGAAAGGAAGCATCACTTCCATTTTCACATTTCCTTCTCCCTAACTTTCCTGTGTGTACCATTGCTCATCTTCACATTGCTGCTGATGAGAAGACAGGCTTGTTAGAGGAGAGAATATTTTATTGTTGTTCCATTTTTCTAGACATGTGTATTTATAACATTTATATTCTATGTTCTTCAAAGAGCCAATCAGGTTAGGCTGGGAGTTGTAATATGGATTATTTATTTATTTATTTATTTGTATTTCTCCCCCACCTTATACCCAAAGGTCTCAGGGTAGGTCATCATTAAATGTTTCTTTTGACTGAATAAGTCATGCCTTTTTTGTTGCAACCTTAGTATTATTTTCTCTTTAATCACAGTTCTTCCTTATTGTTGGTACTTCAATTAGATGGAGTTCCATACCTATAGAATTAATTTAGGGTGTGTCCAGACTTAACAGATACTGTGCATTATGCTGCTACTACTTTGAATTTACCTGCTGCGGAATGATGAGCACTTGCTCTGCAATTTCATGGAAATTTGAACGTTCCCGCCAGTCTAGACAGGACAGCTCCCATTGGCTGCCCCTTTCCACGTGATGCACACCTCACTGCACGCACCACAGAAGTATTGCAGCTTTCTCTGAGAAAGCTGTGGGGAGGCTGCTTGAATCTGGATGGTGTGTCATGGCTTCACAGCAGGTAAGCTGCGTATTTGATTATAACTGCAGACTTAATCCACTCATCTGGATACTACCTTACTTGAAGAAGTGTTGGCTTTTCTATCTCACTTTTCTCACCCATTTAAGAGGACTCAAAGTGGCTGACAAATCTTTCTATTCTCACAACAGAACACCCTGTGAAGTAGGTGGGGCTGGCTGTGAGAGCTTAAAAGAGAGCTATGACTAGTCCATGGTCACCCAGCTGGCTTCTTGGAGGAGTGCGGAATCAAACCCAGTATTCCCAGATAAGAGTCCAGCTCCCTAACCACTAGACCAAACTGACTAAACCTCATAATATTTAAGTATTGCCACAATTTTTCCATTTGAGTTCTGATTATCATTACATCTTTTACTGCCATGATGTGATTTTTTTCCCCTTTCTTTTTTGTTGGGGGAGATAACTTTTTAAGCTTTGTATTGAGTTTACTAGATATGCACATTTCCTGGGTCTTAATGATTTAAATTCCATTCAGGCACTTCTCAGTTTAATTCAGTCCTTAGCAGGATTATTATTCCAAAATAGTGTCAAACATCAAATACGGCTAATTTTCTTGCATATAACTGGATTTCTGATTTTTTTTTTTTAAAGTGTAAGCTTCTGGCATAAAGAAAGTATTTCAGTTTTTAGAAATTGTACCCTCAGGTTAAACAGAGAGCAAATAACAGAAGTCTCTTTAATGTTTTTGCTAGATGACTGCCGCATGTGTCACAGTGAATCACATAACTAGCATTTTGTTTACCAAGAATATAGTTTGGTTGTGTTGGCTGAAATAAATCAGTTTAAATCCTTTCCCCTGTAGGTTTGTGTAGATCAGCGGTTCTCAGCCTTCCTAATGTCGCGACCCCTTAATGGAGTTCCTCATGTTGTGGAGACCCCCTACCACGGGGGCAGAGCAGCTGGGAGGTGGGAGGGAAGGCCGGTGGGAGACTCGTCGCGACCCCTCTGAAAGGGTAATTCGACCCCCAAGGGGGTCCCGACCCCCAGGTTGAGAACCACTGGTGTAGATGCCTTTATCCCTGAGAAATACAGCTGACACCTTTTTCTTTTAGAATCCAGTGCTGCACAGATCTATAGGTAGCCATTGAGGGGCTTAATGGGTGTTTTTCCACTGTCAATAAGTACCCATTGAAGCACCCATTAAAGACCCATTTGGCTGAGAGCCGGA
>MTQE01001141.1:19552574-19570085 GCA_014337955.1 Aspidoscelis marmoratus
CCCCCCCCCAGTAATGGAATCTTTCATAAACAAATGATAATGCCCAAATACAGGGGTATCAGCTAGGCAATATTTCCATGAAATGTGGTCTCTGTGCCAATGTCTGTCAATTATTCTTCCTTTTGCTATTGTAGGAACCATTGATGATCTTCAGCGGGAACTAATAAGAGTTTCATAGTGCTTCAGAACTTAAAATTAAAATTTTTAATTTGTGCTGTATAAAAATCCCTCAGCTAATGATATCCTAAATATGTTTGAGCAGCTCACATCAAAACAGTAAAAAAAGGTTTCAAATATTTGAGGGTGTTTTGCCAGCTAATCTGGACAACACCATCAAACTAAGTTATGAGACTGTTTGAAAAAAGTAGTAAACGTGAAATTAAAATGTGACCAGGAGAAACTCAATCTTCCCACATTAGTGGTTCTATATAATAGTTTTCATGGAATTCTGTTCGCCGCCACCTCTAACAGAAGAAAAAAGAAAGGCAAAGGCAAAATTTTCTTGTTCCATTTGAGAATCTCTTGCAGAGGGATGCAAAGGGGTGTTTGTGTCTGGAATAAAAAGAATAACTTAGGCAGGATCATCATTGCAGAGGATAAAAAGTTATCCACCTTGCTCCTGTATTGTGATGTCATTCAGTTAAGGGATCTATAGTTCTCCAGAAATTATGGGAATACTTAAACATTGCATTATAAGCCTGAGTCACTTAAACTTCAGGGATATCAATCTGTCCACTTAGGAAATCTAAGCGATTGTAGATCAATTTCACCTGCTTTGTGCAAATGAAAATGGCAACAGGGGCAATGCAGGGGCAACAATAAGCCAAGCCCTAAATAGGGAATGGTTTTGCAGGTGGTGGACACAGCCAATACTATCCATTGTTATTCCTGACTGCTAGTGTCCTTGTCACTACTGGTAGCAGATTCCATAATATGGGCCATTACAGATTGTTTTCTTACATATTTCTCACCACAAACACTCTCTTTTATTTTTTATGTTTATATTTATATCCCACCCCATACCCAACTAGTAATGACTGGAAGAGCCTAGAAGACCTCCAGCTGCACAAACCTACCTGTGTGCTGCTCCAGCAAGGAGTCCAGTGGCAAAGAAATTTACTCTGTAGCCATTGGAGAACGCAGCACCTGCCCAAGGGCTGTCTGGAGACAGCTTTCCAAGTGCAGAAGGCTTGTTCCAGGATTGTAGAATGGTCCAGCAGCTGGAACCATTCCTGCCTGGCTTGCTGGACCAGGCAGTTAGGTAAATGAGAAGACAACCTTAGAAATTTCTATGATTTGAAACACAGAGACTTTATCCAAACTAAGTCAAACTATTGGTTAGCAATTCACAATATCACAATATAACTACACACTTGAAATCTGTTGGTTTAATGCAAGCAAACAATCTGAAATACTTTTTTACTTTATTAAACTCAACTCGGAAAAGCCTAGTGACTCTCATATAGAGGATTTTAGCTACTTTGGAATCTCAAAATGTATGTATGTATGTATGTATGTATGTATGTATGTATGTATGTATGTATGTATGTATGTATGTATGTATGTATGTATGTATGTATGTATGTATGTATGTATGTATGTATGTATGTATGTATGTATGTATGTATGTATGTATGTATGTATGTATGTATGTATGTATGTATGTATTTGAATTTTTATCCTGCCCTGTACCCAAAGGTCTCAGGGCAGGTCACATTAAAAACCAGTGAACATATAAAATGAACATATTAAAACCATAACAGTGCCTGAATGTGGGGAGGGAAAGCCATTTCCTTGTTTAGCCAAAGGCAATGAGGTGCATCATTTTTCAAATGACTATTACTGGAGAAGCATGGAGCAAAGTATGAATCAATTGTCACATCAAATAAGTTAAATAACTTGAAAGCACTACAAAGATGGTAGTACAACTTTGTTTTAGTATCAAAGCTATCAAGTTAGTCCTGCCTTTGCTGGCATGAATAGGATATAGGATTGTACTTCACATGCAGTGGATGTACCCAGTATTGAATTCATTTTGAAGTGAACTTGATGATGAAATATCATAAATACTTTTTGTATTTCATTCTATTAGCTGCCAAAAAAGTCATTGCAGTTAACCTGGAAAAAAAAGAAGACTACTTAAAAACACAATAATGGAAGTGCAACTAGAATGCATACCTAAAAGAAGAAAGGGGACTTCTAGGTCCAAGAAGAAACCAATGTGGCTCAAAAGTGCAGTAGATGAAATCATTAAAAACAAGTTCATTTAGAAAATGGAAGGCTTGTCTGAATGAGGAGAACAGGAAGGAGCATAGACACTGGCAACACAAATGCAAGATGACCATTAGGAAAGCTAATAAAGATTTTGAGGAGCACATTGCTAAAAACATCAAAAGAAATAACAAGATTTTCTATAAGTATATCAGAAGTAGGAATCCAACCAGGAAAGCAGTTGGACCATTAGCTGGTAAAGGACAGAAAGGGATAATTAAAGAAGACACGGAGATTGCAGAGAGACTAAACAAATTCTTTGGTTCCCTATTCACGGAGCAAGACAGAGGATACATGCCAGTAGCTGAGCCTGTATTTTCTGAATAATTAAACTGGACAGAGAGAACCAAGGAGGAGGTCCTTGCATGTCTTAATAAACTAAATGTTAACAAGTCACCGGGACCAGATGGTATTCATCCAAGAGTCATTAAGGAACTCAAATGCAAAATTGCCAACCTTCTAGCAAAAATATATAATCTTTTCCTAACATCAGGCTCTGTACCTGAGGACTGGAGAGTAGCAAATGTAACACCAATATTCAAAAAAGGATCCAGGGGTGATCCAGGCAATTACAGACCAGTTAGCTTAACGTCGGTTCCATGTAAGGTGATGGAAACATGGAACAAAATGTGTGCACGTGGAGGAGCAAGCAATGCTGAACAAAAGCCAGCATGGCTTCTGCCAAGGTAAATCATACCTCACAAACTTGTTGGAATTCTTTGAGAATGTCAATAAACGTGGATAAAGGTGAACCAGTGGACATTGTGTATCTGGACTTTCAGAAGGCTTTTGACAAAGTCCCACATCAAAGGCTACTGAGTAAACTCATCAGCCATGGAATAAAAGGACAGGTTCTGTCCTGGATTTGTGACTGGCTTAAGGGAAGGAAGCAGAGAGTAGTAATAAACGACCAATTCTCAGGGTAGAAAGAGGTAAAAAGTGGGTCCCTCAAGGCTCAGTGTTAGGACCAATGCTTTTTAGTGTATTCATCAATGATCTAGAAAAATAGCAAAGTTTGCTGATGATACTAACTTATTTAGGGTAGTAAAAACCGAAAGAGATTGCCAGGAGCTCCAGAGGGATCTCTTAGCATTGGGTGAGTGGGCAACCAAGTGGCAAATGTGCTTTAATCTTAACAAGTGGAAAGTAATGCACATCGGGGCCAAAGATCCAAATTATGTCTATAAACTGATGGGGTCTGAGCTTTCTGCAACACACCAGGAAAGGGATTTCAGGGTTTTGGTGGATAGTTCAATGAAGGTGTCAACCCAGTGCACAGCAGCAGCGAAAAAAGCAAATTCAATGCTGAGAATAATTAGGAAGGGAATAGAAAAGAAGTCAGCAAGTGTCTTTTTGCCTCTTTATAAATCTCTGGTGAGGCCACATTTGGAATATTATGTACAATTCTGGTCACCATACCTCAAAAAGGATATTGTGGAACTGGAAAAGGTGCAGAAAAGGGCAACCAGAATGATTAAAGGTCTGAAACACCTCCCTTACGAAATCAGGCTGCAACGTCTAGACCTCTTCAGTCTGGAGAGACGACGTTTTAAGAGGGGACCTGATTGAAGTATGTAAAATTATTCATAATATAGAAAAGGTGGATAGAGAATATTTCTTTTCTCTATCACACAACACTAGAACCAGGGGGCACTCTATGAAGCTGATGGGTCGGAGAGTTGGATCCGACAAGGGGAAGTATTTCTTCACCCAGAGGGTCATTGGTTTATGGAATGTGCTGCTGGAAGAGGTGGTGACAGCTACCAGTCTAGATGGCTTTAAGGCAGGGTTAGACAGATTTATGGGTGAAAGATGTATCAATGGCTACTAGAATGAATCCCTAGGTACATCTTTCAGGCGGGGGTGGGGAAGCAGGGTGCTGCTAAGGCCATTTGCTGGGATTCAAGAACAGGAATAGGTTTGTCTTTGTCTCTGCTTGAGATGCCTATGAGCATTTGTTGGGCCACTGTGTGTGACGGGATGCTGGACTAGATGGGCTGTGGCCTGATCCAGCAGGGCTTCTCTTATGCTATAGAACTGATATAAAACCTACCTAGGTATTTGAAGTCCTTGAGCTCATCTGGTAAGTTTTATCTTACCAAATAAAACTGTTGTCTGGGAACCATCCTAAAATATCCTTTTTGGACATGTAGCAACTGTTATGTACCATTCTACCAATCTTGAAGAATCCACTTATGGCACCCTCTCACATAGTCACCGTGTTGTTAGCTCAGCATAAAATAATTCATGATCTCCAGTTAACTACTCTATAATGGATTTTATAATTTTTCCTGAGTTCTATTCCAGAGCAGGTAAGGATTTTGACCTTGTTTTTTGCTTGAGATGCTCATAAGCAATTGGTGGTCCAGACAGGATGCTGGGCTAGATGGGATTCATCAGGGGTGCTCTTATGTTCGTATGTTGTTACTGTTGAAAACGTTACGTCTTCTTATACATATTTTTTTTTTTTTTGCATTTCAGCTCGTAATAAAAAAATGATATTGTTCTGTTTTACCTTAATCTCCTTCCCCCAGATTCCTAACACAATATGTAGGGTGTGTACTAGAACATTTATACTCTCTTGAAGCCTATTATTAAATTTCAACATTTAAAAGTTATTATTTCTCTAAATAGTTACTTTGCCATGTAGCTGTAGGTTGCTGCTTATCTGTATACTGAATTAAACTGAGATTAGGTGCAAAATATGCCCACTGTGTCATATTACCTTCATATTTTCCATATATTAATTGATGTGATATATATGATGCTTAATTACTAGTATTACAAATTCTTCATTTACTCTGCATGTAGTAAACCATCTAGACTCATTAAACATGACCAAAGCTGGATCCCTTCTCCAGATCGGTGTTTGATTTGCTTCTCTCAAAATAAATTTCAGTCTTGATCCTTTTTTGTAACCTTTCTGATACTTTTGTTTTTGTTTTTAACGATGGCTTGCCAGTAACTCAGTTTAAAACGACAAAATGCTTGTGCTCCATTGGATGTAAACCTAAGTGAGTTAGTGTTTTGCTTATCTAGTAGTTTTCTTTCTTATTCCTGCTGTCAGAAGGACAAACTACAGGTGGTTGGCGGGGGGTTGTTTGTTTCCATGCTGGAAACAGCGAATAAGAGCAGGACTGCTTGAATGTATGAATGAGCATGCAGTTCATGCACTGCAAATTATCTTAACTATGGTTAATGGTTTTGCATTATGTATGAATAGGGCGACTGTCTCTGTTGTATATTTGGTATATTCATATTTTATAAGCATGATTTTTTTAAAAAGAAAAGAAAAGAAAGAAAGCGAAACGTGATTGTTGGTAACTTTATCCTTGGCCATTTATACTGTGTTATTGTAGCATACATACAGAATACATACAGGCCATTTGTTAAGTGAGGGAAAAGGGGGTACAATTCTGTATTTTTCTCTTTTATGTCCTCCTCCTGCTACGTCAAGAGCCAGTTTTTAGATGCTGTGAATTCTAAGGGAGTTTGTACATTCACCCAGCTTAGGCTGTTGAGCATTTTGACTAATGAGGTGTTACTACCAGCACTTAAGCATTTCTTGTAACTTCACTATCAAACAACTAAAGTTCATTTAAGAAAGACAGAACGTGGAATGTAAAGGCTGCCGAATGAGTGAGACGCACATTTATTTTCATGCGCTCTCCTGATGAAAAAATCAGGACTGGCCTAGGATCAAATTAAATGTTCCATTCAGTGAAAGATGCCAGCTAGGAATTGATAATGCATTCCCTCTGAGTGACTAGCACTATCGACTGTGCTTTGCACAAATGGGCTCTGAATGTTACAGAAATGTCAAGGTACTGAAGAGATTTTAGGTTTTGGTTTAGGTCTTGGATTTTAATTTTATTTCCCAGCAGATTTTTCAATTTCAGCTTTATGGTTAGAAGGCAGGAATCCTCTTAAATGTGCCTGCAAATGTCTGTAACAGATTTTGCCTGTTCATTTGTATTTGTTTAGAATGACTGCTAAAAATGCAAGGGGATATTTGGACTACTTAAAAGATGTGCATTGCTTCTGTTTTACTGCTTGCCGTAACTATCTCTGTGCTTTAGAACATAGGAAGAAAAATTTTGGGAAGCCGCAATGGCTGTTTCCACAGTGCAAATGTTATCCCATGCTGTATGGAGTTGGATTGGGAGATCTGACCCAGGATGGGATGGGTGACTGATGGCCCATGCCAAGAACAGATGGCCTATTCTGCACTGATTACAGAGGCTGGGAATGTGGGCTCTCAGCCTCCATGGTTGCCAGCTATGCTTTTTTGTCTAGGTGCCCAGAAATGTCCAACTTTTGAAGCTGTCTCCAGATACCTGGCAAAACTGTGCCAGGCTTCTTACCTTGGTATAACAACACCAACCCCTTATGACTTCTAGACATGAGTGTCTGGTTTGGTATACCATCCTGGAATGCTTCAAGGGCTGTTCACAAATAGTCTCCAGTTGGGGTAGTATACAGTACCATCTGGCACCTCATCCATTACAGACCCTGCATTCTACCAGGAGACATAGCTAAGCAGGGCTCTACTATAAAGAGCTGCACTTTAGAAATAATAGATGCTTGCAACATTGAGACAGAATGCTAAGTGCATATCTCCATCTTCAGCCCTGGCTCTGCTGCCTGAACAGAGGACCTTCCGCTGTCTGATAGACTTGGCCCAGGAACCAGTTCAGCTCTCAGACTAACAGCAGCATAGTAAAGGCATTGTAAAGGAATTTGATCTGATAATTGGCTCATTCCTTTAGAGCGTTTGAGAAAAGTGACAAAACTAGAACATGAAGCTTTTTTCTTTTCTTCTTCCTTAAACTGCAGCAGCAAGAGACATGATTAGGAACCTAATTTCTAAAGATATCTCAGAGGGAAGAAAAGGAAATCATGAAGCAGAAGCAGATGGAGAGGAAAGATACAGTTGAAAGGGAAAAGCATCGAGGAGAGTGAGTTGAGAGATCAGAGAGGAAAAATGTTTCTCTCACATCTGCTTAGATGCATAGAAGCAACATGGGGGAGTTGATCCTTAACAACACAGTGGACAATGAGAGAGAGAAAGAGAGAGAGAAGGATTTTGCTGGTAAAAAATGAGATAACTTGGGCTACACCACAAAAATGAGATAATACATACTGTTATTTGATTTTAGATGTTGCTGCCCGACCAGAGACCTCCGGGTATAAAAATGTAAATAAATAAATAGTCATAAGACTGATATGGGGTAGGAAAAGTGAATTATGGGCTGTTGGATACATACCACTTTCCAAAACACAGATAGTTCTTTTAAAATATATATCTTAAGAAACCAGACATATAGGAGGGTTCAAAATAAGTTACCTGTCGAAATATATGTTCCAAGGTAACAAAGTTTGTGAGAAATTCTGAAAAAAAGGCATCAGACAAAAAGAAACAGATGATACACCATTATGTATCTCTGGATGCCTTTTCCTCACAGGCCTTGAGACTTTGACGGACTGTTGTGTAGCACTTTCAGGTTTGTTTTTATTGCTTCTTACTGATTTTTTTTTCAGTATTTTTTTTAAGGATGCCTATGTCTTAATGCTTGATTTCATTGATTTTAATCCTTGCCCCTGTTTTGCCTAATTAGCTATTCTGAGACCACTTGCTAAAGGTTGGTTTGTGCTTATTGTCTTGCTTTATTTATACCCCACATATCCTTCAAAGAGCACCTACAGCAAACAAAGGAGGAATAAATCAGTGCTTTAAAAAAAGTCGCATTTTTAAAGAAATGCATGTGAAAATGAAAGCAGTATTTGCCAGCTGGCTGGACTAGTTCCTTCTGGAAATGTATCCTGAAACATTTAGAAAACATACATTTTTAGTGTTCTGTATTTTTAGCTCCAGGTGACCTAGCAGGGGGCAGTAACTTCTCTAGTAACAAGATCTGAGGCAAATTCACACTTGGCCCCATTGTCTGCAATAGGTTAACATCTTGGCAGGGACATCTGCATTTGCAGGAGGTGTTTACAACCTAGAAATGCCCTCTGCCCTCCCAGATGTTAACCACACGCATACTAACCCTAACCAGTCCCGTCTAATTACTTACCTGTCGTGTCCAGCCCGTGACTAATCACATGATTTCTGGTGCAAGGGGTCATCTGAAGTGTCATGCAAGTGCACTGGCACCGCAGATAACTCCAAACGTGACTGCATGTTTGTGCAGAGCATCATCGTTGCTGTGGCACTGGCACATACATAGTTGAGCCAGGTTCCACAATCAAGATGGCGGTGCCCTGTTGGCGATTGGATATGCACCCAAACCCAGGTAAGACTCCAGGCGTGTGGGGCTTACTTTAATGTGTACTAGCAGTCCAAGGTGAAAACACTAGTACATGTTACTCGCTAACACACTTTTCCCGTCCAGCAGATGGGAAGTCAAGTGTGAAAGCAGCCCTTGCCTATTGTGAGCTCAGGCCCTTTCTGCAGTGGACCTTATTCCAGATTATATACCAGAATAGGGATCTGACATGCTGGTGTAGACCATTGCAGACACTTACCGAAGCCTGCCACTATCATGCAGATGGAAGGTCCCTGTTCTAGGTTATGATCCAAAATAAGGGCCTGTGCAGAAAGGGCCAGTTACATGTGGTAGATAAAATGCTGCTGAAACAACTATTAAAGGCCATATGGTGGGAGTAACTTCTGATTATTGAAAGCTGAATCTTGGGAATTAGCTATAGAAAGTTGAACACTGGAAATTGTGCTGGTGTTCCTTATGCAGTATACATAAGTCAGGTACCATCTGAGCTGCACAAGAGGCTAGCAAGAAATCTATAGTGGAGTTGGCATGGGGGCGATTTGAATACTTCTTCACCTACATGTTGGCTCTTTAGCCAGAACATAGGACTTCAGACAAACTTCTTCTATACATCCAGTCGAGTGAGATCAAGCTTCAGTTTAGTCTTCTTCGATGCACACTGATGGCATGTAAATAATTAGTCATTTAAAATTGTATTGCTTTAATATTGTGTCTGTTTATTTGATCATTAGACACCAACTGGAAAATAGCTCTGAAAGTATATATAAAAACACTTTTAAGTTATCCAGTCAATCAGTCAATCAATCAATCAATCAATCAATCAATCAATCAATCAATCAATCAATCAATCAATCAATCAATCAATCAATCGGTCGACTATATGTTTATTCAGAGTTTAAAGATCTGTGCATCAGTAAGATGCTGAAAATATTTTAATTCAGAAGTATAGTTTTACATTGCTATAAAGCTTATATTATACATTTTATTTTCTGTAGTAATACTGCCCTCTGCTTAAGAAGTGCTAGACTTCATTCACTAGTTATATGCAGGTATCTTTTTAAAAAGGTATCTATGATTTCTAAGGAGAGAAAGTGATACCTCTGTATGTGGCACCTTGTGAAACCTGAAAAATAGGCTCAGACATCATTGCGCATGGCACAAAGAAAAGGCCAAAACGAAGGATTCTTAATGAGATTGACCTGAGCTTGTTTCTATTGCTAACACTTGCATTGTTTTTGACAGAAATGTTCAGAGATATGAAATCACTGTGTTATGTACGGGCCTTGTGCCAGAATAAATAAAATAATCATTATTCTGTTAGGAGCATCTTGATTGCAAAAGGTCACCACGCATAAGAAATCAGCTAATTTACATCTGTATGAATAGCAAAATCGGCTCATCATGATTAATGCTGTTGAAATGAATGCCAAAGGGCAAAATTATTATTTGCTGTTCAGCTGGGACAATTTAAAGAGCAAGATGGTCAAGTCAATTCATGTATATAAATACTTTCATTTTTGCTCTAAGCCCTTCTAATCGTGCTTTCTGTGTCTGGAGGGAAGACCTAAATGGATCCTTCAGTGGCTTCAGAAAGATATGTGAAAATCTGGACTTAAGTATGAAGATTTTTCAAAATAAAATACTGACTTATCTGTACTTGGATGGTTTGGTGAGTGGTATTTAGATGCAAATAAAAATATAGAAAGGTTGTTTTGTATTTTTATGGATATATGGCACTGGCACTTCGGAAATTAAAATACATAGTGTTAACAGTCCCTTTATATTTTTTGATACTGACGCAGAATCTGTACTTCTCTCAGTGTATTGAAATATACTACCCATGATTATGAAAAACCGTCAGGAAGCATCATGTATGAACATTATGGATGGACAAAAATGTTGATCACTTTGCATTTGAATAAAATACTGGTTGTATTCTAAGGCTGACCTTCGTGTGCGAGGTGAAAGCTTTTGTGCCTTCGTTCAAAGTTTCATAGTGGATTCGAAGCAAATTTGGAAGCGTGACTGGTGATTTGAAGTGAATTGGAAGCAAATTCAAAGCCTAGAACATGTGAAGTGGCTCCATGATATCTTCAATTTTAAAACAAATTCTTCCAAATTACATGACTGAGGTACATTTGTTGCAAAGGCACAATGTCTAAAAATTTTTTAAAGAACCATCAGGCACATGCTTTTTACTGCTTTATTAAATAAGTTTTTTGGGGGGGGCACATTTAGGACAGTGCAATCACTTTCAGAAGTGCTAACATTAATACCAATAACTAAGGATTTTTGTGGGGGTGGATGCTTCCTGATAGACGGTTTCAGTGCAACCATTTCTGCAATCACATTTGTAATGTCAGTATCCTGAACATCCCAATTAATGAGAATTAATGTAATAGGTTTCACCTCTGGCAGAATTCCCCGAAAGGCTGTTTGCAGGGAGTCAAGAGCAGCTGAGGGATTCACCCTTGTCTTCTGCTTGAGTGTTGCCAGAAGCTAATAGTCAGCAACTGTGCAAGACGGGAAGCTGCACTGGTTTATAGTCTGATCCTGCAAGCCTTCTTTTATTTTCTTATGTTCCAGGCATTACTATTTTGCTTTTACTACTGAATAGAATAGAATATTCTCTAACAAAATACAGGTATGAGAGCTTCTTTAACATTGCTAACAGAGGCATGCACATGCATTTTGGATAAATATCTGGAATTTACCCCAAAGTGCACATGCTCTTTAGCATGGGATCTGAACATGGAAGTAGGATATCTTCACCTCAGTTCTGTCTTCTGCCATTCAAAATATGACTTGTGAAGCCTTTCTGTGGTTCTGTTGGCCACCGTCAGATGCCACAGCTGATATGTCAAGGCACTTTCAAACTATCCTGTTACGTGTGGGAAAGTCCTAGCTGCTGATATGGGTGTCCTAGTGGTCCATGTGTGAGGGCCCTGTGTTGGACAATTCCTGTCTAAGATGTGAATGCAACCTGGGTTTATTTTACAAAAAAGGCTTTCTCATTTGTTACATAGCTATAGGCACATTGTTTTCTTACTAATAATGGCATGGGCTTTATTTAGCTGGGTATAAAATGGCAAGAAAAGATGTTTCTAGGCATGTGTTTCCCCCTTACTTTGATAACAGCTGCCTAGAATTTAAATCCAGACACGGTCTCTTTGAATAATCTTTATGCAAACTTTGAAGCTAAGAAACACAAAGCTGGTGGAATTTTAAATGTGTCTTTAATTGTATACTCGAACAGATCAATACTTTGGAGTGTTTGAGCTGTTTGAAAACAATGTTATTAAGATATTGGCAGCCATATTTTAGTGCTTCTTTGTAGCTTTTTATCTGTACGTTTTCTAATTAAGGCTATTAAAATAAAGAGTTAAAACTGGGATACACTAATATGTATTCTTGCTTGTAGGGAAAAATGAAGGGGGGGTTAAGAAATAATTGGCTCCATAGTGACTTTGTAAATTAGAGCATTCTTGTGTGGTGCTGCTAATTTATGCGTATAAACTTTATGAGGTTTTCTAGTCTGCCTCAGATGGGAGGATGCAACATTTTGGCAAATGAATACTGCACAATACCCAGGCCTACCAGCAAACCAACAAATGTGATGAGCAGCAGTGTGCACTAAGTGACTGAAATATAATACAAAATTAATAGGAGTCTAGGCTCTTGTTTCTTCTGGTGGATTATCAAAGCCAAGCAAAATAAGAACCTTTCCGCTTTCAGTCACTAGACTGGACCAAGCAGCTGCCTAGTACAGTTAGCCCATATTGGACTAGTCCTGCCTGGAACTGTCACAGGGGGTCCTTATTCCAGATCAGTGGTTGGCCTAATCAGAGAGGTCTGTAACATCGGTGGTTACCTCTTCCTCCTCAGGATCCAGCAAGTATGTCCTTAGCAGCCTAGGGCAATGGTGCCACTGCATCTCCTTCACCCATGGATGTGGCAATACAAAGAAGACTTTGAGGTATAGGGTGGGACAGAAATACAAGTAATAAATGAGTAAAATAAATCATAGGAGCACTTGAGGAAAGAGATTTTAAATTTGTAGTGACAACTGATATCCAGATGGATAAGTCTTTTGTCACAAAGCAGCATCATAATAACATTCTCCCCTTTCCCTCCCCCAGATAGCTTTGGAAATCCGTTTAATTATCCAACCAATACAAAAATTGATCAATATTTCTGCTAAATTCATCTTTAAATTCTAGTCAGTTATCTAGCATCAGGCCTTCCTTTGGCATGAAATTAGCCTTCAAAGTCTGTTGAATGATCCTGATAGAGAACAAACAAGGAGTTTAGCTGTCTATTTTATTTGATATTTTGATACTTTTCAATCCCATAAACTTAAATATTTTCTTTGTATTACCTGTGAGTATAGGGAAGGAGGCATTGTGGTAGAGCGGATGCAATACTAGTTTCTGGGGCAATCTCAGAAGCTAATGTTGGATGATGGAACTTTGGCATAATCTCAGCAAAACTGTGGGTACTACTGCATTCCCAGTGCACTTCATAATCATTCATTCATTCATTCATTCACATTTTTATCCCGCCCTATACCTGGAGGTCTCTGGGCGGATAACAACAGTAAAATCACACATCATTTTGATGTGCTAGGAACTGTTCATAGTCTATGATAGGAGTTTTTGAACTTCCTGGGTACAGTAATGTATGAGAGATTTAAAAAACAAGACTAAAGATGAATCCTTATAAAATCAAGTGCATTGAGTTGGGTGGTTTCTGGATTCAGGAATTTGGGCAGTTGCCTATTCTGGATTGAGTTGTACGTCTTCAGGTACCTTCTGGGATGTTAATTCACATGCCTAGGCACTATGTACCTGCTCAGAGGCATACATATGCAAGGGCTCCTTTCTATAGCTGCCTCGCATTGTTTTTGACCGTTTGAGCTAGGAACTAGGCGTACACTCCAAAAGTAAATTCACACCACACTAATATAAATAGCAAATATATTCTAACTTAGGTCAGAGATCAGTGAAGGGCAGAGAATAAGATAATCAAATCCTAATGTTACACAATGCAATTTACAGGAAGATAGAACTAAAAAAAAATGGATATGGATTCTTCTTCAAGAGGCCTGCAGAATTTTGAAAGCAAATAGAAGGTGGAGTGGAGAGTATTGAGAGACAGAGAGATGAGTGAGGGAATAAATTTCTCCTTCCCCTTCCAGAATCAAGTTGGAGGGTCTTAAATTGCAGAGATTCAAAGAGGGGTTTTTTTTGGGGGGGGGGAATGAGTTTTTCCATACCATGAAGAAAGACATGCTTGTCTTTAAGAGCTCATGACAGTTTTTATTTTAGCTATGCAAAATCTGGTTAAAGAATGGGATGGCTAGTGTTTGATTGTACAGGACGGTTGTGGTTCTGAAGCAGATTTCTGACTCTAGACAGGAACTCTTGACGAGTAAAATGACATTGCATTGTATGCTGTGCCAAACACCAGGCTGCTGTTGACTACACAAGAGGGGCCCTAAGAGTGAGATTTCCTGGTTTCAGGGAAATGTACCCGGGGGTTGAGTTGGGAAATGGCTACGCCTGTCCTACCAACATCTACATCTTCATAACGTTGGGTTACTGTAAAATGTAAACACTTATCACCTTCATAAGATAGTGTAATAAGGGCCCTCTAGTGGTGCAGTGATTAAGAGCACTATTCTAGATCAGAGATGATCCTTCCTTGGTTCAGATGTTCATGGGTGATTCACCTGTGGATAAAATAGTCTCACTGTTTTGTGAATGCCTTAAGAAAAAGCCATACGGAGTAGATTCTTGCAGAAAATCTGGAGTGAAACCTCCAAGACAGATGGAGAAATCAAAGTTCTGGCAGCTCTGGCATCCAACCCAGTGCTAATGTTGTGTTTGCGTTCCTTTGCCCATCACATTGGTGGATCTGCCAAGAAAACTGTGATGCCTGTGCAACTCAAGTGTCCCTGTACTTTCATGCCCAGGTTCTCTCTCTTACCTTTGGGTAAGGAAGTATTCCTTAAATCTTTTCTTGTCTGAGTAAAATTTATAGATTTCTTGAACAATTTTAACATCTATTTTATGGTCTCTCTATTAGAATGCAAAGCATTTGCTTCATCCTAGCCTTTGTGGGCGTAACGTTAACCCTCCCATCCTCTGTTATGAGTTATTACATCTTTTTAAATCGTGTTTTAGGCAATTTATTGTTTCATCTGTTTTCTTTAAAAAAATGTAAACTGCTTTGGGATTTTTATAAATGAAAATGGTCCCTAAATGCTTTAAGTAATAAATAAATAATTCACTTTACATTGGCTGAATTGTGGTAGTCCAAACTGAAGTGTCTGAAGAGGGGAACCTGAGGAAGAAAGGCGTGCTAAACGGTAAGAAAATAGTATAACTGGAAATTGCCCACAATACTGATCATGTTAAATAATGCTGTTGAACTGGGATGTGCACTTGCAAATATGAGTATAACTGCTGGATTTTTAGGTTCATTCTCCAATAATTTGTCCAGTGTGCTTCTACAGTCAAGAGCAACTGGTTTGTGTTCCCACATCTGTCTCCTACAATAACCATTTTATAAGGCCAGAATTGTTCAATATCTTCTGAATTCAGATTCATATGAGTCTGGGTTATCTGTGTCCTCGAAGAGCACTCTTTTGGCATGCGATTCAAAATGAATAGAATGTTTTTAAATCTACATATACAAATAGATTGCATTCAAATGTGGTAAAATTTTATTCGTATGAATCTATTTGTACGTATTCATACGAACATTCGATACATATCTGATACGAACAGATATGTATCTGAAACAAATAGATATGTGTCTGATACGAATAGTTACTATCTGATATGGTCAGATATGTATCTGATATGTTTTCCCAGCTTAACGAATGTCCGAACTATTCATATGAATGTCTGGAAACATTTGTATTAGTTCAAATGTTAGCATATGAACATTGTAACATTTGGTGTGAGTTTGAATGTCTGAATTTGGCCAAATTTGGCTGAATTTCGAATATCACAGATGTTTGTGCATATCCCTAGAGTGGATTATTTCAAGAAGATGTATATTCAATGCCAGTTTTTTTAGTGGGTTTCAGGAAGTTAAGATGAATTACTAGTAGTAAAACATATCAAAATGGCACAAACTTCTGAGGATTGCAGGCAGTGAACCAGAGTCCACCAATATCTTTTGGTCTTGAATGCAGAAAGTTCATTTAGGGAACTTTCTCCTCCTATTGTTTCTTTGCTGCAGATCGTTCTCTACCACCTCGTAGGAGAAGGTAGGGTTGTGCATGAATATTCCTCTGTTTCACAATTTGTGTAAATTTGTATGAATTCAAACTTTCATATTCAAATAGAATATTGGCTGTATTCAAAGATTGACACTCACATGTGAAGCGGATGCTTTTGTGCATTTGTTTGATACTTCATTATATTTGCAAAGGTGGGGGAGGCAGCAAAGTGGCTACCCCGTCACATCTAAAGTGGATTCAGAGCAGATTCAAGGCAGATTTGGGGAAAATTCAGAGTGGATTTGGAAGCGCGAGTATGATAATGATTTGAAGGAGATTTGAAGAGCTCTTGCCGCAGATTCAAATCCTATCATTTTTGAAATGCCTCTGTTTGCACAAATGCACATTTCTTTCTCATTCACTTCAATTTGAAGTGAACTCACACACAAAAAAAAAAAAATCAAAGGAGTGAAAGCTGTATAATGATGGTCCCTAGTGTACATAAAAGGAAGAGAAGTCCTGGGCAATGGACAGGGCAGTGGAAGGATTGAGCAGAGATTTGCTTTTGACCCTTGGTGTTCATCATATGTGTCAAAATGCCGTTCCAACTATTTTCTGTACGTAATGAGCACCCAGGCTCATTTACTAGGACTCAGCTTCCTGCGTGGTGCTTTTCTGGTGCTGTCCAGAGAATGGTCCTCTCACATACTGGCACACTTTGAACCACCAGCGACGCCAACATTAACAACAGTCCGCCATCCCCACCCTGAGGCATTTTGTTCCCTCTTAGCCTGGAAACAAACTTCGTCAAGAACACCTGATTTGAGTGGATTTGGTTACAATGGATTGCTTCTGCCCTGTGTAGACGAGTGGCTCTTGGAGACTCCCTAATGGTGGATCTTCCTGAACTTTTGATATTTTCCATTACTACTGTTGTTAGGTTTGGCCACATAATGAGAAGACAGGACTCATTGGAAAGGGCCCTGGTGCTGGGAAAGATTGAAGGCAAAAGGAGGAGATGGCTACAGAGGATGAGATGAATAGATAGGGACGTGGAAGTTATGAACATGAGCTGGGGTAGACTTGGAGCGTCAGTGGAGGACAGGGAGTCTCGCATGCTGTCGCCCATGGCCTCACAAAGAGTCAGATACAACTGAATGATTGAACAACATTCTTCATGCAGCATACAGCAAAGTACTTTAATTATTATTAATAGAGGTGCATTCATCTCACAGTCATATACATATCTGTGACAGCTTTAAGAAAGTATTAAATAAACAAGTATCAATGGCTACTTGGAGAGACAGGCAGGTGTCTCTAAAGGTCATTTGCAAGGAATAGAGAACCGATAAAGGTTTTGCCTTTGTCTTCTGCTTGAGAATGCCTAGAAGCAATTGGTGGGCCACTTTGTGAGACACGATGTTGGACTAGATGGGCTGTGGACTGACCCAGCAGGACTCCTCAGATGTTGTCTTATGTTCTTACTTTGGAGGGGGATTGGGAAAGTTCAGATCTTCTAATTTTTCCTGAACTTTTCTATATCCCCTTTTCTTCTAATAGCACTCAATATGTAGTTGAGTTCAGTAAGGCATTTGGGCGTGGGCTTCATAAATTGGGATGAGGTATAGTGATCTGCAAATGCTGCTGCTCTGAAGAATTGGCCTTCCCTCCTTTCCAAAGTGCACCTTGTTCTTGCCATGGAAGACGTGTGTTTTTTTT
>MTQE01001141.1:19578218-19601021 GCA_014337955.1 Aspidoscelis marmoratus
TTTCGAATTCTTTAAACTGAAATAACACATGCCATGAAGACGCGCCGTTACACTCTTTACCCCTGTCTTTTATTCTTGTAAGGGCTTGTATAATTTTAAAATCTTGATAGCATGTTTTATATATTTCTGGTAGCCTGTTTTATGGTTTGTTCAAGCCTCGCACCCACAAGCGAACACCAGCAGTGCTTAATTCGTTTTCCCCACTTGCCTGCCACTTAAAACTCTTGTCTCCAGCCTGCTGGCTGTTTATTTCCTTTAGCCTCAGCTTCCTTGGCTTATAGAGAGAGGGAACTCTGTAACTGTAACCACCAACTAGCTTAGAATATAGAGAAGCTGACAAAGTCTCTTCAAAGAAACAAAATAGAAAGCTTTATTCTTTACAACTGTTGTTTAGAAGAAGAATACAAGTATTTCAGTTTGCAGGCACACAAATTAGTTCTATAACTTCACAATCCTTTTCCTTCTACCCCTTCTACCCTTATCTCTGGCCTAGAAGGTCTGGACCTATGCTTGGATCTTTCCTCTGAGAGAACTAAGACAGTTTCACCCGCCTTCCCTCCAGACCCCAAAGCATGGACAATTCTCTCTTCTGGCAGGCAGGTTTTATACCCCCTCACCAGACGTAACTCGACGCCTGATTGGTTGAGTGCTCTCTTCCCCCTCCCGTTATGCTAATAAGGGAGGTTTGCCCCCCCTTACCTGCTCAGGCTGTCTGTTTGAACTTTCTTGCTTATTCCACATTCAATGCGCTTTCACTACACTTTTTAAATTACATCACCCAGTAATGAAATTTAGAGTGGGCATCACACCCCGTTTCCCAGATCATCAAGGCAATCGTTAATAAACGCTTGATTTTCTGCCTTTTAAAGTTGATGGGCGTTCTTGCGGTCCCAGGTGGAGTGGAGGTATGCAAAACTGCTCAAGCGCGTACTGCTGCTAAACCTTGTAGTGGCTTTCGGTGTTTTAATTTTTTGTAAAAAGTTATTATGAATGAAGCTTTATTTTTACTTGTTTCCATGCCTCCCACACCAGTCCTGGCTTTCAGTGCTGCTAAGGGAGGGGGGATGCGGCACAGGGGTGGGCTGACGTCAATCCAGCTTCCAATGAGGAGAGGGGGTGGAGAGGAGGTGGCATTGCTCTCCTGTACCAGGGTTTGGCACGATGCTCATGGGGACACCTCCATCCATGCCCATCCCGTACCTGTCCCACGTTGCCAAGAGTGTCATGGGGATGGCCGAGATGCATTCCTGGTCCCGGGCCCAGCCCATGCATGTCCAAAGAGTGCCAAACAGCCAGCATGGGGACGCAACCTTAGAGAACTTTGGTTTTGCTCTTGCTTTGCCAAGGGACTCCTTTTTAGATTCTATGATTGGTTCAGATGTGTATCCAGTAGTTTTGGAAACAAACATGTTTTTATTTTGAAATCCTTATACAGTGAACAGTGACAGGTTCACCTAAATCTAGCATTTCTAACTTATGTTGTGTCAGCAGGTTGTCCAAAATTGACAGTTTTTTAAAATACTTCACTGTCACATGAACATGTGTCAGTCTGATGCAATATTCTTTCTACCAGCTGACAGTAGTTCTCTAGGGTCCATACAGCAAAGACCCCCTGCCCTATCTAGAGATCACAGAGAATGAATTGGGACCCTTTGAATGCAAAGTAAGTGCCCTGTTGCTAACAGTGCTGTGCTTGCTGTCCATCAGCCTTGAAAAGCTCCAAAGAGATCACAGTTATTTTTATTTTTCTACAGAAAGCAAGCATTTTCCATCCTTCCATTTGAAGACAGTCAATTTCATTTCAAAAAGATGTAAGTACAGTAATTTTATTGAAGAAAATGTAAAGTATGCACTTCTATATATAGCAATTTCAGTGCTTGGAAATGAAGTGCAATTACTCCTGAATTTCAATCATACTATTCTAGTATTCAAAAGACAAGTGATTTTCAAGGATGGGTGGGTATAGTTTTTCTATTTTTCAAATCAGATTAAAGATCACCATAACTTTGTATGAAAACAAAATGCAAGTCGATTATATCACATGATAACTGACACATTATTTCTTCCTCCAATTTGTGTTTCACCGGTTTTATTTAATTTTTGTCTTAGCAGAGGCTGCTTTCTGTAATGAGGTGAGGTTACACATATTGCTTTGGGTCAGCTTTCTTGGAAAAAGACAATTCTTTTGTATCAACTTCTACCTGATTGTTGGGATGACACAGGCATCTCTATAGAAATTGTATCTCATTACCATGGTAGGAAGAGTTTAAGGTGTCAGAGACCTTATGCTACATTTTTTCCCTCTCAGAATAAATGCACTAAGTAAGAAAATACATGACGCTGGAGACAAGCTAGGGGCTGTCAGTCCAAGCTCAGTTAATGGGATGAATTGCTTAATGATATTAAGTGCCATAATAGTCATTTTGAGAATGTGAGAGCAAACAACCTACTGTACTGCATGGATAGCTCATTTGAAGCTCTTATCTTTCAAAACTGGAATAATGTCATTTGTGCAATTAGGGGTGTGATCAGACAAGCTTAATGAGGTGACTTTTTGGTTGAATTTGAGGCTGTAAGGGCAGACGTAAAATCCCTTACCTTGTTATGAAGCTTGAAAACGTGCTCCCTTTACTCATAAGAGGTAAAATGGCACCAAGAGTGACTGTTTCTTTCAGTTGTACTGGGCAAGGAGCTTCATAAGCACAGAGGAGAGCAATGTAGCCAAACTTCCTGCTCCGGAAAGTCAGGCAGGTTATTTGTTGGTAAGTAGTGAGCAGTTGTCCTCAGAAAATGTTGCTAGACTTCAGGCAAATGAAAAACACTGTGTAGTAGTATGATGTAGGCTCATTATTTTAACTGTTTGAATGCTTAGTCTTTTTGTGTGCCTGCAGAAGAGACATGTATTCTAAAAAGGGTGATTAATTACACCGTAAGTACCTATTCTCTAAATCAGTATATTACTTTCCATTTTGGTAGCAAAGAATAGATAAAGAAGAAAACACGTTTTCATATACACTGTATGAACTGGATAATAATCTTTCCATTTACGAGTAAAATTCCATCTTAATGCTTTTGTTCCATTTGATTAATGGGAGAGAAATGCATAAGAAGTGTGCTAGGATGCAAACGTTGCATGAGATTTTCAGAAAGCATCTGTGATTTGGAGAGGCTCCATTTTTAAATATGCAAAAACATTTCTGCATGAGATTTTTTTATCACTCTGTGAAGAGACAAAAGAGGGTTCAGAGTATTCTTATTAGCTTGCAAGTATAGATGTCCATGAATAGATTTTTCCCCCTCATTCACATTTATGAGAATGAACTCCCTGTGAGTGCGGGGGACTTCAATTTTGCTTCAAATTTTCATCAAAGATTAGAAGTGAAGGAAACAAGAGGTGGACAGGCAGCTGGTGAAGCCACTCGGAGGTGGACAGGCAGCTGCTTGGAGCTTTTGCCACCTGGGATCACAGCCACTGCCATGAGGGGACCAGTCGGGTGCTTTCTGCGCTGGAGGTACTGTCCAGGATTGTGGTTACTGCCAGCCGTGCCTCTGCTGCCAAATATTATGAAGCTTTGGTCAGACATCTAGCAGCTTCATTTCACCCTTGAAGGTTGGTCTACAAAAGGCAAAAGCTCAGATCTTCACTATTTGTACAAATTGCCATGATGCTGAAAATATTCAGCATATCCCTGTTTGCAAGCACCTGTGTTTATGTGGGAATATTTTACCAGGAATTTTTGTTTTCTATGTTGTAAAGTACAAAAACTAATACTATATCGTTTCACCACTCCACACAAGAAGTAGTCCTGGGAACAGATTCTGCTCTTGGGAGTAGGGTCAGATGGATTTGGTGATGTGTGGTCACTACACTTCTAGTATATGGCGACATGCGGACACTTCATTCCTGGCACAGCCTGACTTACCTAGTGCCTGTGAAAAATGTTATTCTCTTCTAGCTCAGATTTGATTTCATATTATATAATTATTCCAAATAACAGGAAAACCGAAGCATCATTAGTTTTACATCATACACTATTTTCAGTTTGCCTTTTATGTGTGATATTACTAGAAGTACTTTTAGCATAAATCACAGCTGAATGGTGCCACGTTCAGGTTTCTGCATAATTAGAGTACCGTTTGACTTGATTTGTTGGGGCTCTGATGCCATACCAAGGACTACCAATTTAGAGAAAATGCACTTTTGGGAATAATACACTGAAAACATGGATGGTTGTTATTTAAGGAGTAATCATTTTCATGCTGGCAAAGTAATCTCCATGTGAAAATAAATGGCTCTCATGTGTGATGTGTGATTTCAAAGCTGGTTTACATTACAACTGGATTAAAGAAGACAGTACCACCATAATGGTGAGTGTTTTTTGCTATATGAAGCTATTAAAATACTTCTATGTTGCATTTATATTGTGAATCCGTTTTCTCTAATAATTTAAGACAATGGGTTTAACTGCATTAAAGACAAAAAAGTATATATTGCTTTTGTTCATAAAGTCTTGTTGGCAGGTGTGGTGCCCGCATAAATGTTATAATGTATTTTTTTAAAATAGCTAATGTGTTTTGACAGCTAAAGTGTCCACACAGTTGAATGTGTCATCAAACCATTTAAATGGGGAAATGGGTAAGTAAGATATAGGGATTAACCTAGTTCACTGAAAGGGAGGGGGGCTGAAATCCCTCCTAGGAAAATTAACCAATCAGAGGAAGGCCAGCCGTTGGTTGTGCTATACTTGGGATTCCAGGAACGGAGGGAGTCTGTGTGTATAACTGCCCAGAGCCTGAGGGAATACAGTATAGTTCCAGGGACAGAAAGCTTAGGAAGTTAGGCTAAGTTATCCTTTAGAGACCGGGTGCCTATTCGCACTTGGCTTTATTCTGGAATATATCCTGGAATAGGGACTTGCTGTCCATATGCTAGTGCCGGCTTCGGCAGGCCCAAAGTGAGGTCTGTTAGAGTCTGCATTAGCATGTGGACCACAGACCCCTATCCTGAGATATACTCCAGAAAAAGGCCAAGTGCGAATAGGCCCAAGGATAGGCATATGAAACCTTTTGTGTAACTCACTGGATATTCTCTTGAAAGACTGTAACAAATATATTTTTTGTTGGTTAAAAGAAGATATCTGAGCCTATATTTTTTATTCACAGAAGGCTGTTAAAATGAAGTCAGTAGGGCTTCAGGATACTGTATCGTCAAGACTGAAGAGAAAGAGTGAGGTGAGGGAGGGGCCCTGCTTCTCAGTACACTTCAGTAGGAGGCTTCTGTAATAAGCCATTGGAGCAAAGGAGAAGAAAGGTGGTGTGCCTTCTCAGAAGGTAGCCATTTTGTTATACGCTACCAAATAAAGAAAGGGAACCCAGGGAGTGGCTGTAATAAAACTATGGCTTAACTCCTTCCTGAGTATAGGTCACAGCAGCAGGTGTGTTCCACATCCTGAAATTAACAATCTGAGTGTAAATAACCAGTATTTGACACAGCATGGAAGAGTAGAACTCAACTCCTCTATCTTGATATTTTGTGCAATTCACTGATTGACTTCTGGTCTGATTAATTGATCACTTGTAACAACTGTTTCCATGCTGTGATTGACTACATTTCCCTGCCCTGTGGTTATGTAGCTTCCTGCCCAGTCCAACTAAAAGAAGTACTCATCCCCAAACTTTGAGATGGAATAAATTGAATGGGGGGGGGGGGAATGACTCAATCATTCAGAAGGCTTCTCATTAAGCATGTCCGATTGCACCGTTAGAAACAGTTCGCAGGTGGTTTTGTTCACATACCTGTGTGTCCCTCCTCTTCCCACAAACATTTCAAGCCTAAAAAGTGGATTAGACATGGGATAATGACATGAGGGCAACACGCTGCCATATTTAATGTGCTTCTGAGCCAACTTTATTGCTGTGTGTCAACATAAGAACGTAGGAACATAATAGAAACCATGGTGGATCAGGCCATAGGCAGTTGGGTCCAATATCTTGTCTCACACTAGGGGTGTGCATGGAGCCATTTTTCCACTTTCTATTCGAGTTGAATAGAATGTGGAAAAATTCAGCTCTGGTCGAATACCCCTGCACTCACACACTGATGGGGGAGCTATTCATATTCTGTAGAATATCTGTGACTGGAATGAATAAATGCTCCCCATTCCCACCCCTACCCCACCCCTCCTTTCCCACCCCTCTCCACTTACCTTATCTCCTCACCGTTGCCATCCGCACTGCCTTCTCTGCGTTGCTGCTGACTCCATCCCGGGCCTCTTTCAGGGCCCTCTGGAACCGCGAGCAGGCTTCCCGGGAGGTAAATACAGTCCTGCTGCTGTGCACTGGGTCAACAGCCCTATAGAAAGCTCATCCCCTAACATGTAGTCCTGTAATCTGGCATATACTGATGTTCACTAAATGTTTTTCAGATAGATATGGGATTGTACTCAAATTGACTTTGTAGAAATAAGTAGATGTTGTGTAAATTGGAGAAAAGGGTGAGGACAGTACAACAAAAACTTTCCAGGCCTGTAAATATTTCCCCTTTTTCCCCTCCCTGAATATTTTAGGTGCTTATGGGAAGCTGTAAACAGCTTTAGGATCCTTAGATAAAAATGTTTTCAATAAATAAATATTCAGTAATACATTTTATAATAAACTGTATCTAGTTTTATTTTCTGATGTTTTCTTCCATCCAGTATTTTTGCACAGCTTCAGGTACCCTGTCTTCTCAAAAATGAAAATTTTTCCTATTGCTTTTAATGTTCATTAACTTCTGCTTAAGCTTTGCTTGTCTCCCTTGATATAACTGTATCATCCTGTATAACTGCATCTGTGTCAGCACTTCAAATAAATGTTAATGTTCTTTAGTGAGCTCCATGCGAAGGACAGTGATGGAGAATATTTTAATCTTAACAAGCGTAACCAAAGCTTTTATAAGTAATTATCTCTACAAACTGAATTTGGGTACAATACCATTTGTATCTGAAGTACTTTTAGTGATCATCAGTATATGCCAGACTACAGGACTACATGTTTCAAAACTGTTAATAAATATTTCATTTTAAAACTGTATAAATGACATCACTGAAAGCAATACAAAAGAAAATTAGAGCAATTGACTGTCTCAACTGACATTGGACAGATAAGGCTTTTTCTCTCTAGAAATACTGCAAAGGTTTTTTTCATTGTTCAGTACAAGAGAACTTGCAGTCTACCAATTTTGTTCCGAAATTCTTCAATTAAAATTTAAGCTCTCCCAATTGGGGTGGGCAACTGAAGTATACAAAATTATGTTGTACAAGTTTTTAAATACCTTTTAAATGTCTGCAGTTAGGGCAGCTTTTAGTCCTATTTCTGCACTGGGCCCTATTCTAGTTTATATTCCAGAACAGGGACCTGCCATGTGCATGCTATATGCATATTCCTGCGTCTGAAAGAAAATAATGTTTATCAGCCGGCACCCAAGAGTAGGCAATGCTTCAGTTGAACCACTGCTGTGAGCAATAATTTTATGATCCATGAGGTGCCACAGGGCCATCAGACTTCCTTTCTCCTTTTCCTGAAAGGGGGAACACACACTAGTGTGCCTGAGCACCAGACTCTGCGATGGCAGTAAGGGTCTGTTTTATCTTGATTTGCTTTAAATTGATTTGGTCTTTTAGACTATTGACACTGGGTCATTGCACTCCTTTCCCATCGAGTGGATGGGAGGGAAAGTGTGAAAATGCCCCAAGACAAAGGACATTTCCCCATTTACTGCTCAACTTGTACATTCCTCTATCTTTATTTGTACAGATTTATAGCATGGCTCAAGTAGCTGCATGAGAGGTAAGCTAAATAAGCTCTTCCAGCAGCTATTGATGTTCTCCTACCTCAACAGGTGAAGTGATAATTGGAGGGCATCAACTCCACAGCTAGAGTCCAGCTTCACAGCAATTATGAAACTGCAAGAATGAACATAATTCAATGCACTGAAATTATCCTTCGTGCATTGCTACATCCATGCACGTTTCTGTCATTTTGTCACCAGTGAAACTGTTCTCTGCAGTGACCATGAAGATTGGTCCTCTCACATTTATGAACCACAGGATAATCAAGTGCAAACCAATGTAATTTGGACTCTTATCTAACATTTAAATTCACAGGAGGACTATGTAAAACAAGTCATTATAAATGAAACACATTTAACAGCCTAAAATATTAAAAGTAATGTGGAAAATAAAAGTGAAAATGAACGTTTATAGCTTTGTAATGTCTGACTTACATAAATGTCTGATTTACATAAAACTATGGGGGGGGAGTCATAATCCATAAAAATTATGAGGGTAACTAATTTCTGTACTGTGGAAACTGTACAGAGCATGTGGTTCAACACCACATTTTGTATATACATTGCAAAACTTGGAGGCTGGAAGACACAAGGCACGTTTGGTCCCAAAACTTGGAGGCTGGAAGACACCAAGGCACGTTTGCTCCCAATCTGAAATGGGGTTTGGCAAGGGGAGTCCCCATGTGTTTTAGATTTGGTCCAATTTCCGCAGGCCAAACTGCCCAATCCCGTGCCAGACCAGGACCAAATTTGGTACCTGAAAAAAGAAGCCTGGGTACGGTTTGGAATCCCGGCACACATTGCAAGCAAAGCCTGTCAGCCGGGATTGTGAACACAGGATTCACGATCCCAGGAGAGGCTTTCTTACTTCCTGTCCCTGGAAAAAGGAGTAAGCAAGCCTGCCAGCCAGGATTGTGAACAGGGTCCCAGCTGACAGGCTTTGCTTTTACTCCTGTTTCCAGGCAAGCAAATATCTTGCCTGGAAATCGGACTAAAGCAAGCCTCTCCTGGGGTTTAGCGTGGTTTGCATGGGGATGGCTGAATCTGCCCCCAGCCTTCCCCCAGCCCACATTACCGGGAAAGGCATGGGGACAGCCGAGATTCGATCTCATCGCACACCCGGTCCCATGCGAGTCCAGTCAGCACCCAATTGGCACCAAATGGCTTGCATGGGGACGTGGCCAAAGAGATTGCAAAGTGTAGGAACGTTTAGCTTTTCCTGTATGTTTTTAATCAATCTTTATATTTCTAATCATTCTCATCCTGTTCTATAAAGAGAATGTATCAATGGACTTTGCAATTTATAAGTGAATCATATGAGAAGTGGGCCCCAAAGCATCTTTGGTTCACTCTTCTTAAATGGTGTCCATATCCTCTGTAGCAGCAGTTTTTAACATTTTCTTCATTGCGGATCCCCTTTACATAACTTTTGTTGCTGTGGACTCTGCCATCCCAGCTTGCATCCCCCACTCACACTGTAACACCATTGGGCAGAAGAAAAATAATTTCCCCCCAGTTCATTGCCTTGCCAAGTTGCAGAATAATTGTTAAAGAAGAATATTGAAGAAGAATTTTTTGTTTGGTAGTTGGTACTTTTATAGGAGGGGCAGGCAAAGTGAGTAGCAGTGACATGCCCTTAGTTTGTCTCTTTAAAAATATTCTTGGAGAATGTATCTTGTTTGTTATGGAGAATTCAAGATGGATTTTATGCACTTCAGGGTCATTTCTTTCAAATATTTTCTGTAATACTTTGAGACTCAGGCTTTGTGTCCATTATGCAGCACAGGTACCTTAAGGGAGGGTAGTTTCCATTACTCCCAATGGAGACCTTCCCTGAGCACCTGTTTAAGGTGCCTTTACTAAGTAACGGAGATGCAGTCTCACTCTCCACCTAGACCATGGGGAACAGTGCAGTTTCACTGGGCCTGGAAATAGCTACCCAAATGGGCCATTTCTGGACACCTGGTAAAAACAGCCTAAGCTGGAAACTTCAGACATTGAAAATCTTTATTCTTGGTCTCTGAAACTGGGATTGGATGAACTGCTCCAGAGGGCATGACCAGTAGTGTGAGTCACTAGCTACATACCTGGCCTGGATCACTCAAATTCAGATCACGAATGGCTTGTATGATATGCACCATAACATAACTTGGGAAATTTGTCTTAAGAGGAGCTGAGGTCTACTGTTCTTTTCTTTCAAAAGAATGACTGCATGGAATAAAGGTGGACTAAAGTAAACTCTCGGGGCCTTTCTGCATGGTCCAGGCTATACTGTGCTGTGCTGGTCTGAAACAGGCAGCCCAGTCCACAATGGACCAGTCTGCTACTGGTCTGTGCCATGGTCAATCCAATTAGTGGGCAGCCAGTCCCAGCCTATCTTTGGATGGTGAAAATGAATGTTCCTGCCCTCTGAAGTTGTCAACTGGGCCTGTTTTGGCTAGGTGCCAAAAACTGGCACACTTCTGATGCCACTCCCAAGTGCCTGACCAACTGATACGGCAACTGGAATGCTGGATGCACTGCTTACCGGCGGTCAACACCTGGAGTAGGCTACAGCAGCGCAGCATACTCCAGTGTCATGTCTAGTACAGACAAAGATTTCTATGGCATCACCATAGACTATTTTGTAGTGTTCGCAGTGCATTCCAGAGGATCCCCTGAGCCAGTCCACCAGCCCTGTGCTGGTAGGGCCACACTCAATAGCTTGAGGTGTGAGAAATAAGGGTGATGAGAAATAATAAGCCATAAAGATGACTTGGAATATGAAATAAAATAAGCTGCATGTTTAGGCTTCTAAAATGACTTTATCAGCTTTTGTGAAATTTTGCCTTGACTCTCAATCAATTAGAATGTGAACTGCATTTTATATTGAATTGGCTTTCAATTCTTAATCTTGCTGTGACTAGTGCTCAGGGCATATAATCAAATCTAACACAAATCAAAAAGAATAAAACATAAGGTGAAGCTGTTAAAACCAGCCATCAACAAAAAGGTCAGGGCCTATGGCAATGAAGGAGGGGGTAATCCTCCCCAGTTTTCAAACAGATTTATTCTTGATATAAAGAAGCACCATTTATTGCAAGGCAAAATTTTAAAACTGGCACTAAAACATATTACAAGCTTTCTTAATTCAATTTTTTCTGGCGTTTATTGTGTTTAATAAAATACCTAAATGTCAAATGGATTTCCAAAAATGTATTTATAGCTTAATAAAATGTGTAAACTAGATTATTCAGAAACACAGTTTATACAGAGTATAAGAACCTAAAATTGATATAGATTTTTGTTTATTTTGTTTTTGTCTGCCACCCAAAAGGGTAATTTGCCTTTATTTTCAAAGGTTTTATGGTCACTGGTAGTTAAAAGAAAAAACGATACTCTGCTTCCATTACAGTACCTTGCCATATTTTCCTTATTTGGCTTCTGTTTGCCTTATTTTTATCACTCCCTACTTTTATGTTGAGGAACAAATTTACCAAGGACTTTGTCAGGCCTATTCATTGTTTTAGAAATATTCACATCAGTTCCTAAATCAGAATGTAAAGCTGAAATTAATGCACTTACCTAGGAAAGCAAACACCACAGACTTAGATATGCTCTGTATTTGTAGAAAATGAAGAGACAGTGATGCACAAGTCCACTGACCCCAAAAGCTTTCATTTTTAGGGTTACATCTTGATACAGAAGGGCATTGAGGCATCCACAAAGTTACATGCCAGATACGGGCACCTCTTGCACCTTCATCCAAAAGGGGTGACCTTTTAAACCAGTTTTAACTACTTGGAGGCCTTCCCTTTCATGTCTAGCCAGGGAACTCATTGATGTGTTCCAGAAGCTATGTAGTAGAGGCTAACACCTCTACACATTTACTTAACACCCTCCTGACCCTCATGGACTGTCAAGTAAGTTGGCTCGATCAGTCCCCATGAAGGCTACACCCAGAAGGAGCTAGAATCGGTTTGCTTGCTAAAGGGAATTTCTACAGCCATGTACATAGAGATTTAAACAAACAAACAAATAAATAATAAACAGTTCTTGAATTCAAGCCAAACAAATATTTGTATTTATATGTATATACCACCTTTACATAAACAAACAAAAATAAATACCTAGAGTGGTTCACAACAGAGCAAAAATACAATAGGCAAAACGAGGGCCCCATTAAGGACACAGAGCAGGAAGACCCCATTTCCACTGCAGACCCCATTAGAGCCACATTTGTTTCTACCAGTTCTAGGGAAATTCGGATTGAATGGGTCATTCAGGACCTATAATCTGAATTTTCTGTAGACCCCATTAAAGGGGTCTACAATGGGGTCTTCAGGCATCAAATCTGGATTATACAGAGCACATTTCCACCGCAGTCAGGCAATGGGGTCTACAGGGGGCTCCAGGGGGGTACACCCATGGGGGGGGGTGCCCCGAAACCCAAAGCTCGGAAGCCTGTGCACAATCTCTGAAGCCGGCTTTGAAGAGGACCCCACGCGAGAGCAATGCCAATCCTATGAACCTTTGTCAAGGGCTCTAGAGAATCTTTGAAGTTTGTGGCAGATTGCACCAGAGAATCTCTGGAGTTTATGATAAAGTTCTGGAGATTCTCTGGAGAATCTTTAAAGAATCTCTGAAGCATCTATGGAGATTGCACCCCCTGTCCCCCCAAAAACCTGGGGTGACGGGCAGGCCCTACATGAGTGAATCTGGATTCGCCACATGGGTGCTCTGGTATTTCCACTGCGGGCAGGCTAGCACCCATTGCTATTGGGTGCTGCACTGCTCGTGGCGACACATTGGGTACCTCCCTATGTCTGGATCAGTTGCAGGACCCATTCCTTAGATCCAGATCTAGATCATCTTAGATTCAGATTAACGGCGGTCAGTGGACCCCCCCCCCGCCCCCAACTTCAGAAATAAGGATCGTGAACAGGAAGTTGCAGGGGTCTGATTACAGCATTTACTAGCAGCAACTTGACTAGCATGCTGCCTGTTTTTATCCCTCAGAATCCAGTGTATGTGTGTGTGTGGGGGGGAGGAGGATTGATTACTTAGTATCTTCATTTCAGTCTCTCTGACCTACGAGGAACTGACTTGCTTTGCCCGGGAACACCTTTCATCAGTCTCTCAGGTGGTGAATCAGGGAGTCCTGACTCCCTGGTGCCTCTGCTTGTCTACAGTTGGGTGTCAAGCTCTCTGGCTTCTGTGTGAATACCTGCTATCTCTGATGCCGGTTCCAAAAAGACAGAGGGTGCCTCCAGACATGTGCCAAAACAGCAAAGTCATTTGGAGATTCCGCGTGTCGTGTGGAGATATTGCAGGCAATCAAAGCTTTGTGTCTGACCAACAGGAAGCTGCTGCAAATTCCCTTCACAGCTAACAGACTTCCTGTCTGTCTCACAGGAAGGGGCTATGGATTCCCTCCACAGTTTCCCATCATCCTGTCTGTCTGATGGTCAGTGGCTGCAAAGGGAATTCACAGCTTTTGTTCTGTCTGGGGGTATTCAGATTGATCATCTGAGGCAGGATCCCAGTCCAAAATAACTTGTGGAAGACACTGCATGACAGTGGAGCAGCGTTAACACAGGTGCCGCAGGCCAGTCTCCTCCTCCTCTTCCTCCCAAGGGAAAAGACCTAATATAGTTTAGTAAAGCAAGAACCTAGCCTGCTAACATAGATCCTTGCTCTGCAGAGAAATGTTTTGTGTTCTCTTTAGGTTGACAGCAACATGGAAGATGCTAAACTTGTTCATATCTTGTCATAATATCATCTATGGGCATTTCGGATTGTGGTCATGGAGATTTTTTCTTCATTCCTGCCCAATAATCCATTTTCAAAACCGCAGGATGTTGGATGGTCCCAGCGGAACACGTGTTTAATAAATTTGCTTTATGTCCCTAGAAAATGAGCTTATAGCTGTTGAGTTTGAAAACTAATAGATTAAAGAAGGTAAGTTGGAAAAAGGGAGAGAATAAAAGGGGCAAGAAATAAGAAACACAAGAAAAACTTTTGAAGAAGGCTGGAAGTCAACAAAGTCCACTTGGTTACTTATGTAAGAGTCCTTATCTGGGAACTTGAGGAATGTTTTATGTTTGTGTATGTGTGTGTGTATCCACACTCCCCTCTAATGATGTAATTCGCAGGCCTCTGTATGAAGAATGAAGTGAATGGAAGTGAAAAAGCCTGTCATAGAATGTTGTAGCAGCAGTCATTGTTATCTACAGCAATAAATGAACAAAAGGCAGTTTTAAAATAAAAAGATGGAGCAGGGAGCATGGGAAATAAATTTTATATTCTGATCAGCTTAACACAAGACTTATAAAAGCTGCAGCTGTGCAAAGAATTTTCTGAGAATTATTTAGAATATCTTTTACAGGCATGCCTTTCAGTATTTATTATGTGTTTTTTCTCCTGATAGACCAAGTCATTTACTTTTCAAAAGAAATTTAAGAGGTGTGCTTGTATTGAAGAATCACAAGTTGCCAAAGGATAATAAGCCATAAAATATTGGATCACTTTTGAGGATAATTTACTCAATGCATTTGGATAGACAGTGCATTTGAGCTCATGATGGGGGAAAGCAAAAGGAGGCAGATGTAAAGTCAAGGGGAAAAGCTTTTTCCTACAAACTGGATGTTTATTTTGGTTACTAGAATCAATTTTTAATGTGCTTTCCAATTTTTAGAGAATTTTGCATCACTAAATATTCAACAAGACTCCTTCAGCTTCTATCCAACAGCCCCAGTGAGGAACAGACAACTTTGGACTGGCTTCAAGGAAGGAGGGTAGTGGAAAGATGGAACCCTAATAGGCCTAGAACCCTAATATTTTGTAATATATTGTTGAATATTGTTTGTTCAAAAATATAGTTCCCAATAATAATAATAAGAAGCGGCTTTGGCTTTTCTACCCCGCTTTTCTCACCCACTTAAAGGGACTCAAAGCAGCTGACAAAGCTTTCTATTCTTCTCCCCACAACAGAACACCCTGTGAGGTAGGTGGGGCTGTGAGAGCTCAGAAAAGAGCTGTGACTAGCCCAAGGTCAACCTGGTATCCCCATATAAGAGTTTGACTCCCTAACTACTAGACCAATCTGTCTCAATAAGAGATGAGTCCATGCTTGGCGAATAGAGGATCACTGGTTTAATATGGGTGATCTACATATGAAAACATTAGATACCACAGTTGCAATCACATAGTTGCTTAAGGCAATACCTTAAAATGAAGTGGATAAATGCCTTTATTCCCTACGCCCCTGCATCCTGACAGTGAATCCTTTCTTTTGATCACTTACAAGGATCCTGAGACCACTGAATACAGCAGTCACAGCAACTTCTCAATGGCTAGGAAGTTCACTCATAACTGGTAGACTTGAGAGTGTATGCATAGCGTGCCACTGAAAAGCACTCTCCTGTAGTTTCAGATCACGGAAGTGTGTGATCTGCCCTTAGTCCACTTGTGCAGACAGAGCAGGACTTTGGGGGGGGGGGAGGCTCATAGATACATATTAACTTGTGGATCTGTGGGCCTAGAAGTATTCTACATGGATCCTTAATCCAAATTAAAGGTCTGTGCAAAAAGGAAACCAAGCTTGTTCATTGCTATTTCTTAGAGCAAGACCCGCTGATCATAGTCCTGGTAAATTACCCCTGCCGATTGCCTTGAATTTAGATTTTATGTCTTTCTTTGCAAACAAACAAAAAAAAAGCCATAGCTGCTAAGCTAATTTTCCTTGGTTGAGGGCGGACACTTTCTTTAACTTTCTGATGTCATCAGAGAATCAAATAACAGTTCAACCCAGAATTAGTAGCTGTGGCCCTGGAATTTTCCTGTCTGTGACCTGATTGGTTGGCTACCCATAGTCGTTGTTTTTATTGGCTAACTCCAACCCAGCCCAAGCAGCAAATTGCCCTGAGGGTTATTATTTCCTGTCTATGTAAGAGCCAGATAATCAGAGGCTTGGAGATGTAGTAAGTTATCATCATCATCATCATCATCATCATCATTTTTATTATAATTTCCAGTCTGTACCTTGAGTCTCAAATTCTGCCGAGGGTCGCCCATAAACACAGCCTTAAAAATGATAGCAATATGCAAATCTGTGAAAGTTCTGTTACTGATATATTTGACTTAACTTGTTTATCTGTTCTAGATGTTGATTGTTGAGAGATAAAATAATATAGCTGTATATAAGATGCTTAAATTGACAGAGCAAAGAGCTTATATTTTTTCATTTCTTAATAAAGAATACTTTAGGAGCAGTAGTTTATCTTTCAAAGAGAAGTGCAAGCAGAGGAATGATAACTATACAGGAGCTTTTGAGTTTGTTGAAGGGTTATTAGAACAACCCTTGTCTTGGTACTACAGACTGATATATTCATCTAAACTTTTTAAATGGCTTATTTAGTATAATTCTTTGCACATGTCCTCAATCACCTTACAGCTTTTTCTCCTTGCTTGGTTGAATAACAACAACAACAACAACAACATCTAATTGATAATAATTGACCTATTAAAAAAATTTTCTTTGAAATTCATGTATTCCTGTATTAGACAGAAACAAGCTGTGTCAATCTCAGTTCAGTGGTGCCTTGAATGAATGAATTATTAAGTGCCCAAAACTGAATTTTAAAATGGAATATTTGACAGATTCCTTACTTAGGAATCATGGTCTGGTAGGATTGTATTTCCCAGTATAATGTGATGGCAGTTCATGAAATAAGCATTCAAATAAACCTCCCCCCCCCCAATCTTACCTGTCCAGCAAGGCTCACTTCATGAATGACCTTTGAACTAAAAAAACCCACTGTGGTTTTGTGTGCCAGAATGCATTCAGAAATACACCATTAAACGAACACTGTTTTATTTATTTATGCAGAGGCAAATTACATGTGTGAAGATTAGGATGGCATGCTTTAATTGGTTTAATCAATAGATTAGTCAACTAAACTGTCAGTTGATTAATTGTTTGAAGTCAGTTTTTATTGATCAACTTCTGTTAGACTCTTTAACTTGTGTTGCTGCAATAAATTTTAAAAATCTGATCAATTGAAGTTAAATTGTACTTCATTTTATTTTATTTTTAATAAGCCTTTCTTTATATAGCTACATTTTTATATAGAGACATTTTGTCTGCTGAACTTTAGTGTTAACAGTGCGTTTAAGAATAGTTACTAATACAAAGCATTAAAACAGAACCAGAAAATATAATCACTTTCAGTGCAGTCCAGGACCCCTCCTCCTTTTTTCTTAAACTAGAAAGAAATTAGTATTGAAGGTACAACACTGGCTTACATGCCCAGGGCGCTTACCTGGCATAGCTGGTCACCAGTACATCAAGACTGATCTGCACACCTCAGTGGACAGGGCCGGTCATGCATGGTGGCATGTATATCAGGATTTAACGTGAACTAATAGGAAGCTTCTTTGGGTTTTCTTGTTTTAATTCAAAAGTTCTCTGTAGTATAATAGTGTTGGGTGAGAGGAAAAAATCAAAGGTGGTACTTATGACTATCTCTTGTTTTTTTAATATATATTAAACTGAACTAAAAGCTGAAGCCTATGAAAGTGCATATAGACAAATGATTGAAGTATGACCAGAACAACGTATATAACTAATAAAAGCAAATATATAACTTAAGCGACAGGGTATATAAGAAGCAATTCTGTCTTGTTTGGTTTGGTATGAAGCATTTCTGCATTTGGCTTCCTGTCTGCTGGATAGGATTCTCTGGATAGGAAAAGTGCAGAACCCTCTAACGCAGTGATGGTGAACCTTTTGAGCTCAGTGTGTCAAAATTTGCAAGAAAACTTAGCTTAACTCGGGTGCTGTGTCACATCTAGAAATATCCATAATTTTGTGATATTTGTAGCTCTAGTTAAAAAAAGTTATATTTTTGATATATATATATTTTATTAAAAACAAAAACAAATAATTCTTTACATTTGCTAAATCTTCAATTGAAAGTTAGTATTTCGTACCCTTCAAGAACAAGCAAGCACTACACGCCCAGGTGCCAGGGTGACCATGTGTGTCACCCAAAAGGGCTTGGCGTGTCACGTGTGACACGCGTGTCATAGGTTGGCCATCACCGCTCTAACGTGTGCTACAATACACACTTCAGAATGCTACTCCATGCTAGACTAAGCCCCACGTGCCTGTGTCTGGGTGCCATCATCTTGTTTTCAGAGCCTGGTGCGACTGCATGTGCGCCATTGCCACAGCAACAGCTCTCCGCACAAGTGTGGTTGCATTTGGCATCATTTGAGGTGCCAGAGTGCTGCACAGCACCTCAGACCCTAGTGCTGGAAATGGTGCATAGTCTATGGAGCATGATTTCGTGCTCCATACCTAATCAACAATTAGACAACTTCTCGGAAGGCAGGGGACACTTGGAGGCTGTAACGGCCACCTCTAAGTGCAGATGCTCTTCCCCAGAAGTTGCCTAATAGTTGACTACCTGCTGAAGTGTGAACAAGCCTCTGAATGAAAATGCTTCCTTTAAGAAATTTTTCAACAGTAAGGAAGGTCTTGATCTCAAGTCGCACTGTTTGGTGCATCCACAGAAATGGTTGTGCTGATGTGATCTGTCCTAAGGATCTGCATGAATTTTTTTTGCATTCGAATTCTAGTCAAATTGAATAACCAAACATTCAATTTGATTTGAATGTTTAGAATCAGAATGCAACAAAATCTCATTTGAATTGAATACATTCCAATCTGTTCAAATGTTAGATTCGAATCTGAAGATACAAATGTTGCCAACTTTCATATGTGTTATATGTATCTGTATGCATTTCGTACACATCCTGTTTTGTCTCATATGCATCCCATTTTCGTCCCTTACTATCAGCGCAAATGCGAACAGATATGTATGAGATTCATACAGATACTTATGCAATACATACATATCTGTACATTCAAATGTCTTGAATCATTTGAATGAATGTTTTGAAACATTTTCAATTCGTTCGAATGTTTAAATTCAAATGTGTAAACATTCTGTTTGAATTTGAATGTCCACATTTGATCGAATTCGATTGAATTTCAAATGTTTAGAACATTCGTGCACATCCCTAATTTTTCCTGAAGATTTGGTGATAGGAGTTCAAGTTGTGGGTTAAAAGGTACTGCTAAGAAGGCATTTTAATAAGTTAAATTGGTTAACTTATGCCTAGTTTTTCTTAAATCTGTAGGATCACAAATTTTGGTGCATGATTCAGATATTCATTTGGCTTAGTGCGTCAGTATCTATTACAATGATATAATTTTATAAAGCTAAAATAGGGCAAACTGGCAGGTCTTGAAAATAAAATTGCATGCCAGCAGGCAATATGTGTGTGGTGTGGGTGGGCGTGTGAAAAACTAACCATAGCATTTGATTTGTTCTTGCAGAATGTGCACGTATTTCTGCCCCCAGGTGCATTATCATGCAAGAAACTCTCACTCCTAGTTAAGTCTAAAATAATCCTTGCCATGCTACCCTCAGCAGTATAATTCAGTTCTGGTAGGCAGCTACACTTTATATTTGCTCCAGATCCTTCATTCTATTTAATCCTAACAGTTTTTCTCTCCTAGCGAAGCTGCTGTTAAAGAAATTGGTGTGGTTACCCTCTGTGTTTTGATACAGTTTGAAAAATGGAAGGTGGTTGACAGTAAACCAAACACAGCATGCTAGTAATTTCTCTAAAGCTGTTGATGTTCTAGTGCTGTGAATATATTTCTTAGGAAGGCTCTATTGCTTTTTCCTGCAAAGCACATTATATTGTTAAATATTTTTATTTTTGTGCATATATTTTTATACATGTTTGTAAATATATTTGTCCCTTTGAATATTTATAAAAGGCAAAGTAAAGATTTGAAAGACAGTAGAAAGAATCCTGGCATGAAGATATGGAAACTCAGAGTTGCCCAGCCATCAGAGCTTCTCTTTTAGCCAAAGGAGTGCAAGTACAACATCTGGAACTGGGTTTGCTGCAGGGGATTTCTGCCATAATTTTCTCTGTTAGGGCTTGTTTGCATCTACCTGTTAGTGAATGGTGGCCTGACCCCACTAAGGAGCAGTGGCTACCCTTCTACAGTTGCTGCAGGGGTCCCCCAATGCCATCCAGGGGAGGACTGCTAAATGACAGTCCACGCACACACACCAGGAGTGAGTAGCTTGTTCCTTGTTGCTGTGTCCACAGCTTGTTTTGAATACAGAGCTGCAAGAGGCTGTGGCAGTGTGATAGTGACTGTGCAGTCGTGTGCAGCACCTAGATCTCCTTGACAAAGTCTGAGCATGTACCACATGTGGCTGCAGACATTGCTATAGTAATCTGGCCTGCCCTGGCCATCTTTAAGTGCTGCTGGCCCCATACAATGCTTTTCCAGCACCTGAAGTGCAAATAGCTTACCTATGTGAAAAGGTCTTTAGTCTTTGCCTTTTCAGGATAGTCACAAGGCAATGGGTATTTTACCCATAACTGGGAAGACTCAGGGAACTTTAATGGCAGACCTGGTAACATCCGGATGGTCATGTAGGATTACTTCATATGTGTGCTGGGACTGCAGGGTCAATACACCAATGCACACCACAGAAGGTTACAGCCTTCCATGGAATACAGTGGCCACATGACACCCCCCCCCCCAATGCCTGGTCCATGACACACACCCCATGCCTGGTCACTGCTGGAAATCTAGTGTGGAAAACTAGATTTCCAGCAGTGACAGGAGTAGCCTAGGCCCATTTCAGGACAGTTTCCAGGGGCATGTGGTGATGTCCCCAACATGCAGTTTTACGGCTGTGAACCTTTATTCCTCAGCTGCTGCCATTTCCCTGGCCTGGGACTCTTTCTTCAGGCCATGAACATTCTCTCCACAGCCCATGGCTATGGCATGCATGCTGAAGAAGCACTAAGTTGTATCCTGGTGCCATTACCTACTGTACTACTATAGATAAAAAGCTGCACTTTTGGCTTCAGAATTTATCTCAAGTGAACTGAAAGCTTGCAAAAGGAGAAGATAATGATTTCTTCTTTTTTCAAATCCTTATTTTCTTCTAGATTCCTTTGCTATATGCTGTGGCAGTTTGAATACTTCTAAAATTTGATTTTAGAGGCTTTTAAGGAGTTCCATGTGAAACAAAGGACAGGAGAATAGAATTCTCAGTTTTATACATGGATTTGTAATTAACATCTCAGTCAATGTAATTATGTATGCGGCCATATAGAAATCAAACTGCATTTTTAATTAAAGTTTTTGGTTTGGACAGAAGAAGCTGTTAGGACTTGCTTGCACAACAAATTTTAAATACAGAAATGCTTCCCCCAAACATTCACGCTGTTTTTAAAGCAATATTTTGATTATTATACACCCGTCACAAGTAAAATAAGATCAAACATTCAGAAGACACTTTGTCCCCAAAATATGAGTGATTAGCAAATCTTTCTGTTTGTGACCGGTAAGCATGATGTATGACTACCATTTGAGAAGATTTAATTGAAAGAAAGCAGGAGGTAGGAAAACCTTCCCGTTCCCAGATGTATCCTCTAATATAGTCTTTAAACTTGCTGCAAGACAATGCAAAATGTGGTAAGGAGCTATCAAGTGATTTCTGCATTGATTTTGTACATGTAGACTACAAGCAGGGCACAAACAGTGCAACTATATATTGTGACAGGCATAGAAAAATTCAACTGTAAGTAAATCCAAAAGCTCCACACTGAAAGGGGAGGCATAATCTGTTGATCTACCCACATATCTGGATCACTTATGTGTACATGCCTTGATTGAGTCAAGCTGAAGAGGTCACACTAAAAGCAAAGCAGAAGTGCTAATTAAAATTTTTAATTTAAGGTACACAAGACAGTGGCTTTTGCAATCCAGTTGCAGTCAGTTTTATAATGGTTAGAGTTGAATTTTTCCTGATTTTCTGAAAGAAGAAACAGAAGTTTTAATGGGTTTTTTGGGGGGGGGAATTATTTAACCTTATTCTCTAAAATAAGATGGTTTTGTACATTCTATTCATTTCTTTTTCTGTGGGGTTTCATTGTGGGCATAGAGGAATGATTAACTCAAGATTTTGCTCCAAAGCTTGATTGGATTAACTTAAGATGTAGCAAAAATCAACATAGTCTAAGAGGAAATAGACTTTACTTTTTAAACTTAAGACAGACATGAAATATTTGGCTTTGGGATAAAACATATTTTTCTTTGTTAAACAATATTATCTTGTATTACCTTGTTATTTGTTTCATTGTAAAGTGTTGATTAAAATCTGGGTTAATTTGTAATTTGTTTGGTCACGTTTTGGGGATTTTCCATAGGAATACATTGGTCTTGGGTAAGACACATCTTTTAGAAGGATTTATTCTGAGGTCACAAAGTCTGGGTTAAACTGTGTATAAAAAAAGGCATCAGAAGCAGTCAAAAAGTCAGTCAGGTTAAGCTTAGCTTAGGAGACAGGTTAGGTAGGAATCTTCCTTTTGCCATGCCATGAGGGCTTGGGTTTTTTTTTTCTTTCCTGCTCTCACCCCTCCCTCTCTCTGTTTGAAGAGGAAAAAGGGTGTGTGTGTTTTCTCTGTGAGCGCAGTTTGAATTTCCCACTTGCAGTCTGATTTTGGGTGAGGCTGGAAGAACTGGTCTACTTTTAAAGATTATTTCTTGTGAAGTACCTTGAATTTTTAAAAAGTCATTATTTCTTCCTGAAATGGCTATAGTTTGATAAAATCCTATTTTTTGTGTAGTTTTGGGATTCCTGGCAAGCTGAAGAACACGTGTTAATGAGAAAAAAAATCCTCCATTCATTCCTCTTTCTATTTCTTAATTTTTGCCTAGTGCTAGGGAATTTTTCTAGTGTTAGGAATTTTCTATTCTCTTTCTGGCTTTTATATATTTTTCTTTAAGTTTTGTAGTTGTTCTTGTGGGAATTTTATTCTCATTTTCTCAGGGATTTACCCATAAAAGGCAATTTTATGGTATTTTGGGGAATTTTTGCTGCATA
>MTQE01001141.1:19620572-19634484 GCA_014337955.1 Aspidoscelis marmoratus
TTTTTTTTGTTTGTTTTTGTTGTTGTTAAGGATGCCTAACTTAGGAAATCATTCACTGAGTCTTGAAATTTTATCCTTGTATTATATGGTTTTATCTTTTGCAAGCTTGATATGGTTCAAAGTCAAAACAACAAAGATTAACAGTAAGCATAAAAAGAAACTGAAATAATTGTTCCGCAATAAAATCTTGCTGCATAACTTTTTAACTTCAGCATCGTATTTCTTCCATGTTATGAGTCTCTTTTCCTTCAAGCATTATATTTGCTACTTTATTATAGCTTTCATCTGCAGTATTTTGTCGTTCTGTTTCATTGCTTTCTTAGATTTTTTTAAACACACACGTAAGTATGTTTGCATATTACTCATTTTTGGAGCTGATATTGTTTTGCTCCTTTCAGGAAACACCCATAGAATATGCTTCCTGAGGGAGACAACAACCCAAGCCATTAGGAAATTAATAGGTGCACTTAGGGATAAATTTTTGAGTGAAGATCTGAAAAACTGATTCCTTTGCATGCTCTGCCATAGACTCCTGCTAGGCAAGAGTCAGTTCTGCTGGTTAGGTTCAAGGAATAAAGAGCTGGGCAAAATTTTATGCTTCTGTGAACATGCATCTCTTGGTTGCTGGTTTTCTTTTTAATCACACATTGCTCTTGATTGGAAAAAAAAGATGATTTGCTATTTTTACACATTAAAATGTTGTATGTAGAAATATTTTAGGATCATTAAGGATTACAAATGTCTGCTGGAGGATGGATATCCTTACTGGACAATTAGGGGGAAAATATTTATTTATTTGTTGCCTCCACGTATGCTTGGAAAAGGTAGGTCCACCTGTACCATACAAAGTCCATGCGGGGTCAGCTCCTGCACAGAAGGAGCCATGTCTCCTCCACCTGTGGAGGCTCTGTCTGGAAGCTCACCCCCTATGGACTACTGCGCCAAGTGCAAATAGAAGTCATGTTCCAGCAAGAAAAGGACAGCTTCACAACTGCTCCTGAGATTCAAGATGTGATCTCTTCCTGAGATACCTCAAGCAGACTGAACTGTCTTATTTCTTTACTTCTAGGCAAAGAAGAATAAGTAAAGCTGCATCCAGACACTTCTTACTTATTCTGCTATATTTGGAGATTCTGGAATGAAATACATTCACACATACTTTATTCTAGAATATCTAAAATAGTGGAATAAACCCTAACCATAATTATGAACCCTAAGTCATAATTATTTACTCTTACCCTATAATCAGGTATAGAAGTGAATATATCAAACTTTTTTCGTGAGCCAGTTTGGTCTAGTGGTTAGGTAGCCAGACTCTTATCTGGCAATACCGGGTTTGATTCTGCCCTCCCCCATGAAGCCAGCTGGGTGACCTTGGGCTAGTCACGGCTCTCTTCTGAGCTCTCACAGCCCCACCCACCTCACAGGGTGTTCTGTTGTGGGGGGAAGAATAGAAAAGCTTTGTCAGCCACTTTGAGTCCCCTTAAATGGGTGAGAAAAGCAGGGTAGAAAAGCCAACTCTTCTTTTTTTTTTAATCTTTTGATGTTAAACAAGTTTATTATTCTTTTGATAATAATAGGCCAGGGGCAATATTTGCATGCACCCTCCAGCTTTCTAGGAGTCCACTGACCAGTTTACTTAAGCCTAGCAGGGACACTGAGTTAATCCCTTGTAATTCACAGGAGCATATGGTTAGTCAAGCAAAACCTGGAAATAATTTTTTTTCCAAGTTTGTATGATAGTTTTTAGATTCATAAATTTAGAAATGTTTATTTTTTATTGTTGCATGTTAATAATAGTTTGACATACATTTTACATTCTTCTTTTCTTGGCATTTTTTATGAGTGTTGTAGATCTGTGTTCGTCCCCCATGTACCTTGGTTTTACATTTTAGGTGCCTTCTCTTACTTCCAAAATTTATTACCGTATATCTTGAAAATACTTGAAATAACTACCTGAGCTTGCTAGTGTGGCTTAGGAAATCTGTTGCCTTGTGGATTACATGTAATGAGTGATCAAAGAAAATGGAACGAACTCTGGGGAAGTTCGCACTTTGCCTCCTGACGGTGGGAAGCGACACACAAACTTACCCATGCATGATCCCTTCCCCTGCACATCTGGACACTCACCCAAGTACAGAAGGTGTCTAGGCGCTGCCATCTTTGTCCCCCAGTGTTGATACCAGTGTGCATGGATGTACACTGTCACCAGGACAACTGTGACATGCTACTCACATGCATATGTGTGGTGTGTCACATGACACGTCAGTGCACTTGTGTAGTGCATCACGTGACATGACAGTGGCCAGCACAGCGCAAGTGGGCCTGCCTGGAGCCTTTTCAGCTCAGTTGCAGGTAAAGTTAAGCGCATGTGTACCATGTGCAGTGACTTCACAGTGCACTCCTCTTTGCTCCGTCTTGGAGTGCAGTGTGCTGCAACTACTGGGCTGAGTGCAAACAGACCCTCTGTAAAGTATTAGATCAGATTTTAATTGGAAAGCTAAAGGGTATACAAATTTTCAAATGTGTTGGAATTGGGAAATAAACATACAATGCCATTTTTCTCCCTGTTAGTATGCCACATAAAGCTTTACCTGCTTGTACATAAAGTTTGTTGGTATTGCAAAGACAAGACATACCCCAAACTTCAGATGTTTGATATCAAAAAGGTGTGACAATAGCAATGATAGGTACTCTTGTTCCAAATTCATTCTCACTCTTTGTGCAGCCTGTCAAAATTGTTGTTTCACTTGCATGAGGCAATAGCCTGATAGCACATAAATCTTATGCCATTGCAAAGTTCTGGTGCTTTCAAATTCTGAGATCTGTCAGCTTCTGGTTAACATGGCAGCTGTCAGAAGCGCACAAAAGTAGTTCCGATAAGTATTGACTGTTTCTTCTCTGTCTTAAACATACAGTTATCCCTAGTATTTTATGTCCTGTAGTTTGACAGAAGATTTATTTTTGCTGTTCTGCTATTAGCAGCTACATCTGTCCTGCACCTTTGGTCAATTTTTACTCGCTCAGTTTCCCTCCAACACAACCAAGTATACTATATGGACTCAAGTAAACTCATAACTAAAGCTGGAGCACTTTTTCTGATTTTTGTTATTAGGTATTTCAGTTGTGTCCAACTCTTTGTGACCCTATGGACCACAACATGCCAGGCTTGTTTGTTCTGCACTGTCTCCTGTAGTCTGCCAAGTTCATGTTTATTGCCTCTGTAACACTATCTAAACATCTTGTCCTCCTGCATCTGCATCTCCTACTTCTTTTGGCTTCAAATTTTCACAGACTCTTTTCTAGTGAATCTTGTCTTCTCATTGTATGATCCAAAGTATCTGAGCTTCAGCTTAAGTATTGGTCCTCCCAGTAAGTAGTTATGGTTGTTTGATTTCGTATAGTATAAACTGATTCGCTCTTCTTGCAGTCAAGGGAATTCTCAGAGTATGTAATTAGTTTGATTTCAGTATTGACCATTTGCTGATGTTCATGTGTAGTGTCCCCATTTGGACTGTAAGAAAGAAGTTTTGTTTTGTTTTGTTTACGAACAGTGAGTTATCTTGACAAAACTCTACGAGTCTGGCTTGCTTTGTTTTGTACTCCAAGGCCAAGCTTGCCTGTTATTCCAGTTACCTTTTGGTTTCTTACTTTAGTATTTAATTCTCCTTTTATGAAATTGACATTTTCTTTTTGTTTTGTATATGTTATTTGTAGGTCTTTATAAAATTGGTCAACTTCAGTCTCTTTGATATCAATGGGTTGTAGCATAGACTTGGAACTATTGTGATACCAACTGGTTTGCCTTAGATTAGAAATCATCATTTTTAAAATTGTTAGCCAGGATTGCTTTTCTCACTCTTTTATTGATGATCATGAGGGCTACTCTATTCCTTCTGAGGGATTCTAGTGGATGTAATTGTCATGTGCATTATATGTGCTTATTTGATGTCCATTTTATGTCACCAATTCCTGTGATGTCAATATTTAGTCTTGACATATCATGTTTGACTATATCCACCTTACCTTCGTTCATAGATCTTATATTCCAAATTCATATGCAATATTGTTAACAGCATTGGACTTTCATCAGCAGACACATCCACATCTTGCTCATCTTTGAGTGTAGTAGAAAATCTAACATAAGATTTTCTTAGCAAGGATACTGGAGTAGTTTGTGATTTCTTTTCACCATGTATCACATTTGGTCTGAGCTATCCACTACGATATGTCGGTCTTGGGTGGCCGTACATGGCATAGCTTATAGCTTTACTGACATGCACACCACGCTTTGCACAAATCTACACACCAGCACTTAGATTTGTTGAAAAGATATTGTATACTTAGTAAAGCACTGGTCGTTAATACTTGAGTAGATTCTACACTACATGCAAAGTTACTTACTATTCTAGTGAGTTCATTTGAAATATTTTTCTTGAAATATCTTACATGAAAAAGACATGTTATATAAAGTTGAGAAGTAATCAATCAACTTCCTTGAGATCAGTTATCCACTGCCAGATTTGATTACATTTGTGCAAGTGATTTTCAAATGCATAAGGAGCTAATAAATGATAGACAGATGATGATCATCATCATCATGAGAGAGAGAGAGAGAGAGAGAGAGAGAGAGAGTATGGCTGCTTCCAGACTTGCGAAAGAAATCCACAGTTAAAGGTTAAAGCGCACCTTACCTGCCATGCAGTGACGACTGTGACACCCATCATTGTATTACTGTATTTAATGTGTGTTGAAAGCATTATATTTTCATGTGCGTACCGTATTTGTTCTGTTCTGGCTGTATTCATTGTATTGTTATGTAAATATCAGAGCAGCAGGCAAGACACCCCTAGTTAGCATAAGGTAAAGAGGGGGGGGACCGGTGCCCACAGACAGCCAATCAGGCTTGGGATATAAAAGGTACCACCCAGACAAGTTTGGCGGTTCTATGCTTGGGATTCCAGGGAGGGAGGGAGGACGTGTGTGTAACTGCCCTGTGCCTGGGGAAACACCAAGATAGAAACAGAGTTCTAGAGCTTAGTGTGACAGCCTCAGGGAGTCCCGACAGCAGCCTGTGGGGGTATAGGTTGTTGGGTAGACAGACTCTGAGAAGACTTTAATAGTTATTTAGTTATCTGCCTGTTTTCTTTACAAGCTGTCAAACAAACTATTTTCTCATTGATTTATAAAAAAAAATCTGCCTGCAGTATTCTTTTGAGTCCTATAGGCCTTGGGCCTAGGGAAAGGGAAAGCTGTGGTGAACTTTTTTGTCTGTGGGGGTTAGGGAAGCAACGGCCAACACTTTTAAATAATTAAAAAACTAATTTATTTGTGAACACTCACTAGTCAGAGGAAGGGGGAAGTCCTGCCCAGGTTGAAGAGAATGCCACAATGACCAACTGTCCTCATTGGAACGTGGGCTGTCACGTGGGATGAGGCAGCCAGTCACATTTGAGCTGCCCTCCTCTTGTTTGTCTTCTTCCCATTCTGCCTGGATTGGCGGGAAGATCAAATTTTCATCATACTGCACAGCGAGTGTCCTCTTTCCAGCGTTAATGTAAGTGTGCAGTAGCAATCTGATAATGCACCATGGCAACGATCCATGGATCATCGTTTGTGATGCCCGGATCACGACTGCTACACAGTATAAACAAGTCTGGTTCCAGCCTTTGTGTATGCAAGCATTTAATTGGATTTATGTCACATTTTTCTCTATGACTTAATCTCATGACAAGAAAAAAAGCCCTTATGCCATTTCATCCTGAAAGACCATGAACATCACAGCCTCAAAAGGATTTCAGATGGCATCCCATGCTGAAATTACTGCTTTGTGAAAAGTTAAAGGTGAAAGTATCATGTTACATGTCTTTTTTTAAAAAAAAAAGTATTTAAGTATATGTGCACTATAGCTTGATTGTCCCAATTATCAGGAGTTCTTAGTTATTTTTCTGAGCTATTTGGAGTCAATTTCTTGTAGCATCATGTCCTTTAAAGGACAAGTGTGCTACAGAAAATTTACAGCTCAATTCTCACTTGTCAGATCAACAGATGGTGCAGTGTGTTGTGCTGTCATCCTTTCTGCTCATGGACTTTCCAGAAGCATATGGTTGGCTGTTGCAGAAAAAAAAATCCCATAGGATAAATACTGGTCAGATATACAACATTTTTTTCTGATGTTCTCTTGAGTTAGTTCGTCCAAGTACGTGTATACAGGACCTACAACACAAATTGAACTCCATGTTCCTTGTATGTGAGATGTTGGAAAGAATGTCAGAGGACATGTTCTCAGCAGGATACAAGAAGTACAAACCAAAGCAAACATTTGTATACTAATTCTATTTTAGAGACTACTTTGCCAAGCTTAACTTTCAAAGTAACTCATGAAAACAGCCTTGGAAAGTGAATCATTTATCTTTCCTTAAGTGGAACAGTTTATTTTTCCCTCCTTGGCATTATAATTTTAAATTTATTTTTAAATTCTAAATTTGATTTAGTCTTATTTAAAATTTGTTTTGTGTTTAAATTGTTGTAACCCACTTTAAGACCTTGTGGCATATGAGGGATTCAAATGTAAATATACATAAAGAATATTTTTATTTCTTTGTATGTGTCACCTGAAGACCAGTTTTATTTTGAAACAGTGTAAAATATTCACTTAGATTCTGAAGACGTATGAGAAAAACAGATGGTATGAAAGATTTGCTTTGATATACTTTTTTTTTTTAAAAAAATCACAAAATAATGAAATCGGGTTTTGGCATAAAATTATTATGCATTCTGGCAGTTATAGATAGCTGTGGCTGTTTAAGATGGAAAGCAACAATTAACCTTGGGCCATTTTGCACTTTGGTCCATAGTTCATGATAGGTGAACATATGGGCAGGAGGCTGTTACAGCCTCCAAGTGTCCCCTTCCTTCCCAGATATTCACCTATCATGAATTGGCAGTGGAGCATGTGTTTCACATGCATCCAAACGTGGGCAGAAACTTATCTGAAGTGCCTGGTGGTGATCATTTGCACCTCTGCCGGCTGGGTAGGTTATTGGAGCTGCCCTGCAAATGCGCTGGTGGTTCTAATGACCCTCTGACATGATATTGACTGTGTAGAGCTTCAGCGTTGTCAAAGCAATGGTGCTCATGCACACATAGTCACGGAGGATGCCACACTCAAGATGGCGGCACCCAGAAGAGGACTGGCCCAGGGATTGATCAAAGGCAGATGAGGGGTAGGCTAATGTTGACGTGCGATTGCAAGTGCGATTGCTAGTAAACATAAGTTCATTGCACACTTTCCCCATCCACAGGACGGCAGTTATAAAGGACTATGACCTCAATGTAAATGTCAACTTAGTCATGTTCCTTGTTTCTTATTATATATAAATACTAATTAATTAAAAAAACAATTAAAATATAATAATTGTATATCTTTGGATTGTGAACAAATCACAAAGCTGAAACCCTAGATTTTCATAGTTCAGATTGATTCATTCATTTATTTATTAACTACATCTGCTCAGATACCCTTAGGAAAAGTTCTAGATGATGCAATTTAAATTGCTTTTGATTTTTTTTTTAAGCTATGGATTTCATCAGATAAAACTATGGATAGGTGGAAGTAAAGACACAAACAAGCAAAAACCTTGAGTGCTCTAAGTCTGTTCTTTTAATTCAAATTGAATTTATGCTTAATATACAGCAGTATCTAAACTGATAATTAAAATACAGTGTTATCACTGCTTTGCAGAATTCATGGGGTCTACAATGGGGCCTTCAGCCTGAAAATCCAGATTGTAGGGAGCCTGTTTCCACTACAATCCAGCAATGGGGTCTAGAGGAGGCTAGGGGGAGGGGGAGCCCATGGGGGGGAGCCCCAAAATCAAAGCTTCAAAGTCCCTCCGAAGTAACTCCAAAATCCCTCTGAAATCCCTCCGAAGTTGCCTTCTGAGATTAGCAAAGGCTCCAAGACAAACCCCTTGGGAGAACAAAGCTAACTGTTACCTTTAGGCATGGAAAGAGGTGCATATTAATGAGGCTGGCTCATCTTGTTACCTTCAGGCATGGAACGAGGTGCATATTAATGAGGCTGACTCATCCGTGCTCACAAACAGCTAATTAATATGCACTTCTCTTGCATTGCTCTTGCAAGGGGTTTGTCTTCAGAGCCTTTGCTAACCTCTGAAAGCAACTTCAGAGGGATTTCAGGCAACTTCGGAGGCACTTCGGAGTCTTTGCTAATCTTTGCAAAACACCTGGGGTGACAGGCAGACCCCTTGTGGGTCAATCCAGGTTTGCAAATGGGTGCTCTGGTGTTTCCACAGCAGAGAGGCTAGCACCCATTGCTATTGGGTGCTAGACCACCCATGGAAACACATTGGGTACTTCCCTTAATCTGGATCTACTAGATCCAGATTAAGGAAAGTACAGATTCCTTAGATCCGGATCTTCTTAGGTCCGGATTAAAGGAGCGTGGTGGAAAAACACCCTTCAGAACAGCTGGACTTTGCTGCTAAGCTGGGTCATAGTTTAACAAGTGTGAGAGTAAGTCATCTATAGGCCCAGGCAGCCACACAGTTTTTAGGAAGCAACAGGCGCCTTCAGGCTGGAAGGCAGGGCATGGCAGTAGCTGCATAGGAGAGGTTTCCTCAGCACCAGCAGGATGTTGGATCAGCATCAGTGAGGATGCGGAGAACAGGGGGTGTTTTTCCACTGTCACTAATTACCCATTGAAGCTCCCATTAAGGACCCATTTGGCTGAAAGCCAGATGACCCCATTTCCACCACAGACCCCATTAGGGACACATTTGTTTCCACCACAGCTAGGTAAATCCAGATCATTATGGGTCCTTCAGGACCTATAATCTGCAAATGGAGGTCTACAATGGAGTCTTCAGCCTTAAAATCCGGATTGTAGGGAGCCTGTTTCCACTACAATCCAGCAATGGGGTCTAGAGGAGGGTTGGGGGGGATGCACCCATGGGGGGGTGCCCCAAAGTCAAGACTTCAGAGTCCCTCTGAAGGCTGCTCCGAAATCCATCTGCAGTTGCCTTCGGAGATTAGCAAAGGCTCCGAAATCCCTCTGAAGGCAACTTTGGTGATTAGCAAAGGCTTTGCAGAGAAACCCCTTGTGAGAGCAATACAGCTGGGAGCTGCCTGTTACCTCCAGGCATGGAAAGAGGAGCTTATTAATGAGGCTGACTCATCAGTGCTCACAGGAGAGATGCGAGCAAGGAGCTAATTAATATGCACCTTTCTTATAAGGGGTTTGTCGGAGGGTTTTCGGAGCCTTTGCTAATCTCCGAAGGCAACTTCAGAGATTGTACCCCCTGTCTCCCAAAACACCTGAGGTGACAGGCAGACCCCTTATGGGCCAATCCAGATTTGCCATATGGGTGCTCCGGTGTTTCCACAGCAGTCAGGCTAGCACCCATTGGTATTGTGTGCTAGACCACTTGTGGAAACACATTGGGTACTTCCCTTAATCTGGATCTACCCATTCCTTAGATTTGGATCTTTTTAGATCTGGATTAAAGGAGCGCGGTGGAAAAACACCCAGGAACTAAAGACCAAAGATGCAGAGGTGGATGTGGATGTGGTGGAAAGTGACAGAAACTGTTGTGGGGATGAGAACTGTATCTTGTGCTCTATCTTTGTATATCGCTAAGCTGGGGGCTTTCTTAAAGTCCAGCCTAAAGGGCAGGGGAGGTCAGGAGTCAATAATAGATCTGGGCGGTAAAGTCAAACAAAGAAATGGTGCAACCCAGAGGCAGGGGCTGAAGGTTACATTCAGAAAGGAGAGGCATGGTGAATGGCAAGAAGGAAAGAAAGGATATATACAGTATGATTTGAGGGGAGCCTGACTACATTATATCCAAACTGATTATATGGCTTCATTGAGAACAACAGGACAAAAGATTTAATCAGAATGTGTTTAATCTTACTCAGCATTGCTGAGAGATCTCTCCAGATGTTTACTGTAAATAAAAAATTGGTCTCTGTTCTAGAATAGCTACTATTTTTCACTTTGTTTTGGTATATAATTTTCTTAGATAATGACCAAACTGAGGTGACGTATTTTTCCTTCTGCTTTGGCTGATCTTTGTAAATGCAGATTCAACTAGCTGCTTACTTCCCAAAAGCCAAAACTATTTTGCAATCCTTTACAACCAACAGAGTCTTATCTTTAAAAGTGTATTTTATATCAATACAAAATCTCATGCTTCGTGTTTAGAATTCTGTACATCCAGCCTAGATGCCAATAATAATATGCCAATCATATCTTCATATACAATCTAGAAGTGCCTGTTCCTTGGCTGAGGCCTGGCTTGGTTTGGCACAGCACTCAAAGCGGGGGATTCTGGGAAGTGCATGGCTATAGTAGTATATCAAACCACTCACTGATTTGCTATCTGCACATGTCACTTTTAGGACCAGGGGCCTATTCGCACTTGGCCTTTTTCTGCAGTATATCTCAGGATAGGGGTCTGTGGTCCACATGCTAATGCAGACTCTAGCAGAGCTCACTTTGGGCCTGCTGAAGCCAGCACTAGCATATGGACAGCAAGTCCCTATTCCAGGATATATTTCAGAATAAAGCCAAGTGCGAATAGGCTCCATTTTTGCTTCTTGAATATCTTGTCTTACAGCACTTTATTCACAGTTTCAGTGTTTTCCTTTCTGCTTTATGTTATTGTCTTAAGTTAATATATTGTTAATTGTGATGTATTTTTTAAATATGCTATTTAATGTGTCCAGGGATTTGGACTAAATGGCACTATACACATTTAATAAAATTAAATTTTACACTCTCAGGGCACAGTGTTAGAATGCTGGTTTCTGAAATTGTGCAGCTAAATTAAGAGAACCTTTTTTTCTTTTCTTTTTTCTTTTTCAGTTAACTTCTCTATAGCTTTGTGGGGATTTCTTCCAGATCCAGCAAATAATTTATTCCACATTCATGGAGGGTTTTAAGAACTATTTGCCCAAGGCCCCGGGAATAATTAGCAGAAGTTCTAATTCCAGCACATTTTGCAAAATTCTGAAATTTTGAGTTTTCAGATTTTTAGACAGTAAGATTCAAATACATCACCACTTGCAAACAAAACAAAGCCTTTGAATTCTGATGTACTAAGACTCTTGCACTGTGGTCACAAGGTTTAATCCAGCTTGATAAACTCAAAAACTCAGAAAATTCGCCTTTGGGATAGATAATGTGAAAAGAAAATTACTAGTCACTTTGCTGATGTGTTTCTCATTCTGAAGGTGGACTGAACCTGGATTAAACCTTAGGCGTGACCACAGCCCTAGATTGGTTTCAGCTTCTTTATTTAGGGCTTTGGGGGCTTAATAATTGATATTTTGAATCACAGCTTATGAACTAAGGGCAAAAGCAGTCCTTTCACTGAAGTGTAATGGAAAATATTTAGTGGATGACCTAAATTCCATTTTGCATAATTTGTGATTGGGAAAGAACTGTAGCATAGTGATATAGTACAGTTAAGGAAAGTTCAGGATTTTTGGTTTGCTAGTCTGAGTCTGCTATATATGCATAGAACACAAACTGAAGTACTTGGTGCCCCAACCTCCCTTTCTTGAGTGTGTTGTCACATGTCACTTGGAAACAGGATGTTCCTGCACTTAACCTGTGCTGATTCACTCCATCTAGAGCTACTCCTACTAGAACATTTCCCAGCTGGAGGGCTTCAGCTACCCTGGACAAGGCTATGAACACTTTCTGGTCTAGGCCCTGTGCCACTCTGAAGCTCATGTGAGTTTTGCAGCCCGCTTTGAGAACTTCAATGGCCAGGAGCCCTTGGAGTCTCAGGCAAACTCATTTTGGTGACGCAGTTTGGTGTGTCACCAAAATGTGTCCCCCTACTCTGCACACCTCCCTGTTTTAGAGATCCCTGTTCTAGCTGCCCCTTTGCAGAAAGGTGTACTGATCTACTTTTCTGTCTGGTCAGAATGGGATGGCCTGTTCTGTGCCAACCCTTCACCAGCTATGAATCTCATGCCAATTCTGTAGCTAGCATGGAGGGCGTGCAAATGCTTTATTCTTGTTCTTTGGTGTTCCCAGGGAACCCATTTTGATGGTTTTCCTTGTTGCAGTATTGAAATGGGTTTCCTGTAGCATACCAAACCACCCTCTAGTATGCCAGTAGATCTCGACATGGAGGTCTACTGGAAAATTGGACTAGGATATGTGTGAAAGGGAAGCCCCCAGGCCCTTTCCTTTATCATGCTTAGAGTGCAGGTGTAAAAAGTGCTAGAAGATGTTATGGCTCCATGTGTCACATTTTTAGGATTATTATGCTGTATTCCATAGTTCTGCTTTGAATCTAAGCTTTCATATATAGCTATGATATTCATCATTTGCATTTGGCTCTTCTAGCAGTTATATCCAGAATTATGGAACATGGCATAACTACCCAATACCTGTGTTAAGTGAGATGAAACAGGCTGTGAAAGACTCCATTCTTCCATTTTATGACCTTCTTTATCTTCCTTGCTGATAAAGGTTTCTATGTAATCTGTCTTTCTGTGTCTTATATAATAGGTGGGAAATCCCATGACAAAAATGTTCTTATCTGCATCTTCGGGTTTCTTATTGTCAGAATAAATATTAGAAGACAAAATTTCAAAGGGTTCTTATTACTTTGATTTGGCATTGTTTATAAGACTCAGGTGCTTTTGAGTCTTTAGCTAGTGATTATTCTATCACTTCTTACTTATGTTAAAACACAGCAATATGTGGCATTATTTCTCCTCAGCATGTTCACATCTTTAAAAAACCCATTGATAATTACATTGGAGGTTGCAATTCTTTTTAAAATTAAGAACAAAAAGATAAGCTGTAGATGGCTATTAGTTCTATTAAATCATCATTATTAAAGTTTTTAGAAACCTTCGATGAAGCTGTCCCACCCAGCTTCCAATGTTTCAATAGTCCAAAGCTCATTCTTAGTCATCATACTTCAACCACTTGGGCCGTGAATAAGTAGAGGAAAAAGGAATGAGAGAAAGTGACTGTAGCAGGTTTATTCTATTTTATTTACCATCACTCTGGATTTGAGAAGTACTGATGTAGCAAAGGGAACAAATGTAGTGTGTTCTTTATAGAGAACTGTTCAAGAGTTTCAGGACTAAACTCAGCGTTGATCCTGGTGTTTCTTAGAATATGTGGACCTGTACTGGACACTGCATTCCTTTTAATAAGATGCCCATATAAATATGGATTTTTTTTAAAAAAAATGGTGTAGCTTTGGACAGCATTCATGTTTGAAAGGGAAGCAGTAATGTAGATTTCAAAGGACAGTCTATCAACCTTGAGTCTTTTAGAGAGCTAAAATCAGGTAATTTCTAGGTGGTCACATGCTGGAAGTAGAAAGCTTGTTCTCAGATTTGCTCCTTTGCCTGACAACCTGCTTCCTTCCAATTATCTATTTATACTGATAATTCTACTTTTAAAATGTCAGCCCTGTTTCAAGATCATAATCATTATTGCTTCCCTGACCAGGAATGTGAATACTTTCAGATTTATGAATTTGTAGCTTGTCCTTTTCCCCTGGGGTTGAATGGTTGATGCTGTGATGAAGTATTATATTAATTATGTTGGCATTTGGAGAGTAAGAATATCCCTGAAGTCAAACCAAAGGGTGAAAAATAAAAGAGACCTTTGAGATTAGTCTTTGTCCCAGCTTTGGACATTTGGCAGTTTGTCTTCTGTAACTTGCTTAAAATTATACCTTTTCAGTTGTTCTGAGATAGAGAGTGCCGTCAGATTTTCTCCTTATTCTTTTTAGACTTATTTAAAGGCTTTTTACTGAGCAAAAACATCTTAAATGATTTTTTTAAATATATAAATCGGAGAGCTATAACTTACCTATAGTGGCTTGAAACTGTTCAGAGTAGTTTT
>MTQE01001141.1:19634554-19655997 GCA_014337955.1 Aspidoscelis marmoratus
GAGAGCTATAACTTACCTATAGTGGCTTGAAACTGTTCAGAGTAGTTTTTGCCAGCATTATTGAAGCCTCTTGAAGCAAGAGATTTATGAACTGTGTGCTCTGTGAACTGCACTGCAACAATATCTTTAGCACACAACATAAGAGCTGGCTGAACATGTGCTCTTTCTGGTTTTGGCAGATAGTTGAACACACCAGGGTTTCCTAAAATGTGTAATTTCATTAGTATTCTCTAGCAGATATCTGAATAATTCAGTAGGTTTATGACTATATTTGTGACTGCATTCATGTTCGAGAAATAAAGTTGGAGATTTTAGACCCTGTAGTTAAGAGCATAACATTGTTTTTCTTTCTTGTTCTTTTTTTCTGTGTGAATTTTTAAAAAGTGAGTGAGTTTCACACTTGCGGAGCACATTTACCTTCGAAATTTGTGACTCTGGACCATAAGGGGAGGGAGAGAAGGCATGATATGTGATTAGAATTCTCACCTTCATCGGCTGCACATTCATCCATCTATAAATGGCATAAGTAACGTATTGAAGGATGAATCTCTTTCCAATTTGACTGGATGCCTCCTCTCCTCCTTGTTTTTGAAAGTAGCGCAGAAGCATCTAGAGAGAGTTCGGTCATGCAAGCTTGAGATATTGGCTCTGCTTACTTCATTTCTTCTTGCACAACGGTTTGATAAGCTGAATAAACTGAAAGTATAGGGCTACAGGTAAAAAGGAAAGCATCAGTGACATAAGAAACAGTAAATTCTATAGAAAACCATCTTTTACAATAATTCTATTTCTGAAACATTTAAAATCTATGAATTTATTGTGATTTGGGGAGATGCTTCAGGTGTATGATGATAGCCTCTCCCCTTTTATATAAAATTAGTTGTCAAGATAGGCAAGATATAAATATGCAAGAGCCTGGTACCACTTTGCAAGAAGATATGCTTGGTATGCTTATGAATGGCAACAATTGGCATTAATATGGCAAGGCCAAAGAATCATAGAATCATAGAGTTGGAGGGGACCTCTAGGTTCATCAAGTCCAACCCCCTGCTCAATGCAGGATTTCCTAAACCATCCCAGACAGATGTAGGTCCAGCCTCTGCTTGAAGATCTTCAGTGAAGGAGAGCTAACCACCTCCCATGGCAACCTATTCCATTCACTGACTGCCCTCACTGTCAGGAGTTATTTCCTAATATCTAATCTACACTGACTCCCTTGAAGTTTCATCCCATTGTTTCTAGTCCTTCCATCTTGTGCAAGTAAAAATAGGGACAATCCCTCTGCACTGTGACAGCCCTTCAGATACTTGAAGACTGTGATCATGTCTCCTCTCAGTCTTCTCTTCTGTAGATTAAACATTCCTAGATCCTTCAACCGTTCCTCATAGGACATGCTTTCCATGCCACTAACCATTTTGGTAGCCCTTCTTTGGACTTGCTCTAGTTTGTCAGTGTCTTTTTTAAATTGGCGTGCCTGGAACTGGGTACTTTCTGCCAGTGGAAAAACACCCTTAAATGCCATCTTTCAAGGCGGAAAAGGCCTAGACATTGCAGTCTGGTTTCAAAAGGAAGGTGTTCCAGTCCCTTGACCATACTGTTTTCCCTTTTCCACACCTTTTCTAGTTCTACAATGTCCTTTCTAAACTGTGGTGACCAGAATTGTACACAGTGTTCCAAATGTGTCCTCACCATAGATTTACAAAGTGACAAAATAACACTTGCTGGCTTCTTACGTACCCCAGCATTGAATTTCCTTTTTTAACAGTTTCTGCAATACCTTCATTGAGCTCTCCACCAAAACCCCAAGATCCCTTTCCTGGTCTGTTGTAGCTCAGCCCCCATGCTAAAAGATTTTAATATGGGTCTTCCAGTTTCAAATAAACTTAGGATTTTAACAGAACTAAAGTTATTTTGTGATTTCTCTGGAGTTTAGAGGCAATATGATTAGAAAAAATGTGTAATTTGCAACATGTTACTTTTACAATCACATTTGGGATCATTTAAAGTATTTTATTTGTATACAACTCTCTCGCCTCATTGTTGGCTGGTATGATAAAATATAAAATAAGCCGTCACTAGAAATGTGCTTTGATGAAATGATTAATAGTCCAAAACTCTTGAGATAAACAGCTTACCCGAGCCACTGTAAATAAAGAACACAATGAAAAGTAAGTGCTCAGGAATGCTTGTATTATACCAAAAATATTTGAATCCATTTTTCCATACCTTTGTTTTATTCTAAACACCAAATGTGGGAAATGTGTTTCTGCTGCTACTTTTCAATGCCAAAATATCATCTGTTTCTTTATAGTTCACAAATTGTTCTATAGCTATTTCATATGATATAAACTGGGGTCAGCTGGATTTTATAGAGACACTTTTAAATCCCCCTAACTGTCTCCTAGCATTGTAATATTCCTTGAAACTGAACTGTGTCCTTTGGAAATTAAGGCTTTGTTTACTGTAATCAGGCTCACACTAGGTATGTGCTGAACTGTAATTTTTCAAAACACAGACTGCAGTAGAGCCACAGGATTGGAAGTCTCAGCTCCCTTTGGCAGCTTTGTATTTTCTTAGTAGAGTTGAAACAAACTGTTGCAGCTCCACTGAAATGCTGATGGAGCATGTTGCAGGATAGAGGTGATTTCTCCTGACCTCTTGGATGCAACATGGGAGCCACATAAAGCTATCAAAGGGAGCGGGGACTATTAGGTAAAGCACCTGACAGTCCTATGTCTCTATTACAGTTTGTGCTCTGATCTACTGCAGTTCAGCATGTCCTTAGCTCAAGCTTAAATAAGTTGATATAAATTACTGTATCATAAGACTGCACTAGCTGCCTTACCTCCAGATTATGTATTTTAGGGAGGAATTAACTTTGCCATTCATTTTTTGAAGCAAAGACTGTGAGTTTTCTCTGGGCAAGGACTAGTTCTGTCTGCCCAGCCTTAAACTCTGGTATCAATTACAGGCCACCACTATTGAAGCGCTATTTCAATTTGCAGATTATTGATACTCCATAGTATCATTGTGAAAGGAAAACTGATCGTCCTGGATACTGAGTTAAGGCTGTGCCTTCCTCTTTTCAGAAATCCAGTACGTTTTTAAGCTGCACTTCTGGGATTTAGCATTTTCTCATTCATAATTGTGGTTTTGCCTGCACTTGCATGATAATGCCATCTAACGATATACTGCGCAGCAAAGGTTTTCTCCCGCACTAACACAAAATGCAGTCTAACAGTAGTATACTGCTCTGTGACTACGGAATATCTATAGTTTGGCCTGATGGAACAATTGGGAATGCACATTGAATTTGCAGTTTAGGAGCTGTCCAGATGCAGCCTTAATTCTTTCATACCGGCTTATCGCTTAAAGGCTCTTACTCTGACAGCATATTATAATGCCTTTAACAAGCCTAGATTTAATATATTTCCATCTTGAATAATGAAGGGCAGACAAAAATGGGATTCCTTTCTCTGATATACTATGTCCTTGTAACAATGAGGAGATTGAACCCTTATCTACATGCTTCTTAACCTATGGAAGCTCTGTTAGTCTTTAAGGCTCAACTGAAACCCCTTCTTCAGTATTGATCCAGACTAATAAGGCGATATCTTTGAATTCTTCCACATTCAAATTGCTTCAGTTTGTATCTTGCAGCTCACCAAGATATAATCTGGCCTCTTTTGAGACTCTTCCCAGGCAGATCTAATGATGAGTATGTTAAATAGTTACTAGCTGATACTAACTATTAGACAACCCTGCTTATTTCTAAATTCCTAGCCATGGCCATTAAATTGAGAAAGCTCACGTGCTAACTTACGTTGTTTCTTTTTTATAACTATTTTATAGTGATCGTTCAGCTGCACGTGTGCTGCTCTTTGCACTGTACACTAATAATGCTTATTTCAAAATCATTAGACATTTGCAATTAATCTTTTGACGTGTTAAAGAATAGAAAGAACTTACAAAAGGTTAGCCCAAAAGTTGATGTGGGAAGTCAGATAAATTATCTTAACGAGAAATCTATTTCTTCCTTAACCTGTGCTTAGCAAGTGTAGCAGAACAGAAATTGCAAAAACTGTCATTAGACAGAAGTTTTAGCACCATAGCTTACATACTGAAGAACAATACTGTACAACTGAATGATACAGGACATCACTCCAAAACTTTATTTCACCCTGATAGTTTCTGGCCATAAGTCCAAAACACTAAGGGGATTTATTTATTTAATAACCTGACTTCTACAGATAACCAATTTGTAGTAGACCACAACAGAGACCAATGTACTTTTTCTGTGTTCTGCATTTCCATTCTCAGCACTTATGCACATTAGTATATGCCTTTAAACAAACAAACAAACAAATCAAGAAAACAGTACCTGATTCACAGTTTGTGCAGACCTATCACTTTTTTTGCAGGAAAGTTTTTTTTTAATAGACCACATTTGGAATATTTTGTACAATTCTGGTCACCACACCTCAAAAAGGATATTGTCGAACTAGGTACAGAAAAGGGCAGCCAGAATAATTAAAGGGCTGGAACACCTCCCTTATGAAATTAGGCCTCTTCAGTGTGGAAGGATAGTGTTTAAGAGTTGACCTGATTGAAGTATATTAAAATAGTACATGGTATAGAAAAGGCTGATAGAAAAAAGTTCTTTTCTTTACCACAACATTAGAACGAGGGAGCACACTCTTGAAGTTCATGGGTAGGAGAGTCAGATGAGACAAGGGGAAGTATGTCTATGGAATTTGCTGCCGGAAGTGGTAACAGTAACCAGCCTAGATGGCTTTAAGGAAGGTTTCGACAAATGTTGACAGATGTATCAACGGCTACTAGAATGGATGCATAAGTATCCATTTCAGGCTGGGGGAGATGGGCCATTTGTTGGGATCTGAGAGCAGGAAAAGGTTTGCCCTTGTCTCTGCTTGAGATGCCCATGGGCAATTGGTGGGCTGCTGTGTGTGACAGGATGCTGGACTAGATGGGCTGTGGCCTGATCCAGCAGGGCTCCTCTTATGTTCTTATGTAGTTAAATCTAATTCTGTTAGGTTCAGCTAAACATGTATTAGCCAGTCTTCAGACACAACAAAAGGGGCAGCTTTGAGGCGCCTCTGAGACCAAAGTGTATGGCCCTCATGTTCCCAACCCCTCTCTAATCTATCTTTTCTAGCACAGAATGTTTCTGAGAGGAAGTAGAAGCCACCTCAGAGTGTGATCACTGTGTGTGTGGTCACAACCATAGAAGCAGATTGCCTTAAAAAGTGATTCTGAAGCACAAGATGGGAGAGAGGGAGAGACATAGATTTTAAATGTGTTTTAGGTTTATCTTATATTTTTATTTTTGTGCCCTGCACTTGGATGTTTGACATAAAGGTTTAAACTAAATTCTTAAACAAATTCTCAAGTAATTGAACGATATGTAATATGTATTTTAAGGTATCATTTGTTATTGGTGTAAGCCATATTAAAATGCATTCTTTTTCCTGCTCACAAGAGTGATTTGCTAGATATATTTTATTTTAGGCCTAAATGTAGTGTGCCACTCTCAACTTATATTCCACCTCTGCTTCTATGAAAAATGGGGGAGAGAAGTCAAAATAATTGTAAAGTGACATCGGAAGTTGCAAGTGGGAGACCTCCGAACAGAAGGAACATTTTTTGTGTTCGGTTATTATCTCTTCTGAGCTTTCATGGACCGAGAGCAAAATATTAAAAAGAAGAAATATTGGGATGCTCCCAAAGAATATATCTGGATCCTAGCCATTGTGTCTAGCAGAAGGAGAATCAAAATAACCAAGGTAGTAGACCTGTGTGCTGTATTTGGGATGTGGATAATTTCTATCCCTTTAGGTTTGTGTTCTTGTTACAAACATGTACACATTTCAGTGATCCCTTACTTCATAATTGCCTATAGCATCTTCAGATACTCAGCAATTCCTTCAAATACATCACTGATTCCTTTGGGTGGAAGAGGCAAAATATACAGTACATTAAGTCAGATTTTTCAGTGAGATAGATGTGCTTGTGCAGTGCTTTTGCATGACCTAGAGAATCTTGCTATAATCAGTACTTTGGCTGTTATATAAAAACACTAACCTCTCTAGTAATGCAACTTTTCATGCCTTGAGAGTTTAAAAGATTATATTAACACCTTTTGTTAATAAAAACATAGCTTTTGTTAATAAAAGTTCCTTTTGTTAATTAAAAAAATACCTTTCATCTGCATCAAAATGGACCTATCATTTATCCTATTGTTCTTGTACTTGTACTTGAGCTCTAGGGCAAGTGAAGCTTAGAGACCAGAAGTGCCTAGACATACATAGTTTTTCAATTTCCTAGATGAAGCATGCATTTCCACTTAACCCTGCTTGAAGCTGCCACTGAAAATGGTACCCCTGCACTAAAATGTGTTCCTTTTTCCATGGTGGATTGCGCCACCTTCCCCATCTACCTGGACTGGAGCTGCCTCCAGCCCAAAGTGGAGAAGATGGTACATTTCCAATAGAAGCTTCTTTCATGATAAGAATTTTCAAGATGCTGTGGAGAGTATTTAGAATTATTTATAGATGCAGAACATCTTGCTACAGAATCAGCACAGAGCAAAACTTTCATAGCTGTATTCTACCAAAATTAATCATACTTATCCTTTATATCCATAGTCTTTCTGTATGAATTTTCAATTATAAAGTCTGTGTCTTTTATTATCTAATTTTGTTATGCAAACCAAGGCCCTTTCCGCACTTACTTGGTAACCCAAAATGCATGGTAGGTCACAGTAGTTGGGGATACTGGTGGACCTGATTAATGGTACTAGTGCTATAGGAACTGGAATAAGCAATGGACTATCTGCACATGAAATAGAAAAGGAATAAAACATGGGTGTGTCATCAAGGAACATGCACCATTAAGGCAACACTGCAAACACATCTTGGAAACAGTTTACACATGGATGGCAATCGTGATTTCACATTGCCTGCAAATCGAACTCACATCCATGGCAATGGTATATGAAATAGAATCCCCTTTGCCCCCACTACCTGGGCGTAGTGTTTGAATAATGGGGATGTAGGCCACTTGCATTGGGCTTGGGAGGTGCTGTTGCCAGTAGTTCATATTCACTATTGTGGAACAGTGGTTGCACATCGTCATGTGCTCTTCGTAGCACATTATTTTCTGCCATCCAGCCTACTTAAGACAAATACTTGCTCTGCGGATGGTCTGGATCAAGCTTATCTGGATTCATTATTCTGGAACTAATACAATAAAGGCCTAACATTTTATGATCTAGGCCGGGGAAAAGGATGCCTTTCCTTATCAGGGATCACAGACCGTATAGAATACTATTGCTGAACGTTCAGTTTGGATCATGAAGTGTGAAATGCATCTGCTCCGATTTGTAAGAGTTTAACTTCAATGTAATTATTAATCAAATAAATATTTTTATCTTGTTATAGCTATAATGATATTGCTATTAATTGTTATTCATTTGTTATTGTGTTAGAAAACGTTCCTCCTTGTGGTATTGGGTATTTGAGGTGACTGGATATGGATTTGAGTGGATATGGATTAGGTTATTTTCCACTATTTAATAGAAGTTCAGTTATTAGGAATCTGAGGTACAGAGAGAAGGAGAAGAGAAACTGCAAACACATCAAACACGTAATTTCATGTTTCCTTTTATACATTTTATGATTGTATTGTTTTACCAGTGTAGGCATCATTTTTAGAGATGTGCACATTTTTTTATTCATGTTTGATTTGAATAGAATATGAGGAAATTCATGTTCATATGAATGGAGCCCCTCCAAATGCGGTCGGATTCAGGTTCGCTGCAGATGTTCTTAGAATGCCAATCAAATCTGATTCAAATTCCTGCTGTTATGCTAGTCACACCTCCAAATCTCCTACAAATCTTCTGCAAATCCGTTCTGAACAATTCAAATCCACTTTGAATCTGCTCTGGATCCGCTGCAAAAGTGACTGGGCAGCCACTTTGCTGCCTTCCGAATTTCACAAAAATAACAAAGCTTCGAATGAATGCACAAAAGTATTTCCTTCACATTTGAATGTAGCCAACATTCAATTTGAATTTGAATGTATGAATTCAAATATACGAATTTGAAGAAATTTTGAATGTGGGGAATATTTGTGCACATCTCTAATTATTATTTTTTTTGTATTGTATTGCTTTATACATCAATCTATCTAATCACAATATAAAAGCATTTTATAAACTATGAACAGTTTTGCTCTGGACTACTGAGACCAGCTGCTCAACTGCTGAAGGGGATAGATAGATAGATAGATAGATAGATAGATAGATAGATAGATAGATAGATAGATAGATAGATAGATAGATAGATAGATAGATAGATAGATAGATAGAATATAGGAAAAAAGAGAGGGAAAAGTGTACAGGGTAACATTTCTTTTTGAAGTTCAGCAGTTTTTGTCAGATGTTTGCTTCTAAAGGTTATGAAGGCTGCTTTTCCCACTGTATTTTGGAGGATAGTGTGTTTGGGTTATTTTCTCACCTTCTTCTGAACCAACAGCTGAACTCCCTGCCTCTTGGCCACTATGCTGATGTTATTATTGACACTCATCCATTTTTAGACAATATGTGGAATGCCCATTGTATCTGGATGTGTTATATAACATATTCCTTTCCCCAACTCATGACATTTTTCTACAAAGAAATCATTAAAACAGAAAGAAATCCTATATGCATTTAGCCCTCTGAGCTAGTGGAAATCTGCTCCTCATGTTTTCGATCCTCTGAATTGCTCGGTGCTCTCAGTTGTGTACAGTCACTGAGAGCTGAAGTTACTCTGCAAATGACAGAACCAAGCTCTATAAGCTTACACAAGCTGAAGAAATCCCCTTTCATATCTTCTTTGAAGGATCCTTTTATAAACATAAATATCACGAGGTCAGGAACAGCTCAGCAGCGGTGATCTTATGATATTTTCCCAGGTAGTCAGGTTTGATGACATTTGAAAGAGCTAACTGGTGTGCAAGTAGGTAAGACAGAGCATATGGCAGTGAAGGTATGGGGTTTGCTTCCTACAGTTTTCATTCTGCTTTAATCTCAGTAAACTAAAAGCCAAAGCTGCCTAATGGAAAGGCTTGATATGTTTTGTATCTGGGTTTCTCCAGTGCCTTTTTCACTTGCAGAATAAACATCTTTCTAAGCATAACTTCAGAAGATATTTTGACAGTACGTTAATGGGAAATAATTCCTTAGCTACACTTGCACAAATCTTATTTTTCTCTTGTAGGAAACCCCCCCCCCCCACACACAAACTTTTTCTAATTTCAATAAAGAAATCAAATTGTGCTTATATTATTGTGAAAACTGTTGAAATCAGGGCCGCTTTTGCACTTCCGTTCCTGTCTGCTTGGCGGGAAAGAAGCGCAATCACCTAACCTTAACTAGCACTCTCACTTGTGAGTGCTAGTCACTTACAGCCTATGGCCTGCACGATGGATCACTCACCTGCCACCAGTCCTGGGGCCAGTCCTCTTCAGGGTGCGACCATCTTGTGTGTGGTGCCCTCCATGACTGTGTGCATCAGTGCCATCACCACAACAACGCTGATGGACACAACAGTCATAGATCTGAAGAGCAAATACTCCCTAGCTGGACACAACCAAGTAAGTTGGGGTAAGGATTGGAAAAGATGTGGAGCATGATTTCGTGCTCCACACCTAGTCAAGAATTAGGCAACATCTGGGATGGCAGGGGATGCCTGGAGGCTGTAACAGCCTCATCTAGATGCAGGTGCTCTTCCCCAGATGTTGCCTAATTCTTGACTATGGGCTGAAGTGCAAAAAGGCGTCAGTTGACTTAACTGTATACATGAATGAATGAATTTATTTGTATGGTCACAGACCAGAATAAACAAATATTAAAAAGCACATAAAATTTACATGAAAGTTATTTAAAATCCTAATGTACAGATACAATCAAATGAAAAATAAAAATTCTATACCATCTTGTTTTGGTGTCTGGTAGTGAAAGAACCTACTCACATATAAATCTAGCAAAAATCAGCTTTATAATTGTGCAAATTCCTCTAGGAAGGTACTTACATGTGAAAAAGACTCATTTAGAAAAATATTATAGCTTTGTATCTCTGATTTTTTGTTAGCTAGGTGATTGTGTTTGCTGTTGAATTTTTTGCAGATAATATTGGAGATGCTGATGAACACGTTAAAGAAAACGAAATTTCCAAACTGCAATCCCAGCTGCCCATGACTGTCCTTTTCTTTCTCTTCCTAATTCAAGTCTGACTTCCCCGGTTCCTTCAGATCAAGTTTCCCTCTTCAGTCAATAGTATTGAATGCTGATCAGATGATAACATGTTCCCCAGACAGAAAATGTTAAGGTCATTTTTTCACATTGTAAAACTATGAACTTTTCCTTCTCCAACACTAGTGGTGTTTCTAGGTTTTGATTTTCTAAGACATTCTTTTTCTGTTGTTGTTGTTGTTGTTGTTTAAATCTGCATAAGCATAAAAGTGTTGGAATATATTTTTAAAATGTATTTTGTCCCTTGAGAAACAACCCCGTAGTGATAAATATGACTACAAAAGAAAACAAATTGAGTTCGAGTTCAGCATAAATATAGGATGGAATATTTTTATTTTCTTAAGGGAACAATCATAGTATAAGATTTTATTGGTACAATTTTCAGCAGTACTCAGTATTAAGTATTCGGGAATTGGTCATTAGCTTCCTCTAGAGTGATGCTGGCAATTGTAAAGCTATGTGCAAAGCTGATGCCTGTGTCTGAGCCCTAACCTCTTTGCCTTCAGAACTGAAGGAAATCTATCATAAAAAGAGCATGAGGATTTTACAGAATTTGTTGCAGATAAGTTACTTGCTCTGCTTCATGTTGACACAGTTACTATCAATAATCCAGGATGGGTATTTGACCTTCTATGATGAAAATATATTCTGCAAAATTCACAAACAGAATAACACTAGGATTTTGGTCCCAAAAAGCAAAAGAAAAAATAAAGGCAGGCCAAAAGTGTCTTAAAGAAGGTAGCCTGTGGCCCTTGTATTATCATCCAATCTCTAATCCACTTTTTCTAGCCTAAAATGTGCACCGGAAGGGGGGAAATCAATGTGTGAACAACCCAGCCTGTGAACCAATTCTTAGCTTTCTGTAATCTGCCTCATAGTTTCATTTTGTTTCTACTATGTGTGAACACAACCTAAGCACTTCTTGTGGGAGTCTCCATGGAAAACTGCATGCTCCAATGCTTCATTGGAAAGATGTCATCGTGCACTGAAGAAGTACATAGTCTACTCATTCCCACTGGTTAACCGACTCCTGCCACCATGCCTGGCACCACTGTAGCAGGAGATCCATTTTAAAAATTGTCTAGGTCATGCTGACTTCTGGCTTCTGCCACCACTGTGCAGTCATGAACTATTCTGAAGGCCATTGGCATTTCAATGAGGTCTAAAATGGCCCATTTCCAGGCCTGTTTCTGGGGATAAACTTTTGTTACCTGCTTTGAAGGTAGGCTGGCATCTGTGCAGATGACCTGCCCTTTTCCTGACTTGGAACACTTTCCCAGGCTACATGATGGACTTCAAATGGTCAATTTATGGCTATTTTATAAGTTCACTAGAGGACTCACTTGCAAGGAATTGCACCAGGTAAGTCAAGGATACCCAGTGATTTCATCCACATGGAGGGAGATGCACCTCCAGCCTGTAAGAATGGGGCCTGAACAGTGCATGAATACAGCCAGCTGCTTTGTATTTTCTCATCATGATAGTATGCTATTTAGTTGAATAATTTTTTAATTAGATGGTCAAAAATCTACAGCTAAAACCTTCTTATGCTACCTTAAATTATTTAGGGTAGTAAAAACCGAAAGAGATTGCCAAGAGCTCCAAAGGGATCTCTTAGCATTGGGTGACTGCGCAACCAAGTGACAAATGTGCTTTAATCTTAACAAATACAAAGTAATGCACATCAGGGCCAAAAATCCAAATTATGTCTACAGTATAAACTGATGGGGTCTCAGCTTTTTGCAACACACCAGGAAAGGGATCTCGGGGTTTTGGTGGACAGTTCAATGAAGGTGTCAACCCAGTGTGTGGCAGCAGCAGCGAAAAAAACCAATTCAATGCTGGGAATAATTAGGAAGGGAATAGAAAATAAGTCAGCAAGTGTCATTTTGCCTCTTTATAAATCTATGGTGAGGCCACATTTGGAATATTGTGTACAATTCTGGTCAACACACCTTAAAAAGGATACTGTGGTACTAGAGAAGGTGTGGAAAAGGGCAACCAGAATGATTAAGGGGCTGGAACACCTCCTTTATGAAATCAGGCTGCAGCATCTAGGCCTCTTGAGTCTGGAGAGACAGCATTTAAGAGGGGACCTGATTGAAGTATGTAAAAATTATGCATGGTATAGAAAAGGTGGATAGAGAACATTTCTTTATTGCACAATACTAGAACCCGGGGGCCCTCTATGAAGCTGATGGTTAGGAGAGTCAGATCCGACAAGGGGAAGTATTTCTTCACCCAGAGGGTCATCGGTTTATGGAATTTGCTGTCGGAAGAGGTGGTGACAGCTACCAGTCTAGATGGCTTTAAGGTAGGGTTGGACAAATTTATGGATGACAGATGTATCAATGGCTACTAGAATGAATCCCTAGGTGCATCTCTCAGTCTGGGGGGGGGGGAGCAGGGCACTTCTAAGGCCATTTGCTGGGATTCGAGAGCCCAAATAGGTTTGTCCTTGGCTCTGCTTGAGATGCCCATGAGCATTTGGTGGGCTACTGTGTGTGATGGGATGCTGGACTAGATGGGCTGTTGCCTGATCCAGCAGTGCTTCTCTTGTGTTCTTACATTCATGCTCTTTCTTCTACTATAAAGGAGAAAAGCCAATCCTATATTCTCTTCTATCTCCTAATCTTTATGTCCTCTAATGAATATATCGTTATCGTTATAGGCAAACAGGCTTGAAACAACATCTCAAATGAATATATTAATTGACAGTAGCATTTTGCTTGCATTTAACACCAGAAACCTCTTGAGATATCCTGCTTGTAGTATTGGAATACTTTGACATTGTGGCTAGTAAACATCGATAGCTGTATTCTCCACGAATTTGTGCAAAAATCATAACGTTTATCATCTTTTGAAGTGATTTGGCTTGCTTATCTCAGCTTTGATTTAACTCTATACTTTATAACAGGCAGGATGCCTCTAAAGGCCATTTGCTGGGATTCAAGAGCAGGTGAAGGTTTCACCTTTGTCTTCTGCTTGAGATGTCCATAAGCAATTGGTGGGCTATTGTGTGGGACAGGATGCTGGACTAGATGGGCTCCTCTTAAGTTTTTATGTTCTAATACTTCAGTTTGTCAATTCCTCTCGTCAGTAGCAAGTAGTACTGTGTGAAAATAGGCGCAGGTATAGCAGTTTCAGAAATTATCAGGATGTGTTTAGGAGATTCCTTTTATGAGATGAAACAACTGAGAGTGAGTAAATTTAAATCAAAACTCTACAATCTTATACAAAATTGATTAAAAGCACATAATTAATAAAACTAGCTGACCTGTGTCACAAGGAAACCCATTTTGTAAACATCTCAATCCTAATATAGCACAAGTTGTCAAATTATATTTTAATCTGATAGACGTCACCTTCATTATAGCTCAATAAGTGGTTACTTTTAGTCCAGAGATTCAAAATGCAATTCAGAGGTCACAGCGAAGTTACGCAGCTCTGAAACCAAATGTAGTAGAGATACCTATGGTATGTGTTATAAAATGAATCCATAATTATATGTCCTTTCAAGGTATAATTGTTGAATGATACAGTAGCTACTTGTCCCCCTAACGGAACTGCGAGAGGTGGGTTGAGGCAGCCAATCAGATTTGAGCTACCCTTCCTGCTCTCGTCCCTCTATCCTTGCTGTTCTGCCTACACTGAGGGAAACTTCAGATTTTGTTTCTACTGCACAGCGAGTATCCTCTTGCAAGGATTAAGGTAAATGCAATTACCTTTTGGATTGGATAATGCTGCGCCACGGCAATGCATCAATCATCATATGTGACACCTCAATCACAACTGTGCATTCTGCTGCACAGTATAAATGTGTCTGGATGCAGTCCATGTTCCAGTATTCGTATTGACATGCCATTTCCATGTAAACCTCATGCCAACAGCATATATTTAACTTATATTTTATGTTTAATAATTTGATTGGTCTCTCTGAATAACAAGGGAGGCAAAGTTCTAGAGTAAGTTCTGTAACTCATTCATTTTTATTTCAAATGACATGTTTACCCAGAAAGTTTGGCCTTGGTTTAACCCAGGACAGAAGGAAGGATAGTTGCACAGCAAATATAAACCCCAGTTATTTCTTTTTCTCTCTCTCTGAGGTTCTTCTTTCCTTCAAGGTATATTGTCTTTTCCTTTTCCTTTGTACATTTTTTTGGGGGGCGGGTTGTCATTCCCCCCCCCCGCAAAAAAAAATATCTGAAGATGATTTCTGTTAAAATAACAAACCTAGCATGAAACTAAACAAGAACCAGGATAGTTCATCTGAACAGGTTGAACACCCTGGCTTGAATGGAACTGGCTTAAATAAATTAACATTTTAGCCTTTTACAAGGCTTTTCAAGGTTTTTCATACTTTTTTAAAAAACCAACAGGTTCTAACCTGTTCAAAGTATGAATCAAACTATCTGTGAACCAAATACCTTACAACTTGATTTGATTCAAGACAAACCACAATTCTTAGGATTTGGCACATTTCTAGATAACACTGTATGTAGCTCTTTTTTGTTCCCATTGAAATAGTTACATATTACGTTAAAATTTTACTTTGTTCTTTCATTTATTCTGAGTCAGCTCTATGTTTAAGTTTGGGTTAAAGCTTTCGTCTTTGTAGGGGTACAGAAAATATTGTGAATGAGCTATATCTGGAACCATTTTAAGTTCTCTAATGCTTGAAAAGCTCTTTAAAGGGCAACCTAATTAAGATGAACTTTGTACAAAGAGAAAATAGATGCTATTATTGGACATTTGTTGCAGTTCAATTTGTGGCATTGTGTTTATAGCTAAAAATTGAAAAGCAAAATACAGAAAGAGGAATAGTTCATAATCACCTTTCTTACAATGATATTTAAAATCAATAATAAAGATTTAGATTATGATTTAGAAAAATGTCAGTTGTAATCTACATAGTCTTTGAAATGGAAAGATGTAAATGAAGAAATTTTTGCCATAAGCGAAAGTCCAAACAGGAGGTTGGGAGTTTTTGGAAAATGTGAATGTCCTGTCAGATGAAACCAGATAACATTCGGTTGAGTTCTCTAGAATTCATTATAAGGCCAGTCCTCTTTCCATTTCTAACACGTTTTTCAGCACTGTCTCTGTGTTAGGTATTAGTTAATTGTCTGAATTATGTAGTACAATATGACTGGAATGGGAATTCTGTAAAGCTATAAAAATCAGGTTTATAAATTTTGGCTTGGTACATGAAACACTTTAGTTTGTTTGTTCTTATCCTAAAATTTCACTAGGAAGATCTTAAGAGGAAAACATATTTGTCTTCTTCCTCTAAAAGGTCACTACCTATAATAGGTACAGAATGATAAGAATACTGTGTGTGGAATCAACATTTCTTCCTCTAATATGCATCTATTATTGTTTAAAAATAGGTAAGAACATCTCCCATATCGACCTGCCCTTGCCTTAAGATCGAGTGGTGAGGCCCTCCTGGTTGTCTTACCACCTTCAGTAGTGAGGCTGGTGGGCAAATGTAAATAATAAATGAATTAATAAATCTAGTCCAGCATCCTGTCCCATGCAGTGACCCACTAATTGCTTATGGGCATGTCAGCAGAAGACAAAGGCAGAATTTCAGCTGTGTCTTGAATCCCAGAAAATGGTCTTTAGAGGCATCCTGCCTGCCTCCTCAACTTGGAGGATATACCTAGGTATTCATTCTAGTAGCCACCTGTCATCCATGAATTTGTCTAACCCTTCCTTAAAGCTATCTAGGCTGGTTTCTGTTACCACCTCTTCTGGCAAGACATTTCATAAACTGATGACCCTCTGGGTGAATAAATTCTTCACCTTTTCTGATCTGGCTGTCCTAACCACCAACTTCATAGAGTTCCCTTTGGTTTTACTGTTGTGTGATGGAGAAAAGGTTTTATTTCTCTATCCACATTTTCCATATCAGACATTATTTTATATACTTCAATCAGGTCCCCTCTTGAACCCTAACCCTTCCTAATTATTCCCAGCATTGAATTAGCTTTTTTTGCCTCTGCTGCGCACTGAGCTGACACCTTCATTAAGTTGTGTCCTAGAACTCCAAGATCCCATTCCTTGTGTGTTGTGGAAAGCTCAGACCCCATCAGTTTATAGACATAATTAGGATTCGCGGCCCCAATGTGATTATTTTGCACTTATTAAGATTAAAGCACATCTGCCACTTGGTTGTCCACTCTCAGCCTCTGGAGCTCTTTGCAATCTCTTTCAGTTTTTACTATCCTGAATAATTTAGTATCATCAGCAAACCTTGCTATCTTATAATGTGCCCCTTCTTCTAGATCATTGATAATGGTCCCATTATTGAAACTTGGGGGACCCCACTTTTCACCTCTTTCTACCCTGACAATTGACCATTTATGACTACTCTCTGCTTCCTGTCCTTAAGCCAGTCATTAGGACAGAACCTGTCCTCTTATTCCATGGCTGATGAGTACAACCTGCAATGCATATATCTTTTTAAAGTTTTTTTTGTTAAGTTTAACAAACTCAATATTGTAAAAAATTAATTGTTTGTGTCCAAAGCAGTTTTTGAATCTTTGCTTTCTTGTTCCCTATTCTTAATGGTCTGTCAGATCTGAAGATCTCGAAAGTTAACCAACTTCTACCCTAAATTCCAATTCCAATTATCAATGAAAAAATTGAAACATAAGAAATCCCCACTGGATTGGACGTGTGATCCATCTAGTCAAGTGCTGACTAGTTTTTCCACTTGACAGCCAGCTGTACAAAGAAGTCTTCTAGCAGAACAAATGCATTCAGCTTTCTCAGCTTTTAGTTTCCCAGTACCCTAGAGTATGTCTAGATAGAAGGTCCAGTTGTGGGTACCTTTAAGTTGACTGTTTATGATTCACAGAGCTTCACAATAGGGTCTGTCCAGATGATATGAATGATCTTTTAGGTCTGTAGCAATAGAACCAAAGTACCAGGTAATTTTAACAGCAGCTGGACAATTCAGGAGATATTTTTTTAAATGTGGGAAGGAATTGCTGCGGAAATGGAGTCACTACAGAAAAGGCAGTCTCACAGGTGCAACCCTTCAATCCTCTGAGGACAGCCAAACCACAAAAGGCCCTTATCTTGTGATCTTAAGACAAGGGCAATTGTATGGGAGAAGGTGCTTCTTCAGAAATTTGGGGTGTAAGACATTTAAGACTCCTTGAACTGGGCTTCATAACATATTGGTAACCTGTGCAGTTCCTTCAAGACTTAGGTGTGTTCCCCCAAAATTTCTGTCAGTTGCTGAGCTGCTGTGTTCTGTACTAGTTCCAGCTTCCAGACTTCTTCAAGGGTAGCCCTGTGTAGAGTGAGATTAGCTTAATCTGGAGATTACCAGAGCCTGCATATTGTAGCTAAATTGACCCTCTCCAGGAAAGTCCAAAGATTATGAAACAGCTGAAAATGGAGGTAAGCAGTTCTGGCTTCTGCTGCCACTAGAACCTCAAGTAACAGCAATGAATCCAAGAACACTCTAAACATAGTGCACCAGGGCAGGATAACCTCATTTATTTCCTGGACTCAGAATCCCATGACAAACAGAGTCTGCATCTTGTCTGAATTAAGTTTCAGATTATTTGTCCACATATAACCCACAACTGTCTGCAGACAATGATCAAGCACCTGAACTGCTTCATTTGACTCATAAGGAATAGAGAAAGCTGAGAGTCCTTAGAATACTGATGGCATCCTACTCCAGATTCCCTTCATATTAATATTAAACAGCGCAGAGAATAAGGCTGATCCCTGAAGAACTCTACATGAGAGTTCTAAAAGTGGCAAATGATAGCACTTCACTGTGAAACCAGAGTCTTGACAGAAGTATGTGCCATATCAGTCAGAAATTCCCCCAGAGCTCTCAAGAATCCATCAACTGCCATTGGTTTCAGAAGGCAAACCATCTCATAGAATCATAGAATGGTAGAGTTGGAGGGGACCTCCTGGGTCATCGAGTCCAACCCCCTGCTCAAGGCAGGATCTCCTAAACCATTTCAGACAGATGGCTGTCCAGTCTCTGCTTGAAGACCTCCATCGAAGGGGAACCAACCACCTCCCGTGGCAGCCTGTTCCACTGGTTGATCACTCTTAGTAGCCTTTTGCCCCTTCCGTGGGAGACAGATACCATAAGGTCTTCTGCTGTCTTACTCATGACTGAACTGGTCCAGAGAATCATACAGAATAGTAGATGCCTCCCCATTCTGGATTAGCAGGAGATTTGCAGTGCATATTAAGAAATGTTGCCCGAGCAAAATAAATATCTCTGATAAGTCTGCAAGTTTGGGTCTGCTTTGAGGTGTTTTTATGACTGGAAGCATAGATATATGTTGATTGACTTAGTAGACTATGAAATATCCTGCAAACCACATGCATCCCACTTAAGAATTGTTCCAAACATAGTCCAAGGAGAACTAAACCAAGACTACAAAAGCTGCATAGGGATGGCTATATTTGGATTAATTGACAGGCACTCTATTGGGATAAAAAATAGTCCAAACAGGACTAAACCAGGACTAAAAAAGCTGCATGGGGACACACACTTAGGATTTTAATCAGAAGAAATGTGGGCGGCAAAGGAAGTAAACTACAATCCTAATTTTAAGAGAGTCTTATAATTAAATCTTCTCAAAACTTTATTGTAATTTGCAGGAATTGCTGCCTTGTTATAGTTAATATCCAGGCAGTTTGTTCAGAGCTTGTCACATCACTTCTATCAGCTTGTTCAAATGATATCGTTTATATCTGTTATGCTTTGGATGACCATTTTTTTTCTGAGAGAGAGGCAGACAGAGTTTCACATTACTGTTTCGCCTAAAATGGAAAAAGGAAAAAAAAATCTGTTCGAGTGCTTGAGTTCCAGATACTCTATCCAAAGGTTTTTACATGTAGCTGATAAAGATTTTTTATCCTGATAGTCTTGCTATCTGATAGGTTCCAAATGGAGTGGATAGTTCACTATCTGAGCATCTGTAATATAAATACTCACTAGTGCCTTAATGTAACACTCATTAATAGATGCTTCACAATGTCCTCCTAAGTGTATCTTTTTTCTCTGTATCTCAGTTTTTGCTATTTACTCCTCTGCATCCCTTTTTCTCTCACACACAAACTTGAGAACAGTTTCCCCTGTCTCCTTAATAAGATAGTTTTAAGCAGTGAAAGGTCATTTAGTATACAATTTTTTTTAAAAAACTTATTTTTTATTTCATTTTCTACTAGAACAGTAAATGAAATCTGCCAGAAGAAAAGAACTGTTTCTAACATTTAAGTTTGAGTAAATAATATTTATTTATTTATTTATTTATTTATATTTCTACCACCCCCCCACCAATACCTGAAGGTCTTTGGGTGGGTAACAACTGTTAAAACAACAGTTTAAAAACACGATACACATTAAAAACACTTTACAAATTCAACAAATTTTAAAACAGAACATTCTGTATTTAAAATAATAGTGTCTGTACTGGGGAGGGGGGGAATATAATCACCTCAGCCAAAGGCCAGGGCGAAGAAGTGCATCTTCATCACCTTCATAAATATATACAAGGAAGGGGCATGATGCATCTCGACCGGGAGACTATTCCATAGTCTGGGGGCCATCACTGAAAAGGCCCTCTCCTGGGTGCCCACTAGCCTCACTACTGAAGGTGGTGGGACAACCAGGAGGGCCTCACCGCTTGATCTTAAGGCACGGCCAGGTCGGTATGGGAGAAGGCGTTCCTTTAGATATTGGGGGCCCAAGTCATTTAGGGCCCTATAAGTCAGAGTCAACACCTTGAATTGGGCTCGGTAGTAAATTGGCAGGCAATGCAACCCTTTTAAAACTGGTGTGATGTGCATCCAGCTAGCTGTTCCAGTCAGCACTCTAGCGGCTGCATTTTGCGCTAGCTGCAACTTCTCTGGAGGTTACCAGAACATGGATGACTCTGGCCAAGTCGTCGCTATCCAGCCATAGTTGGGAGTAGGCACTCCTGGCCACGGCCTCCACCTGAACTTCAAGTGTTAGTGTGGAGTCCAGGAGTACCCCCAAGTTACGTACCTGCCCCTTCCAGGACATTGCAACCCCATAAAGGACAGGGTATCTCCCAACTACCTGGACCTGAGACCCTGATGATTGGGATGTACTTAATCCAGATTAACTACAGTAAGTGTGGAAATGACCTATGGCATGCATTGCCTAGAGCCTGCCATTTTCTGCCATAGTATGCAGACAACAGGCTCCTGTTCTGAGATATCTTCCAGAATAAGGTCAAGCTCAGAAAGACCCTTGGTCTCATCTTCTCAATGAATTCTGCCCAGCCACCCATGCTTAGTAATTAATTTTTTACCGATATGCCTTTCCAATCATAAAGGCGCTGTGCAGATCCACCCTGAATCTGGAACAGGACATATTTGAGCATGTTCTTTGGAAGTGAACTACTCAAGTTTCCTGATTTTAAACCACAGTAGAATGTAAAACATAAAAACAGCAGGTGCTAAAGTTCCTTTTTTATATGTTTAAAAGCCTTCAATATGAATGCACAATTTCACCATCCATGCTTTTATCTTGGATGTATAATTTTATTATGGCATGACAGTAATAAATGTCATCCAAGCACAAAAATTGATGCTGTTCAGAAGAAATATTTCGTATTACATACAGATAAAACTTCCAGTTAGCATAAAGTTTATTTCCAGTTTCTTAAATAATCCTAGTGACAATTCGTATTCAAGAAGCAATTTGATGAAGTCACAGTGACCTCTTGTAGAATTCACCATTGCTAACACACTGGATTCAATCAATCCTCATTTTTTAGTATAACTGTCTTAATTTTTGAACTCACTACTGCTAGTGAGAAATTAGTTGTTACAGCAATTCTTATATAGGATGCCATGAGGCATGTGCTGAACTGCCATTCATTGAATACAAAGAGCAGTAAGAGGCCAGGAATAATTATGTGCTGTCCCTAACAGTCCCACCTCTCTTTGGTATTACTGTCTTACATGCGAGCACATGCACAAAGCTGGGAATTTACTTGCTTGCTCCATGTGTTCTCTACATTATAGGACATTTCATGCACCAGTGCATTGGTATACATAGGGTGTTTTTCCACCGCGCTCCTTTAATCCAGATCTAAGAAGA
>MTQE01001141.1:19656162-19698287 GCA_014337955.1 Aspidoscelis marmoratus
GATTAAGGGAAGTACCCAATGTGTTTCCAAGGATGGTCTAGCACCCAATATCAATGGGTGCTAGCCTCCCTGCCATGGGAACACCGGAGCACTCATTTGGAAATCCGGATCTACCCATGAGGGGTCTGCTTGTCACCCCAGGTGTTTGGGGGGACAGTAATACCAAAGAGAGGTGGGACTGTCTGTTATGTAACTTTTACCTTAAAACCAATATCCGCTTTTCAAAAATATTTTGCTGCACAATATTAGAATTATAATTTGGATCCCCTAAATTGCCTCAAGAAAGGGCTCCCCACCACCACTTCTTGTAGCTTACCAGGCCATTCCAAACGCTATGAAGAGTACGAGGGAACTCCCATCCAGGAGATGGCAGGGGACTTGGGGGAAAAAAACAACACTGAAAAAAATGGCATTGGGGCTTTCTGTGAATTATTGGAAGCTGAGGTATCAAGAACTATTTTATTCCTTTGTAGCTTCTTGACTTCTGAGTTGCTTGAGTAGATGCAACTATATTCAATCTTTCTTGGATAATACCTGTGATACAGGTGTCTGAGCTGGTTTGTGTGATTTTCAGCCAGACTCAGTCAACTTCACATAATTCTGAAGTTAGACCCAAAATTTAGCAGTTAAGCTACTAAAATTGATGCCTAAATACTGCCTCCGGTATTTAGACAGGCAGGATACCTCTAAAGACCATTTGCAGCGAGTTGAGGTGAAGGTTTTGCCTTTGATGGCCTCCAGACAGGATCAAAATCCAATAATAATAATAATAATAATAATAATAATAATAATAATAATAATAATAATAATAATAATAATAATATTTATTTGTATACCGCCCTGTGGCGAACCAATCCTGGCGGTTAACAACAATAAATATAAAAAACATCATATAAGAATAGAACATTATGGTCCCTCCCCCCCTTAAAAAGTATTAAACAATATGACAAGTTAAAATACAGTATCAAAAATATAAAACATAATTAAACGGGCTAACAGCCCTAGTGTCCCTCCGGAGCTCCTCAACCAACACTTATGATGGGGCCACGAGGGGAATGAGGGGGTCAGGGAGCCCGAGCCGGGATGGTTGATCTGGAGAAAATTAATCTGGAAAGGCCTGTCGGAAGAGAACCGTCTTGACAGCTTTTTTAAAGCTGTCTAGTGATGTCAACTGACGGATCTCATCCGGCAGGTCGTTCCAGAGTTTGGGGGCGACAGCAGAGAACGCCCTCTGGGAGGTCGCCACAAGCCTGGATTTTAAAGGCTGCAGTAAGTATTGTACCTGATTTACCAGATGCCATCACTGCTCTCCCATTGCAGTCCTGGAATATTGATGATATCCTGGATTTATGGTATTTATAGGAGAAAGATTCTCTTCGTGGAGTATCCCTTTATTCTGAAATAGTAATATTATATGGATTCTTCCTGGGAGAACAATGCAAGAACTCAGAGAATGTAAGTGGGAGCTGTAGCCACCCAGAAATCATTACCTGTTTTGGGAAGAGGAATAGAAGCTTGTTTTTATTTCAGCTCCTGAGGACATCATGAAGAAATTGGAAGTGGTTGCGTTCACATCTCTGGCCGTCTTTATTTTGAATCAGCAAGACTGGCAATGAGGCACTATCGAAGATGTGTCTCTTTCTCCAGTGCGCACAAGTGTTTCCTTTCTGTCCCAAATGGCATGCCCTCAGAAAGCTACTTACTATGAGAATAGCAAGCTAGGAGTAAGTAGTAGCTCTGCATTGTCACTTTGCACTACTGTGGCTGTTTTGAAGGAGAAGAGAGCTTGAATTATACCAAGAAATTTCCTCCTGGCTTCAGCCCTTTGTCCTCTGATAGTAATGAAGGTGGGGAAGAGGAAGAAAAGTGAGATCTGCCCTAGACAGCTGATTGAGAAATGACAGGAGGCATGCTTGACCTGACTCAAAACGCAGAGTCTTTCATCTCTTTTCTACTTTGCCTTCCTCTACTGGCAGAACCCCAGAAAAGGAATGAGTCTTGGGTGTCTATGCTGTTGTGAAACTTCATGCCTGAGGTAATGAGCCCCTCAAGTCAAGTACAGTGCCCAGCAGATCTGCTAGGAAAGTGGGGACTTTGCAGCCACAGTTGACAGAGGTGCTGGCCAGGCAGGTTGAGCAAAAAGAAAGACACATTCTGAGTCATGCCTGTGACATTTTCTAAGTAAGAGTTGGGGTCATTGGCTAATGGTATCCACATCTGCTAAAGGTTCTTGCTTTTACAATGTTTCATGTCCTTGGGAAAGTCAACACAATCTCCAGTGGTTTGGGGGGCTTTGGAACCTGTAAGGATTATCTGGTTCCTGTGGGGCTTGGGTAATTGTTGGGGGGTTCAGTAACCTGTAAGGATTTAAATTGCCTTGGTGTAAATGGATACCATTGAAAACATTTTTCTGTATACGTATTATAGATCTAAACATAACCCTGTACCTCTTTTGGTTTTTGTCCATTTCTTCCATATTGTTCTGAATAAATCTGTAAAATATGACAGAACTAGTCAAAGTAGCTACATCCTTCTGGGCTGCAATTTGGTGCCATGAATTATTAACGGCTTGACCAGTATAGCATCAGCTCTGTAGGACTCAGTATAAATGTAAAAGGCTTACCCTTATCAGTCATAATCTAAGAAGCAGCAGTAATGCAATTCTTACCATTTAGCACTTTGTGGCATGCTGGAAAGGAATAGGATATTAGTTCACTAAACTTTCTGAAATGTAACACAAACTAAGGAAGTGTTTTTCTCTTTCATCTGCGAAATGCTGTAAAAAGAGATGGATTTGTGTGGATTTCACTGGGGTTTAAAAAGCCTCAAGTTAGCATTGAAGAACAAATTAGATGGCAGAACAGATTTGAAAGCAAGGACCTAAGAGTGCTTTGCTTTCCTTATGAAGGAACAGAAGAAAAAGTCGCTGTGAATCTCAAAAGTGCTGATGCAGGAGTATACTGCCAGGAGTAAGTACTAAAAACAAGGAAAACGAAACAAACAAAAACCATGTCAGTCGAGTTAGATTCTTGTTCTCAGTATCTGATATAAATTTTGTTTCATTTTGTGTAAGCAGACTTTACTGGTAAAGAAAATGGAAACTGACCAAACTTAATATTGTATATATTTATGATGGTATATTTTTATTTAGGAAGTCAAATTCTGATTTGCTTTTGAACCATCTTACAATTTCTAAGTGGTTTGTGTAAGAATTTTAGCTTGTGGTGTTTGAGGCATTACTTAGTGAGTCTTAATGTTGGGTAAGATTGTTATAGGATTCTGGAGAGAGATGTTATTAGACTTACTGTGCAGAGCTTTAAAAACGAGAGGAGGTATGGAAAGTTGATTTTAAATTAATACCAGTGCCTGTGTCTGTCACCTTCAGATTAAGGTTGCAGTTCTCTTTACACCATCCTAGGAGTAAATTTGCACATCTCAACTGGACTTCTATATTAGTAAATACATTACAAGTAAATACCAGTAGAAGCCTTTAAATACATTGTGCTGCAAAATAAATACAAAACTCATACTTGCCATCTCATATATTGTGTATATGATATTGAAATAAACTAACTTTGAAAGCTGAAAAATTTTAAATAGAATACAATTTATATTATTAGGAGTTAATTGCAATATTATGTATTCTGTTTCATGAAAAGCACGTACTGAATTTCAGAAACTAATTATGATGGTGTCTGTGACTGAGTGAGAGACAAAGAAAGAGATTTTGCAATATTGCATAGTGTGGATATCTAACAGTAGCTTTTGGCGGTGCAAAGTTTCTCTGAATATTGTAAATTGATCTCCAGAATTACTTATAGAAAATTATTTTTGTTGAATATTTTGAAGCTTCTTATTTCTTGTTCCTACTTTTAAAATGTATCATGATCATTAAATATTTAGTAAATGAGCCACCTAAATTTAATTAGGTTATTTGTATGTGCTAAACTGCTTTTTTAAGATAGTTACTTTCAGCTGATACTATAAGATATAAGGAAATTGGTATGTGTGGGTTTTAAGACAATTACATTTCTCACTTAGCTGTGTTTTGAAATGCTACATCTTACAAAATACTTATTTTCAGGGTTAGTTCTGGACCATTGAGCACATTCACCTTAAATAGCACTTCATGAGGATTTCTACCTTAATGGACAAATGCTATGGACAAACTCGGTCATGTTTATCCATTTGTGCACTTAGGGCTTTATCACTGGAAACCAGCTTTTTGTCACAGTGCCTTAATTTTCAAAGTGAGTATTTGTGCAAAAACTTCATAAATGAGCTTCTCATTCTTAAAACTGAGAAGAGACTATATAATATTATTTTATATATTTATCAACATTAGGCTATATCCAGATGTCACTCACTTGTTCTGCTGGTTTTGAATATTCTGGAATATCTATGCCTTGTTTTGGAATAGCCTAATTTAGCAGATGCAGCCTTAATCTATTTTCAAACTTCTCAGATTTGGTTAGCTGCTATCATTAGTTCTCCATTTAGCTTAAAATCATCTACCTTCAGTAGAAGCAGTAATATATTTATGTATTAATAAAACTCATATTGATTTCTCTTATTAAAAATTTCATCTTGGTATCCAAAACATCTTATTCTGCACTTTTGCTTGGTGGAGAAATGTGACTGAAACAAAACTACTCCTACTGAATGTTGTGTTGATCATTGATTACAAATGTAGCAAATTGAAAAAAAAAGGTTCAGAGTGATCAAGAATAAATTCTAAACATAGCATTGAAAGTGGTTGGTGTTCGTTTGTTAGTTGCTTTTGTTTTATGCTTTTAAAATGCATACTGAGACCAAGAAACTGCAAAGAGTGGAGTGAGCCAAAACAAATCTTTAAAAATTAATCGGACAGAGGAACAGCAGCTTACCTTCGAGACAGGCTTTAAACTTGGGTGGACAGCCTCCTTAGTTTTGACTATAGGTCCTTGGGTCCCCAGGAAGAAAGTGAAGTGAGCTAAAGAGGCTTATGGTCACAGACATTATCAACAGGTATAAATTTTAATTCCATTTTAGTTCAACCAATTTTAAGCATATTTGAATACATGGTGCTGAGACCTCAGATTGCTTGGTCACAGCTATTAGAAGAAGAAGAAGAAGAATTGGCTTTTCTACCCTGCTTTACTCACCCATTTAAGGGTACTCAAAACGGCTGACAAAAGTTTTCTGTTTTTCTCCCCACAACAGAATACCCATAAGGTAGGTGGGTCTGTGAGAGCTCAGAAGAGGTGTCTGGCCCAAGGTCACCCAGCTAGCTTCTTGTAGGAGGGTGAAATAAAGCCTGGTATTTCCAGATAAGAGTCTGGCTCTTTAACCACTAGACCAAATTGGATCACAGATTTGAAGTCAAGGTTCCTGGACTTCCTTGGACTTTATGGTGCTCATGGGTTTTGCAGAAAGTGATTGCCTGATCCAGAGAAAAGAGAAAAATGCAGACTGGGAGGAAGCCATGGGAAAAAAAATTATTTTGGAACAGGCTGAATAAGCAGAGCCATTTGGAGAAATGGGCAGAGGAAACCTGGGAGGAAACAAAACTGAAAATGCTTTTCCGATTGATATCCACTTTAAGAGAAGCATGTCCTCCTTATCCAGATCCTCAACAGCTCTCAAATGGAACAAATGGGAATTTCTTGGGAGCAGATGTTCTGCATAAATGTGGTATCACTATTTGATAAACAAATTTTAGTTCAGTTTAAATTAACATGTAGAAGCAGCCTAGGAGAATAAAACTTTAAAAAACAAACAAACCAAGATTATAAATCTTATCTTTCTGTAAATAATAATCTTATTCTTGTTTCCTTTTCAGCATTTTTTTGCTTTGCTTTACTGCCTTTGAAGCCTTCTCATGCAGAGTTTGTGGTGGCAGAGTTTATAACAGATGAAGCTTGGTATAAAAGCAGCCAAGGCATTTTCCCTTGGCTTTCTGAGCAAAGTGCTCCAAGCCTTTTACTGCCTTACCTGGTTTCTGTACATCAGCCCTGGACCAAACAGATTCTTTAAAAGGGACAGGCATTGAAGATGGCCTGGAGACTGCACCTAGTGCAGAAATTTTCATCAGGCTAATGAATGGTCCAAGAAGGTGGCCACCCAATACTCCTAGGCTGTGCTCCTGCACTGGCTGCCATGGCAATTCGGGGTCTGTAAAGCCTTAAATGGGCCAGAATCTGATCATCAGAATAATGGCCTCACCAAATGCCACTGCTGACTTGCTGACAGTTACACTTGTCAGAGATGTTATGGGGTAGCACCTACTTAGTCGTGGCACCAGATTTATGTAAGAAACTTTCATCTAGTTTTAGGCAAGTGTTCTTCCTGTGCCAATTTCAGAAAACATTTGCGCATTTCTGTTCTTTTCAGTATTTCGCTTGAGATGTCCCTTTTAGTTTTAATGGCAAAAATGCAAGGTCCAAGAATTGAATGAATAAACAGGCATCAACTCTCAGGATCACTCAATGAAGGGAATCTAATATAGGATAAATGGTCTTGAACCACAGACTTTCAGCATATGTGTAAAGCTGTTTTGTGCAGGACTTCTTGAGAATCAAGTATTGTATGTATTAAATAAATAAAATATTAAAGCACTGTGTATACCAATACAAGTATATATTAGCACCACATTACTTTTTCTAAGACAAGAAGACAAGGTGAAATATATCAACAGATATTGTTATGTACAGTTTTGGATTAGAATATCTGATGAGATCATACTGAGGAAGTGTTTTCTGGTAGAGATGGTCAGACAAAGTATTCAAGACATACCTATTTAGATGGTTAATGTGAGAAGAAATTGCTGCAGTTCCTTTTTGTTTTTGGAGTATAGAAATGCAAATGCCAGTACTGCACATTATATGAGTATTATGTTTTAAGAGAACTGTGAATAAAAAATTGTCAGAATGGTGAGTAGTAGAAATGGTTCTGTATAATACTAAAATATATTTACTCATATTAGTTGTACAAAAATAGTCTTAAAAATGTTTTCAGTCATAATTTGTTGAACATTGCTTTGGATAAAATATTTCTAACATTTTAGATTTCTTAGCTGCTAACACTTAAAAGCTTATTTAGTTTATAATACTACCAGCCATAAATAGCACCTTAGAAGACACTAGAGACTTAGTATTTTAATCCTATGAAAGCAGTTTTATACGACTGTAAAATGGGAGTAGACGCCCACCCTTTTTTATGTATAAAGCGAAGCTTTTGTGTTACAAACTCTTTTGGAGTAAAGAACATCTGCTTGCATGAGATGTAATGATAGTGATGCAGCTGGAAATGAGGTTTCTGATATGTCTGATGGTACCAACTACGCCAGCACATTTATAGCCATTTACTTTGTGACACATTTTTGAAATGGACAGACCTATGTGGTCAGTGCATTTTCACAGCATGAAAAATGGGGGTTCAGATTCGATGGTTTCTGAGGAAAAGCTACTATATACTTTGTATGGAGAGAGTTAACAACAGTTCAGTATAACAGAACAACAACACAAAAAGGATAAGAACTAACTGGACAAGGCCACTTCACTTCACAGTTGTCATCAGTGGAAAGTCAGACATTGAGACAATGGACCAATTCATGCTTTTATTAGATGCGATTGTCAGCTAACTTCTGGAATGGATCAGGCACCTGGGTTTTGTGATGCCCAATCCATTCTAAACTTAGCCAACGCTTCCCAAAGCACTGTCTAAGTGTGCTCGTCTCTATACTGGAGATGATGGTGTCAGGCAGGTACTGTTGCTGTGGCATCTGGGCAAGATGGTGTGCAACTTCACCTGTGCTGCTCTACCACATTGCACTGTTTGTCATGAAGAGGTGTGAATGGACCTGCCTGACTAAACTATCCAGTAGCTAGTGTAGTTGAAGAGCATGTTTTAGTGCTCTACAGCTATATGCCTCAGGGATGATGTATCATGCACAGAGCTGCTTCTGGTACAGATGCTCCATGTCGGAGCATCGCCCAGCTATCCCACTAAGCCCACTGTCACTGGAAAGAGACAATTGGGGAAAGTGCTTAATTAGCCAGCAGTTAAGGTGTGAGCATAGGATGGATGCAGTTGGAGGAAGCAACAGATCCTGCCAAGCTGCTGATAGCCAAGTCAACCAGTAACCCTGAAAGTCAAATATTATGGGAAAAGCTAACATTCCCTATACCTCCTCAATAGCACCCAGTGTACTATGGAACAAAGCCCAATATAATAAAAGCAACACAGAACCATCAGTGAGGTCCAAAATATAAATAGTAGCAACATCAAATTAATGGCCTCCTATATCATTACTCAGACTACGTAACTACAAAATAAAAGACAAATGCAAGGTAATTTAATGCACGTCAGTCCCTTATATGCCCTACCCTAGTGTTTTTTCTTTTCTTTGTAAATTTACTTTGTTTTCTTGTAAATTGCTTTTATAATTCCTTATGGAAATAGTACAATATATAGTACAATATAAAGGAATATGTATATCAATTCCTCTTGTCACATCAGTTGTGGACTGTGAGGAGCTGCAGAAATGCAGCTTGACATAGAAAACGGAAAAGCAATAAAGAATAAGAATGCCTACATTTACATTCAATTAAAATATTAGACAAATTATTTTTCCCCACATTCCATTAAGTTTACAGGTAAATTATGATGTTCAAAATACTGTATTTTTGAAAAATTATCCCTAGTTAAATCCATTTTAGCTATCTTATTCACAGTTTGCACAAAATTACAGAATTAGAAGTGTCTCATTTTGTGTTGTTGCCCAGAACCTGGGGCCAACTGAGAATGTTATGTAAATGCTCACAAGAATAGACATACATATGAAAATGTGTGGCTGTTAGCCAGCTGTAACTTTTCACATTTAAATGCAAAGAAAATAGGGAAATGATATGCAATTTTTAGTTTAATCAGGTGCCAAGATTCTTTTGGGAAAGCCAGAAGGAGTTCAAAATAACCTCTGAGACCACTGGGGTTGAGTATGATTTTTTCATTCAGTTCTTATGGAGTGGAATGTTTCCTTTAGTCAGGGGGAAAAAAAGAAATAGGGTCAGCTATTGGCATCTGTGTTTATGGTCCATAAAAGAAGCAAACAGGAAGAAAAAGTTCATCAGGCAGTTGTTGTACATGTGATTGTCCTGGGGCCTATTCGCACTTGGCTTTATTCTGGAATATATCTCAGAATAGGGACTTGCTGTCCATATGCTAGTGCAGGCTTCATCAGGCCCAACATGAGGTCTGCCAGAGTCTGCATTAGCATGTGGACCACAGACACCTGTCCTGAGATATACTCCAGAAAAAGGCCAAGTGCGAATAGGCCCCTGTTGTAGAGCTGCTATGTAACTAACAGGTGCTTACTTTGAATTAAATCCCATTAAATCTACTTTTACTGTCAGGAATTATGAACATACTGTAGTTGTTCCTTCTGTAGGATTGTTTCTGTTTTACAAGACTGGTCAAATGTGGCTTCCCTTGCATAATATATTCTTTTAACAACATGGCATTCTTATGCAGTTTGCAAATGGTGATTTCCTTTGTTTAATGCAAGCTTGGGTACTTTAAATAATGTGATTTGGCATCTCATGTGCTACTGTTTGGGATAAAAGAACTTTGATCCTTTTTTTGGGGGGGGTTCTGAATAACAGTAATACTTACCTTGTCTGGGGTTTGCATCTGGATTTTTTTTTTTTTTTACACAGAAACACCCACTGTGCAAGCATGGAGGTAAAACTCAAATGAAAATACCTAGTAAGAGCCCAGGCTTGCGCCATGGTTTTGTCTCACCGTCTGGAGGCAGCCTTATTCAGATTCATTTACTTAGATTAATGGATTGGGGATCTTTTCTATAACAAATTGGTAGACTGGGGTATTTCCTCTGTTTACCATAGAGGTGCTGCTTGTGGTCAGGCTAAAAGCAGCTGTATTTAAATTCAGTTTGTTTAACATTATAATACCATATCAGTCAGATAAAGACTCAGGCTGGTGGTAGCCATCCATACTTTGAGTGCTGCATAAACTGCGTATCAGGCAAGCAGCACTTAAAGTGAAGAATGCCAGGCCAGGGTTGGCTGGATTGCCATGGCAACATTCACAGCAACATCCGGTGTGTGCCTGGATGTTGCCATGGATATCTGGATGCTGAATGTGGCTGTGCAGCCACAGTCATGCTGCCATGCCCACTTGCAGCGCTGCATCTGGAAGGGGTTGCCGATGCTGCTGTCTGAGAGAAAACAAGCCTCTCCTGGTGAAGCTGTGAGCACCATTTTAGCAGTTTGAAGCTAGATGGCTCCAACGAGAGTTTAGCCAAATCCATAGTGTGGTGTGAGGATGCCCTTCACTAATGAGTAGACCACCCACTGAGTGTGAACAAGCCCTTAGAAAAAATAGCTGGAAGCAAGGCTGAAACTATAAACAAGGTAGGAAGGCTTGGGAGTTTGACTGGAAACAGTGTGAACCTAGGAATAGGTTTTCAAAACAGGGCTGGAAGCCAGACTGAAGCCAGAAAAAAGATTAGAGTCGGGAACTGAAAATGAGCATTTGACTCAGATCCAGGAGATTTTAGGTGTCTCCAGACAGGGATGAAAGCAGCAACGGGAGAGGGGCATGTGATTCCCTGCATTCTTTGAACACTCTCATAGCCCAGGGTGCAGCAGTGCCCAATTCCTGTGTATCAGTGCAATTCCACCACATCCTAACCTAAAGACCACGTGCAGATCTTGTTTCCAAAATCCAGATGCATAGCAATGAAGGAGCCAGGACTGAAACAATAAAGTGAAGAGGATTTTTGTTTGTGGAAGGAATTTAAATGCCACCCTGAGTGTTTTAAGTGATACCATGGCGTACGCAATTCTGTGTTATTTTACGAGTCTAAATACATTTTCGAGGATTTACGCTGAGTTATTATAACAATATTACTTCTGCACCTGATTCTGTTAGGTGAAATTCATGGATTTTTAAGATTTTTATTTTAACTTCTTCCAAGAACAGAATTCACTGATCCTTGCTTTATGTCACTATGAAATCCTAATTGCAACTTGCTCATTTAAGAGTTGTTTTACATCCGCACAGAGGTTTGCATTGAAAAGTTAAAAGAAAGAACGAAAGAAATGACTTGATACTGCAAGAAGTGACACTAAAAGGCTATGGAACATTGCTTTTTATTTTGTATGTTGAATTGAATTGAGACAACCCTGATGTCCTTAAAGTTACATTTCCCCTGAGGCCAATTATGAAAGTTCACAGGGTTGTTTTTCTTTTTCTTTCTGTTGATGCCTTTTTAATGAGGCCTTCCTTAGTAGCCAGCAAGTATTTCACTTCCTTGCATTCCTGTCTGCCGCCTTCAAACATTTATTATTAAACCATATGGGAATTGATTTATAAATTAAATATTAGGAAAATTTAGCTTTACAAAACAGAAATTGTTGTGGGCTATCATTTACATTTCTCATTTGGAGGAGGAAAATGCATGTTACTCACTAATGGAAATACTTTGAAAATTGCTCTTTAAAAGTCTTTTTCTGTCTTTATTAAATAAAGTCATAAAAGGCCTTCTGGTTCATCTCAGCACAGCATGCTTAGAAAAATGCTAATCTTTGTTTAGAACACTCTAATACAAGAACCTGTATTTTTATTGCAGATCAACTGAGATTCACACTGGGCTTCCTGGCAACGATGTGTTTTTATATAATTGTGTGGCTGCTGTGGGTGCCAAATAACAACACAATTGCTTGCTGGGATGTCACAGTTTTTCTAAACAGACTTTGGTAGACTGCTGAGACATGGTAGGGATCAACAGGACACTGTAATCTTAAGATGGTTGCTCGAATGAATGCCTAGGTACCACCAGGTTGGAGAGGCAGATGGGATGCCTCTAAAAGTCATTTGCAGGGAGTGGAGAACAAGCAAGTATTTTACTTGGTCTTCTGCTTGAGATATGCCCAGAAGCAATTGATGGGTGACTGTACAAGACAGGATGCTGGGCTAGGTGGGCCATGACCTGATCCAGTAGCGTTCCTCTTATGTTCTTATTATTTGGGGTATTTTTGGTGGGAGCGGTTGTTTGCAAATGAGTAAAATGAATATTGGTTATTCCCTATATGATATCAAGTACCTTGCCACAGTTGTGATAATTCAAACCAATTATACTTATAAACAAAGGGAAGGAAGAGAGAAAGAGAACAGATGTACATTGTTGAAACTGCCCTCTTCCTGTGTACCTACTTTATACTGTGTGCGACTATCTGATGTCATCAAATTAGGGTCAACTTCTAGTTTTCCTAGAAGTGGTTTACTTTTACCTTCCACTAGACAAAGCCAGGGGTCAAATGTACAACTTTTTCTTTCCAGTATGTTACTTTTGCCGTATGGCAACCCTCATTAGTCTGGTACCATTAAAAGTCTGAGCCATGAGTAGTCTGTGGATTGGGGCTTCATTATTGAAGAGCAAGGAAGAGGTGCCCATTAGAAGCCTCATGTTCATTTTCTTCCATTGTGATTCTTTTTGCCGTGCTCCAAAGTGCAGCCTGGGAAGTTGAAAGCAACACAGTGCCTAATTTATCCCTTTGCTTCATGCCTCCCCCCCCCCCGCGCGTACACACACACACACAGAGCTTGCGAGTGGTTTGAAAAAAAATTGAGAAATGGCTCAAAATCAGGCAGTGCATGGAAGTGGCATGCAAGTGAAAAAAGTTGGGAACCTCAGATTCAGAATTTTGCAGAAATTATGTTAAGGTTCTTGAGGAGGATCTCTCTGGGTGTCCACAGATGCCATCGCTGAGCAGCGGCTTTGGCATCACTGCACTGATGGTTCTGGTCTGCCAGAGTGGCAGATCGAAAGCTTCGGCATTTCTTCAAAGCAGCCTCCCGTCCACCAGACAGAAAGCTCCATTGCCTGCAGTGGCAGCAGAGCATTGACAGGTAAGTAGGCAGTAAAATGATGATGATAAATCAACATTTTTTTACTTCATGGAATGTTTCACCACTGCTAGGGCCTTGAAAAAGCCGTGCGTGAGTGCTAAAGCAGAGGGGTGTGTCTGGAGGTACTCTTCTTCAGATTTCACCAGTTGAAGCCAAATATGTGTGAGAATTATGTGACTGAAATGACCCTGTGTGCCAGCATCCTTTTCACATAAAAGTGGTCCCAAAGAACTTTCCACTAAATTATGTGAAGCGACTTCATTACATTTTTTCATGGGCAACTGTAACGGGATACTTTATATAAATGACATATACAAATGACATACACTCTATCAATTATACAAATAGATAGCAATGTAAAGATTACAGTATATTCTGGCCTGTAAGACTACTTTTTAACCCAGGAAAATATTCTCAAAAGTTGGGGGTCGTCTTATATGCCGGGGGTCGTCTTCTTATACGGTGAGTATATCCCAAACTATATTTTAACCGGAAAAGTTAGAGGTCGTCTTATACACCCAGTCGTCTTATACGCCGGAATATACGGGGTTTGACTTTCTGAAAACATTTATGGATAATAACATCCAAAACAGATTTAAATGAAGACAAAAGTGCTTTTGTTAGAGTTACATTCAAAATTACCATGAGGACATACTGTCTGAAAAAAGTAAGTGAAAAATCTCAACATACCAGTTTAATGAAGCAGTGCGTAAGGAAGAAAGGAGTGTGAGGTTGAAGGCCATATTTTATAAAATTTTATTTCACACACACATGTTCTTATTTGCTACAAGGAAAGTGTGATTATTAAGCTATGTTTGTAAGACTGTTAAGTTATATGGTTGGCTGTGTTACTGTAATGTTCCCAATTTTTAAAATTAATAACATATTAAAACAAACCCCCAGACTAAGTGGCCTTCTTGAACAAGAATCCCAGCTTTTCAAGCTTGTGGGTTCTAATTAGAATCTGATAAACTTTTTTAAGTTTGAAGTTATAAAATATCTGCCATGAACCACAGAGTAAGAATGTGGAAGTCAGATGGGGAAAAGTGGATTTTTAGCTTATTTATCTTTGTGTGCTTTTCCTACAGTGAGAAGCACCCCTGGCTTACAGTCCTGCTGATAATGAGGCATAGTGTTGTGTGTTTCCCAGTTCATTGGTATCTTCTCCAGCTGCCCTACTTGCGATGAAAAATGACTGACGGGTCTCTTAATTGTGAAGTGGAACTCTAAAGGTCACCATAAAGCATCTATTATACCGACTTGTTCGTATGAATAACCGAGAGCTTATGATAACATCAATGCTTTCTTATTAAATAATAGCTGCAAGGAAATATTACAGTGCATATATTTAACCACTGTACTCTTGCTACTTTATTACTCTGTTTGGAATTAAGTTGTTTTTACAGACATTGCTCTAGGACAAATAACTGAATAACTGTGATAAATGCCTTTTGTTGTGCAAGCATTAAATATATATATGGCAAGAATAAGAGATCCCTAATTGATTCAGACTTTTTGTTGGGAAAATGGAAGCACAAAATGATGGTTGTCCATTAAAAGTTCTGTCCAGATAGCAAAGGGCAACATAGCATATAAAGAAGACCCCACAACTCCCCTTGCCATGTCCACATGTGTGCTGCAGATCCTGTCTTACCAGCACATCTGTCAAGGGGTGTATGAAATCTCCTTGCTGGGAACTGCTAGGAGATAACTAGTCACCCATCCACCCTTTTTTTACCCACACATTTGAGGAGCAGGTAAGAGGCGGTGTTACAAGAAACCCAGTGCCACTGCTGGCATTCCCATAATAGCTTTGCAATGGATTTCTGTGTGTTGAAATTAGCATTGCACTAAAGCTGCCATGGGTGCGCCTGGCAATCCCAGTGCAGTGCCAAGAAGATTGTGGGATTTAATCTTACGTCTAGGGAGAGCCAAAGATAATTTAAGTATGTTTTATAAGTATTGTTATTTAAAGTTGTAACTTACCCTAGAAGATTAGGGTGAAGGGCTGGATATTTATTTTTATTTGTTTGTTTGTTTGTTTGTATTTCTATCCCACCCTATACCCAGAGGTCTCAGGGCAGGTTACAATATTATATTAATCTTAGAGAGGTAAAATAGAAATAGAAATATTTTTCATAAAACAAAGACTGAGAACATTAAAAAAAAAGTTTTGAGGATGCCGTCTGATCTTGATAATGTGTTCATTTTCGGTTTATTAACAAAGCATGCCATATCTGGTCTCAGTTGAAGTTCAGTAGATGTGGCTTCTGAGAAAGATGAACTTAGGCTCAGGGATGCCTTAAATCCAGATTAACTGTAGAACCCTTCAATGGTGTCTACAATCTGGTCTTCAGCCGTGAAGACTGGAACAGAGGACGTGCATTTGCACGTCTTACCGGGCCGATGGGGTCCAAGGTTGTGGTCTGCCATCATTATTTGCAACAGGGCAGCTCCAGCTTCTCCCTGCCGCTCACAGCTAGGGAGGCCTGCATGGACTCCGTAGCTGTCCATGACGTCGAGCACCGGTTTTGTAGTTGCTGCGTAAGCAGGTAAGAAGCTGTGACTCTCCACCATGCCCTCTGTCAGTGGATGTATGCCTTGATTGACATTGGTGCCGGCCAGTCACACTGTGCCACCAGTCGCCCTTCTGGATCCGGCTAAATGGAGTGCTGGGATGGGTGCTACGGTGTCCACACGGCGCCCCTGTTTGGCATGCATTTCCATCGGGTTTTAGAGGGCCCGTGCGGATGTATGGGTTCCTTGCCAAAATGCAAATCTTTCAGGACTGGATTCATGGGAAGACCACATCTCAAAGATCCTGATCTTCTAAATCTGGATTTACAGAGATATGTGCAAAAACAGCCCTAGCCAATCGTGGCAGCCTCCGTGTTAACTTTTCTTAATCTTTTATATCATCACTGTTTTTTGTAGCATTCAAGGCTTCTAGAGAGAGTTCTAACCTTTTTCCTCTTCACCTGTCCTCTAAGGTTTAAGAAATTTTCTCTTTGGACCCTTACGAACTGACAGACATAGGAATTTACCACTTTTTGGCCCTCGTTGTATGGTTATTTGGTGATTAATTTAGCATTCTTTGAATGCTGTAGAATTTCTCTTTCCTCTCACTCTTTCTATGTTTAAATGTGTGAATTTTACTGTAGATTTTATTTTCCCCTACTTTTAAATTCCGTTTTTAGGTTTATGTTTATTGTAAGCCATGCTGGGACCTAGATGAAGGATGTGGTCTTACAGAAGTAAAAAATAATTAAAAGGTTCAGTTCTGTTTGCTCAGATTCAGTCATTGAAGATCTAGCTAAAGCTCTCATTACCCCTCCCTGTCCTGTGACCCTACAATGCAGGCCAACTGGGATAAATCTATAGAATCCTCTAAGATGATGGAGGTGTAGCTTCGGGATAGTCCTGTACCACAAAATTGGCAGAGCCAGGTATTTTGGTCTGCTTTACTAGATGATTATTGAAACAAAGTGAGTGTTAGTTTTATAAAACTTCAGGTTTTATCCTGCTCATCCAATCAGTATGGGTACACATATGACCTTGTCCCATATGCATTCGGGGACTGATATGGTTGGAACTGTCTGCCTCTTAAGCTGCGTCCCCAAGCAATAAAAATCCTTCTAAAAAGCTTCTTTTGGCTCTGAGCTCCCCCATGCCTGGCTTTTCTCCGAGCTTCAAGCACCACAAAAGGAGGAAAATCTGCAGGGAAAAAAGTGCCCTTTAAAGAAGACTACCAGAGCACTTTTTGGAAGACGCAGGTCTTCCTGGCAGCATTTACCATGGGGACCCTCTGTGGCAAAAGGGTCGGGGATTGCCACCTGCACACACAGACATAAAACATTCACACATCTCCCAGAACTGCAGCAGCTTCCCTTCCTTTCCCTTTCTAAAGGTCAGAACTTTCAAAGAGCCAGAATTGCAGAGAATTGCAACATTGTTATCAGGTGTGAAGTGGGTGGATTGCTACAATGTAATGGCTGCTGTACGGGGAGGTGGGGTGGATTTTGACAGTGATCAGAGGGAAAGTGTTGAGAATGAATGAGTGAATGATTGCACGGCCGATGGCTGGAGCCACTACCTTTGCCGACATGGGAAGCCATTTCGGGGGGCAGAGATCTGGGAGACAGAGAACTGATGGCTAGTTTGTTTTAATCTGTTTTAACTTTGTTTTAATCTGTTTTAAGGTTGTTACCCGCCCAGAGATCTTTGGATATGGGGCGGGATAGAAATGTAAATAATAAATAAATAAATAAATTTTTCCTTTGGACTTGTCGGGGGTTTCTTCCTGGTTGTGGCCGTGCAGAGCACAGTCCCTCCCCATTCCCGCCTGCACCCTATCAACAAGAGAGGGAGCGGGGAGAAAAAAATGCAGGCAAACAAAACATGCTTCCTTGGGGTTGGTGTTTTTTAAGTGTGCGTTTTGCTGAGCCTCATGCGGACGCTTATTCCGGAATTGTACAGCACTTTTAAAGTCCGCTGGAATAGAGGGATGGTAAAGGGAAACTAGAGAGGCAAATAAGTTGCTTGGGGATGCAGCCTTACCAATATTTCTATTGGTTTAACTTAAATACCACTTTATTCCTTCTACTACGGGTATCACTAGTGATATTTCTAAGAACGCCCCCCCCCCCGTGAAAATAAAGTAATGTTGCAGGTTCTTTCCTTTTGTTTGTGAAACTTGGAGAAACTATGCCTTTATGTGCATGTGGGTTTTTTCCCCTCCTGCATGTGCAAAGAAACATGTTATTTACTGTCCTTGCTTGGCATTCACACTATTATCTGTATTGCATTTAATATTCTGAAGACTTTCCTTCTTTATGGCCTTATTTTATATTTATTGCTGCATGAGCATTGATTTTAATTTTACAAGAATAAGTGCTACAAATGTACTTCCATCCTTGTTTATTACTGGCTCCTACATAAGCACCAGAGCAGTTTTCATTTATTTTGTGAACAGTTTGATTAATATTGTAAGTTTATCTGGAGACTCATTTGTCAGGTTATTCATAGGCTAACAACTTTGTTGGTAGTCTTTAATCCATTCCTTGTTCTGGTCTTTTTATGTATTTCTTGCTAATATGATTTACAATGAAGGAGATATGTCTGTGCACTTGTTTGTTTATTATGGCATTTATAGCTGACTTTCATCTCAAGGGGCTCAAGCTAGTGCAAGTTATTCTTCTACTTTCCATTTTTTATCTTTCCAACAAAGATGTGAAGTAAGATTGGTTATGCCTGTGGCTTTCATGGAAATTGTGATACAAGCCCAGAGCCTCCTAATATGACACTCCACCTACTTTGCTACATTGAACAAAAGAGGAGCCCTGCAGGATCAGGCCACAGCCCATAAAGGCCCATAAAGCCCTTTAAACCTTCTTCAGCTCTGGCTGCTCACACCTTTTCTATCTGTTTCATTTGTGGACTTTCCACCTTCCATTTGGATTTTCCTGAAAGTCCATAAATAAAATGGCCCTAGTCCAGCATCCTGTCTCACACAGTGCATCTCCATTTGCTTCTGGGCATTCTCAAGCAGAAGAAAAAGGCAAAAACCTTCACGGCCTTTTGAGACATCCTTTTTGACCATCCTGGAAGTGGTACCTAGGCATTGATTCTAGTAGCCGTTGATACACTGTTTTCTAGCCTCCCATTTTACTTCTGTAAGAAATATGTGAGATAGTTGAGACAGGGGTTGTGACTGGTCTAAGGTCACCTAGTATCTGACTGGGGATTTTAATTCAGCAATTGCTGTGTTCAAGGCTCAATCCAGACAGCTTAGCACTGTTCCAGGAAAATCAACTCTCCACTTGGATTTTGTCTAAACAGCCTTACGACTTAACCTGTGCCTTGATGAAAATGGTTCCTGCATGTGTATTGCACCAAAACTGGCCATGAATGCACTTCTGGATATTTTGTGCCTGGACGTAGCGGCTTCAACATTGTGGGAGCAAATGTCCAGAAAGTAAGATGTCCATGATTGCCCCCTGAAGTTGTTCTTCCATCTCACATTTTCCCCTCTTCAGCTGGTGTTCTGGCCACTATGGTACACTGATATAGAGTTTGAAAAAATACAGGCTTTGTATTGTGTTTGTATTGTGTTTTGATTCTGACAGGAAGTGGGGATGTGTTGTTATCAACTGTGTAGTATCTCCTCCATTTTGCACTAACAGAAGAGTGCCCATAAGGCAGAAGCTGCTGTCCACACATCCTTGCTCCTCACTGTCAGTTTTGAAGACCCCAAAGCTGACCACGAGGATAACGGTTTTCAAGAGCCACTCTGCCACTAAAGTGTGAAAACAGTGCTATATACACTGCAGCATAGCGTATAGTGTATAGATGCTGTTCTCTTTCTTCATGTCAGTCTCTCATTTAGCATTCAGTGTTATATAGACACTGTCATTACACAGAGTGCTATTAAGGTACCATGTGGATCCTACCACATGTGGATAGTACTTGGCTGTTGATCGACGTGAAATTTACTGGTAATGTTAGAGAAAACACTTCATCATGTGGTACAATGTGTTGTAAGTTTGATAAATAATTGCAATATTTTGCTGCCATTGAAACCTTTGAAAGTGCTTACTGTCTTAAACGGAAGGAGTGGTAAATATCACGTTGGGTGTAGAAGAAGCTTTTCCTTCCATATGGTTTTATTGAACATGCATGTTTGTACACCATTGCAATCTGTTATGGAACCAAAGAAAGTCAACAAACCTATGTGTTAGGAAATTCTGCCAAGTCATTCTTGCTAAGAGCCACTCTATTTTGATTAATATAAAAGTAAATGGATTTGTATCTTGTTTTTGTTATGTCTCACTGAGTGACTTTAAGAAATCTTCTTGAAATCAAACCACAGCTTGTCTGGTTGTTACACTTGACCTTATATTCTTCTCTGATTCAACTTACATGTTTATTGACTCACCTGTTCTTTTATCAAAAATGTAAGAGGAGTCTCCTAGATCAGCCCACAGCCCACCTAGTCCAACCTCCTGTCACACACAGTGGCCCACCAATTGCTAATAGGCATCTCAGGCAGAAAACAACTCCCCACAGATGGTCTTCCTACCTGTTTCTCCAATGTGGAGGCAGGACTCAGGCTTCATTGTAGTGGCTATTGATATACCCGTTCTCCATGTAATCCTTTCTTAAAGCTATCCAGGTTGGTTGCTATCATCAACTTATCAGATGGGAATTCACACTAGCCGGGGTACCGTACCAGCAAGCTTACTAGGAGCCTCCCTTCCGTACGCCCGTCTTCCACATGCAGTCTAAGGCAGGGATGACAGGACGGAAGCTCTTAATACGCTTGCTGGTCTGGTACATGAGCCAGTATAGAACTGCCTAGAGTGTCCAGAAATGAGGTGCAGTTGGCTGTAAGGAGTTTGACAGTACCTTTGTATAGTTTTCTTAAGATTCACTTAGCACGCTTTGCAAAATATTGCGTTCTCCCCCATGTTCATCTGTCAAGCAGGCTGTTGTTAATTGTTCAAGTGACAAAGGTGAACTCATTATTCTTTGCAGTGAATCTTAAGTACGTGCTATACTGTTTTGGTAGACCCTGTCATGATTTTTTTTCCTCAGATAGCCTTAGAAAGGAAAGATATTCATCCTCAAATTTATCAGTAATCAAAGATTAGTAATGTTGAGGAAGGGCAGAGAGTTTGTGAGTGGTCCAAGATCACCCAGTGGCAGTGTTCAAGCCTGGTGCTATGGAGTTTGAAAATATATATATATATTTGAAGGAGGAAAACCTTATGTTGCCCACCTTTCCTAGCATTTGGAAGAATTTTTGAATCCTGTATTTAATTATCAGATGTGCCTGTAGCCATTGTGGCTGGTGATGCAAGTGGTAAGGAAGGTAGCCGAAAGGAAGTAGTACTGCAGTAGGATTAGGCAAAGCTAACAGTAGAGGGTGTGTCATAAGGTTTCCATTCTTCACAACTGACATGAAAATTGGCCTTTCTATTCTACATATTGATTTAACACAAAATAATGAACCCTGGAGTCAAATATGCATGAGGACGAAAGGGAGGGGTAGACTCAAGCTCTAACTACTGAGTGTGTTGGGATTCTGCTCACTTTTTCCTTTTGGGTCAGGAACCTCAACACTCCTGTTTTCTGATGACATGTCCTTTGCAGTGTCCTGAAATTGACTTTTTTGGAAACCTTTGCTTTTTGACACCTTTGACTTCCTTTGACACCTTGCGCTTTCCTAGACCCAATCAACAGTAGGTTCTGCAATAGATGTGCTGCTGCAAAGATGGCTGTTTTTCAGGATCTTCTGAACCTTTTGATTACTTTCCCCTCTTTTCCAAATCTAGGATAATATGGGTCCACATTTTTAACCAGAAGGTGAAAAAACATGCTCAGGGAATATATAGGGAACAATTCTTTGGTTAAATAAAAAGTGGAGAGTAGTTGTTTGTCAGTACTGCTGTGGGTTTTTTACACTTTTCAGTAGCAGCGCAATAGCTTCTCAGTAGATATAACACAGCTATCATTTAATCGTACATCTTGTTGTGAAATGTTCTTCACTGAATCACATTTTATTCCAGGAGCGCTAAACCTTTTATCTGGCCTTGAATCCCTAACCTTTCTCAGTGTGAATGGCCATGCCAGGAGCAGACCTATTTGTACTGCTATTGATTGGCTTGGTTTGTCATGGATCTATATTGTTCTACCCAAAGGAAAACAGATTTTTTTTCACTGTCATCTCCTCCTTTTACATCACCGTTCACTGCAGTTCCATTTTGAAGCTGTAAACAATGTAATGAGTTTGAAGTGTGCGTACATGCTTGCATGTGTGGTTATATTAAAGTGTGTGAACATGACTTGGAATTGTTATTGTTTTTTCTATACCAGATAAGCAGTTGGATTTTCAGTAAAATTATAAAATAAAAACCTTCTGTTTTTCCTTGTTGTTTTATGTCATGTGCCCTGAGGATACAAGATATAAGGGCAGCATACATGTTTAGGCAGATAGACAGATTGACTGATATTATTAGACTTATAAACAGATTAATTTTTTTAAAAAAACAAAAATCTATACTGCATCATTTGTATTCTTTTATTATACAAATAATGTGCCATAGTTCTGGTACGACAAAGTGCATAAGAAGTCTTTGTCTCCTTATGCAAAAGTGATCCTTTTTCTTATAGTACAAACCGATGCATATAACAAGTTTGAACACTATGATGACAGCAAACATAGGAGTTTCATCTCTTATATTGTTATCTGTTATTCATTATAAAGTAATGATTTGGCCAAGAGAACAAGAAGCAGAATTTAATTTCTAAAATAAATTGTGAAGACATTTTCCTTTCTTACAGCTGGGGCTTCATACCTTCTTTCCATTATGCAGTTAAAAGCATTTGGTCAGGGCTTCTTGAGAAAAGAGCAGTTAATGGGAAATTAAACCATCATTCACTCCCAGTTATGAGTGTTCTGAAGCTCCCACTTTGTTTTATTTTACTTTATTTTTTCATAAATCATCCAAAAATATTTAATTTGAAAAGATATAACATTTGGATTGTTCATTTGGCAAATTTCTCCTGTCCTCCGGTTGCACATTGTCCTCAAATAAATAGTGTTTACTAAATTCTACCCACTTTCCCCCATTAATATATCATGTTCGTAGCACATTGATCAAAAAGTGAAACTAGATAATCTGTTTGGCCCTTTTCAACTCATATGTTCTATGATTCTGTGACTTCTAACATTTTTGCTCTCCAGAAATTATGAGACAATGGTTGTTATGTATGCAAGACTTTTTTAAAACAAAAAGTATAGTAAGGGTAGGTAATTAAGGGCCTTTCTGCACTTACCTGCTGTGATCCGGATCAGTTGATCCAAAGCATGCCTCTTGCCTTTGACATTGCTTATGTGGGCAGCAAATCATGCTTTGCTTCAAACATGGATTTAAACCCTGTTCTACCAAAGCCCAAATTGCTATGTGTAATGAGCATCAAAAGAGCTGCTTATTATATATTTGACTCTGCCTTTGGGTGCTAGCTGCTACTGTTGAGGGCAGCATTCACTCAGAATCGCTGTAGAGCTAGTAGTCTCTCCTAATCCACCTTTTCTAACCTAGAATGTTCATGAGACTGTTGTGAACGTCCAGGTAGACTGTTGCGTGAACAATCCCAATCCCACGCACAAATCATTTCTGAGCCATGTCTAAGCTGCTCACAGGTGCAACAAAAACAACAATAATAATGATAATGATGTAATAGTAATAATAATAATAATTCATATGAACACAGCCAGAGATATGGTTATAACAGAACTTCCATCATTCATGACAGTTCAGTGGCGTTGATGAAAGCAGAGATGATGAAAGCTAGAGTTTAGCAGCATCAAAATTCCATCCACTGTCTATACAAAGCTGTCTGGTGTTTTTTACCCAACGACCTTAGTTGAGATAAGACTAGAATGAAAGGAGAAGGGAAAATCTGGCTATCATGCTTATGCCATGATTCTTGATTTCTCTTTCATCAAGACCAGACTTCATTGTCTTGATGAAACTTCTCTTGGATAAGACTTCACACTGAGTTTAGATCTATGAAAATAGTGTTTGGCAGCCTAAACAAGCATATATGATGCAAATTAGGTTTCCTATAACTTTTTTAGGATAACATCAGCCTGTGTAGGAGAGAAATATTTTCTATGCAGTCTTTGGGTCTAGAATTTCTTTGATATCACCATATAGCAAACATTAAATCATACTATTTTCTTTTTAGCTTTCAGGAAAGCATAATATCACCTTTGGTCTTGCTTTTAGGTTTAAAAAGTAGTCAGTAACTTAAAATATCCACAATATAATAGATGACATATTGCATACTGAATACTGAGTTGGTGAATTACTGATTATATTTTAGATGTTTTGTTGAAATACTGGATATAAGAGCGATTATCTTCCAGTGTGACCACAAGCTTATATATTTCAGGGAATGATTGGCCCTTGCACTTTGCTAAAGGGCCAAAATAAATTTATATGTGATTAGGTCTCTTTCATTCTTCGTATATTTGATTTGCTAGTAATGATTTTTTCATGTCATCATCATCGTCGTCATCATCATCATAAAATCTGTTAAGTCTATTTCTAGAAGTCTGAGTAAATGTGGAAGAAGTTAAATAAAACTCACACTGTCATCTTAGGGCCCTTTTGCACTTAACCTCAGTGGTATAGTACCCCACAGAAGCTGAGTTGAAGTTGATCGATGGTGGCTGGCATTTGCACCACAAGTGCTGGCACCACCTCCAACTTCCCTCTGGGCTGCTGCAGTGTGGATGGACTGTCTTAGACTGTTTGAATCACCATACCAATGGCCACAGTAACATCCACCACATAAGCCAAGTTGTTATGGCAATCTCAACGTGGCGTGTAACTTTGCAGGTGCTCTCCTCCACCTCGTGCAGTGTTCACACAAGGAAGTAGTATGAATCCTGCATCTGGGAGTTTACCAAGAGCATCCTAAATGCTCCCAATAAAGATGTGGAGCAGCTTTTACTGCTCTAAAGCTACGGAGGATTGTAACAGCCATTCCCACTCTAGAATGGAGGCAGTGCCATGGCATGCAAAAAGACGTGGTGATACAGTCTATAAAAATGACTTTGGCATACTCTGAACCAGCTTATTGGTGCAGAGAAGAGACGGAAGGCTCAGATGCTATATCACCTAGTTGTCCAAGAGAAGGACAACTATCTAGTTGCAGTCATAGATCAGCTTTCTCAAAAACATTTCAATTCCTTGCTTAACCAAAGTTTTGACCATTGATCAGCTATCTCTCAGGCCCTTTCTGCAACTGGTCTTAATTCTTATTCTGAATTATCAAAGAATAGATGCTTACCATCCATATGCTGATGCAGAATACGGCAGGTCCCACCCAGGCCTAGCATGCAGACAGGATATAATATATAATACAGAATGAGACCAAGAAAAGAACTCAGTTTGTTCTATCCTCAGGCCAAATTGCTCTGGGCAAATGATCTTTCTAGTTATGCTTCTGCTTCATTCATTATATCAGGTATTTGGTTCCTAATAAGAGGTTCTGAACTTTTACTAGATGATCTACATAGTTTTCACTGCCAAATACTACAATGAGCCTTTGATTTCACCAGACTGTACTCTTTCCCGCAACCCTGTTAGTATTTGCAGATGTCTCCATACAAAATTTATTTTATTTAAAAAGTGGTACTTTTAGTTTTGAATCAGAGAAGTGACTCTACTTAAGAGCAACCATGTGTCAAATATATAGATATTGCCAGCCTGCATTCGGAAGCGTACGCTCCATTTATTCATTATGACTCTGAAAGCTTAAATGCACAAACACCTAGGGCTGCTTTGTGTACCTGTCATTTTGGCAGTGTTAACGAACATGGATAATATCCATCCAGATTTGAATTAAATAGAAATGCTTTCTCAACATTATGAGTACTTTTCTTTCAGGATAATATTTGAAAGAGACCAAGGATGTACCTGAGCAGAAAGTTATCCATGTCAACACATCTCAAGACAATATTAATCCTAATAAAGTATGATCCAGTCTTAGAAAAGCTATTACAGTTTGAAAAATAGGTTAGTACAGAACTTTCCAGTCCCCTCCTGAAATAACCCTCAGAAGTTCATTCTGTAATTTATCTTGTAGTGTATAAATATGGTTATAATCCAGTGGTGTTACTTCATAGTGGAGATTTGTTACTCAAGAAGTAATAGCTTAAATGTTGAGCCAGCAGTTCTTAGACAAGTACAAATATCTTGATAGATATGAAGAAGGTACATACGTAGCTTGGCTTTCAAAAACTGAAGTCCTTAATAGCAAAACATTTCCTTTAGATGGGCTTATGGACAGCACAACTTTAATAGCAGCTTAAAGTCAAAGTTGCTGTTTGGATGCTTTCATTTGGGGCAAACCATCATGAAAGAAAATAAAATCTTCCTTGAATGTTTTCTTTTTATTGCTTGCTTCTTTTGTGAATGTACTGATGCTTTCATAAAATGATGATGAGCTAAATAATAAGCTCAGCAGCAAATATAGTATTCCCTGAAGTTCTAGCTTAAAGTGCAAGGGAGAGGAAGTCGTCACATCCAGGCAAGCAGGTCTTTTTGACTGCAGGCGAGACCGCCTGAGTAAAGCTGAGATTATCTAGTTCATCAAGTTAACCCTTTTGAGCTTTTAAGGCTATTGGATGTCAGGGTGGAACTCAGTCACAGTGGGCCACCATTTTTAGCTCTTTTCTCTCACCCGCATGTACTATAGCTTCTATACAATTCAAAGACATAGACATGCTAGTCCAGATTCGTCTTAAAAGGGGCGGTCTAGTAGCACCACAGACTAACAGAGAGAAGACGTTCAGGTATGAGGTTTAGTAGACTAAGCCTACTTCATGAAAGCTACAAAAGCTTGTGCCACAAATTCTCTTAGATCCCCTTTTTATAAGTTCTGTAGTTTAGCTAAAGCATTTAACATCTTATTAATATTCCAGAATTGTAGCTGGATAGTAATTTCATTGTTTTAAAATTGCTATTTGTTTTTTATTTTAAATTATCCTCATTATCTTAATATTTATTTAATTAATTAGATTTATAGACTTAAGAGGATTCTATGGGTTTACTTCCTCTTCCCCCCAAGAAAACAAAAGAGAGTGACAATAATAAAACAAAATGGTAGTATGCAGTAGAAATATGAATGTGTGAATGTGTATAGCTATGCCTCTGTGTATGAATGAATGAATGACTATACTGCATGTATAAGAATATATATGGTATATTATTCCTGTTTGTTCTGCCCTTAATCCTTGTACCATTGCTTGTCACTGTGTAAAGTTTGTAAAAGTGAGCTGTCTTTGTTTTTTTGTATAGGTGCACAGCCCACATCTAGGGTCCTTCATGATCAATATCAGAACAGGAGAAATCTAATGGACAGCTTAAGAAGTGGTTCCTAAAAAGGTAAGAGTTGCTGTTGAATACTGTAACTTGTTATTTTATGTGCATATAAACGTATTTTGAAATATTATGAATGTGGAAATGCATTATATGATCCAGCGGGGCTTCTCTTATGTTCTTATGTTCTTATGTTAGGTGCCTAGTTATATCAGTACCAGTGCCAGGTCTAGTGTTCAAAGATGTAAAGAGTTGAAAGACGATGAGTAATTTATCCCTGCATTAGATGGATCAATTCCTTAAGTATAATACGTGTCAAAGTATTTTCTAATTTCTAAGTTGAATGCTACTGCGTTGTTTCTTCTTTTCAATATAAGAAGAGGTCTCTGGAACAAATAATAAGAATTTTGGATGGGTGATAGGAATGGAAATAGCTTATTTGTAGAAGGTTAATAGAAGTTTATTTCTTCAGTGCTTTAAGCTTCATCTGAAATACAGTTTTATATTGCCAGGAAGAAGAACTCTTACAGATTCATTGGCAATTCTTGTATCATTTTAAAATCACTGACGAAAAGTTAGATTAGCTGTCCTCTCTCTGGCAGGAGCTAATGCTGACATTTTTACCTAATAGAGCTGGTCAAATTACTCATTGCAAATAAATCATCTGATTAATTTTGGCAAGTCCCTTTTTATAAATCATTCAAGGCTGATTTTTCCTAAGTTCTCATTATTTACCCTGCCTCATAAAAGGTTGGTGAGAAAGTCATTTGTTCAGGAACAACCCATCCCTCCAAAGATCTCCAGTGAATATTAACCTGAAATAATCTTTCACATTTTGACAATTGTTTCTTACTTTTTTAAAAAGTTGTATTTTTGATATGAGTAAGTGCACAAAGGCCCCTTCTACATTTAATATTTTTATCCTAACACTAATCAGTGATTTACTTTCATCCACATTAATATCCCAGTGATACTTGGGACTAGAAATTGGGGTCATACCCCATCTCCATTAAAAATGTGAATATGGAAGGTGCCTGAGATAACATAAGAATGGCCATGGTCACACCTTCACTTTAATCCTTCTTTAGTCTGTCTTCAGACTCCACTGCTCACAGTATTTCATCCTGTCCATTTTATTTGTGGACTTTCCTCCCCTGAATTTTACTTTCCCGAGTCCTGATTTTTACAGGTCTCAGGCTGTTATAGAGTGATAGTCTGTTTTCACCTTTTGCGTGTGATCAGAGAAAAGGACTAAAAGGGGGCTGAAGCGTACTATAGCATGTGGATACTGCATGAATTTGCCTTTTACCCAATGTATGATTACAAACTGTTGAGTCACAGAACTTTTATCAGTGTGCCAGGGGTGTTGTAATGGTAGAGACAAGTGGAGATCTAAAAAGATCTCATAAAGGAGTCCCAGGACAGGAAGAGAAAGGTGTGAGCATAGCAAGCCAAACAGAATGAACTGAGGAAGGATGATCAGGTATTGGGTATGACTGGAATATGACTAAAGAGTCTGGTTTCTTAATAAAACAGGTTTCAGCAGGCTGTGGCCACAGCCCATAGGTGGCTGAAACATTTATAGTGCGATGGTGAAGAGAACATTACTGGTGAACATAGTAGAACTTCCCATAATGTAAAGCTTAGGTCATGGCAAAACCATGAGTGCCTCTAGACACACTTAAAACTCCACCCTCCCTGCACAGCCACTTCCCCTTGTTTCAACAGGATGAGGGAGAGCTGCACAGGAAGGCACAGCGACGCCCCATCCTCCAAACAGGACGAGCAATACTTTGCAGTATCCTCCTTTCAGGTGAGGAAAAGTGTGAAGTAAAAAGCTGCTAATTAAACAGCAGCTTTTTTCAGTGCACTTTTCTTGCTGCTGCTGCACCAGTGCTGCCGATCGATGGTCACTGATCAGTCACTTGACCGCTGGATCCATAGTGGCTGTTAAGCTTTTGCCTGTGTCTGAAGGCACCTCATGTGCCATGTGAAAACCCCCTATGGGATAAATTTAAATCCATTGAAATCTAAGAGGTAAGGGAATCATCCAAGGCCCATTGGCCTGGGGGCGTGAATCTAATGCCTTCTGAATTGTTGATAAGACTGCATAAGTTATTGAATACTACTGTCTCCATATCCCTGTGATCTTTAACCTTTAAATACTGAATTTACAAATGCTAAAACCAGGATCCCATTATAAAGAGGGAGAATTAGGATCCAGTGCTCAAAACTCTTAAGTCCCCCATTAACTCTTTTTTCATTGCTTTTTTAAAGTATACATAAAGTGTTCACCACATTCTCACAAGGGACTCTGACATAAATAACCCAATTGTTTTCAATTTGTTCTTGTAAACTGTGACTGCCAGCCTTCTTTGAATGCTTCTCTTGTATTTCTTATTTCTTACCTTTTTTTTTCCCTTCTTCATTTTCTATTTCCATCTAATGAAGTTTAATGGGTTTTTTTTAGTTTATGAATGCACGAGTTCTCTTTTTAAAAGCAATTTTTAAACATCTCTTCTAATTATTCCACATTATATCCCAGAATACAGGCCTGCCATCCATAGTCTGTACTAGCATGTGGCCTCTATTCCAGAATATAATCTGGAATAATGCCCAGTGCAGAAAAGCTCACTTGTGTTGCAAGGACAGGTAAATTCCATTTCTAAACATCTTGCTAGATGTTTTCTTGATTTTCAGGACAGTTCATAAACTTTATATTGTATTTATACTGTGGCAAGGTTTTAATATGTTTAATATGTTATTGGTTTTATTCTATTCATTTTATATGTTGTAACATTCCTTGAGACCCTTGGGTATAGGGCAGGATAAAATACAAACAAACAAATATTATAAATAGAAATAAATGTGAAAGAAGGGTGAAATAATTTCTGTTTCATTCATGTACATTTGGAAAACAACACACTTAGGCAAATGAACAATTCATCTTAAAATTTTAATTAAATAATCAATAATATTAACAATCACAGCAAACCAAAATAATATAATAAGGGAATGAAAGTGACCTTGAAGCAATCCAGGTATGTTGTTATTTTGAACATACTGTTTGTAATATTTGACTTTAATTTTTATTAATGGAGATAATGGCTTAGGCAGGCCTTGTGGCTGCATGGCTGATGCTTAAAAATTTAATTAGATTTTAGAGCAGCCATTAATGTCTTTATGTAATTTGGAAGCAGTGGTAGAAAACAGCTTCCATTTCATGACATATTTTGAAAAGAAACTGAAATGTGAGACGTGGTCTAAAGTTCCTTTCAGCCTGAATAACCAGCAATTAAGGCCATGGATGTACCTGATAATACTTCTTGCATTTCTGAATCAGGTGTACAGCAAATACTTCATATTGCCCAAAACAGGAAATAGGTATTTCGTTTCAAACATCATTTTGGAAACAATGACATGGTATTTAAGAGTTTTGAAGGTTTCTGTCAAACGTATATCATACCCATTGGGTCCCAACCTCCTCCTGTCTTGTGAATGCTATTGCTTGTTATTTACTTCCTGCATGCTATTAAAAATTGTCCACTATAGCAGAATTGGTACATTTTTCTGCAATTCCAGGTCAAACCTTTCTGTATGTCCCAATACTAAAATGAAATGACCCATGAGTTTCTGCCCTAAGCACATGTAGAGTGCTTGGGCAAATTCCATATGGATTACTCTCTGGTCTAAAAGCCTACAGTGAGAATTTGGAGTCATTCTAAGTATTATAAATAATATTAGCCATATATTGGGAAGTGAATTAATAGCAACATATCATCTGTACATACTTTCATGATCTTCCCCTTTTTTCTCTCTTAAAGAGACAGTCTTGCAACCTTTAAAGGATTCTGCATTCTGGGGTTATCCAGCCCAAGAATCTAGCCTGTCATATAATTTGAAATATACAAACAAGTCCAGTAGTTCCCCAGCTCTTGCATATCTGCTTTGCACTGATACTTGTGCATTGTTACTGATCTGGTTTTGGTGTAAACTTATAGGAAATTTCTGAGTTCTGTAGAACCCAGATGCACAAGTTAAAAATGATTATGTTTTTTTGCTCTGTTAGGCCCATTTCAAAAAGTCCTTCTAAAATCATTCTTTTACCATGAAGGCAAGTTAGAATCTTGAATCCTGGGCAGCATTTAAGCTTTTGGGGTGGAGACAGAGCTGCTGTGTGTGAGGACAGAAGGGTGGAGAGCTGCGTCCCTGAGGAGAAGAGATAATAGAGTAAAGGTGGAAGGATTCAGACATACCAAAAAGGTGTGCCTCAGAGAGATAGTGGCCGCATCCCCATGGTGGTCAGTTAGCACCCTTTGGGTGCTGTTTGGGCACGCAAGGGTTGGGCGTGGTACCGTGCACAGATTTCATGTGTCCGCATGTTATTCCCGGCAATGCGGGGCAGGCACTGGTTTCGCACTTATGGTGGCGTCTCCATGCAAGCGTGCCAAACCCCCTCTCTCCTCATTTGCAGCCAGATTCTCGTCAGCCACAGCTGGATTCTCACGGCCTCACCCCCTCCCTTAGTGGCACGGACAGCCAGGACTGGGGTGGGAGGCACGGAAACTACACTTTAATTCATAAAATAATGTTCCATTCATTAAATAAATCTCCATTGACAAAGCCTATTCATAAAAGACCGCTGAAAGCCACTAGCTTGAACACTTTTGCTCACCTTTGCTCCACCCGGGACCGCGGGAGTACCTGTCAGTTTTAAAATCAAGACTCTTTTTATTATTGCCTTCACAATCAGAAAATGGGGGCTGCAAGTGCAACAAAACTCAAGCCGTTATGCAGCCTGCCTTGGCATTCTGAAACGGGGTTGGAATTACTTCTTCTGAAGCGGCAGACAATTTAAAAAATAGCCGTTCTCAAGCCTGCCTTTGTGATCGGCATTTTTAAAACTCTGGCTGTGATCTTCAATAGATGGGACAGCAAGCACGCCCCACCTCCCAATGATGTGTGTGCAAATCTCCTCCCCGTTAGCCCGCAAGTGCGTACTGGCTCCCCAAACAGTGCCAAGACTTCTTTTTTGAGGTACCAAATTTGCCCCCCAGTTAGTGCTGTTTGAGGGGACCTGGGCTGCATCCCCAAAAGACTTTTTTGCCTCTCTACTGTCCCTCTACTATCACTCTATTGAAGTGGACGTTAAAAGTGCCATGCAAATCAGGAATAAGCATCCGCTCAGCAAAATGCACATTTTTAACGCACCTTCCATCCCCATGGGAGCCGTGTTTTCTTTGCACGCATCTTTTTCTCCACGCCCCTGCTTTTGTTGATAGGGTTCCAGGGGGAATGGGGAGGGACTGCACTCGGCATGGCCACAACCAGGAAGACAATCCCTGACAAGTCCAAAGGAAAAATAGCCATTGGTTCTCTGTTCGTCTTCCAGATCTTCCACCCCCCGAAATGGCTTCTCGTGCCGGCAAACATTCACTCTCACCACTTTCCCCTGTTATCGCTGTCAAAATCCACCCTGTCCAGCGCACGATCGCTCATTCACTCACCACTTTCCCTGTTATCGCTGTCAAAATCCACCCCTAGCAATAATCCACCCATTTCACACCTCATAGCGATTGCAACAATGTTGCAATTCTGTGTGATTCTGGCTCTTTAGTTTTGGGCTTTAGAAAGGGAAGCTGCTTGTGTTACTGCTGTGTGTGCAGGCGGCAATCCCCGCCCCTTTTGCCACGGAGCGTCCCCAAAGTAAATGTTGCGAGGAAAACCCGCAACTTCCAAAAAGAGCGCTGAAAGTCTTATTTAAAGGGCACTTTTTTGTTGCGCATTTTCCTCGTTTTGTAGTGCTGGAAGCTCGTTAAAAACCCGGGCATGGGGAGACTCAGAGGCAAAAGAAGATTTTTAGCACACTTTAAATTGCTTGGGGATGCACCCCTGGTACATTTTTCGCTTGCTGAATCCAAAGCCCATGTGGCCGCCCAGCGCCAAATGGGTGCTCAGCACCACACCAAAAGTGCTTGGGGACGGGGCCATGGTTTGGCCCTGGCATTCCCAAGCCTTTTGTACTCTACCTTTTCTATCACAGAATGTTCAGGGGAGAGATGAGGGGCAGGTTAGTGTGTGAGTGAGCCCATCTCAAAGCCTTCTGGAAGCTTCCTCAAAGATTTTTTTTTTCTGTATCTGGTCACAGCCAGAGAGGGAAATGACCCCCAGTCTCCTAGGTCAGTGGTTCCCAGTCCTTTTTCTCTTGTGTACCCCTTCGTAGTCCAGTTCCGTAAATTGTACACTTCATATTAGCAAAACGTTTAAGTATAATTACCTTACACAGTTAATGTATGTGGCCTTTTCTGCCTTTCTATTTTTATTTGTGGCTAACCCCTAAATGTCCTCTTTTGTTATCCTGGGGATACATGTATTGCTGGCTGGGAATCACTGTCCTAGGCGCTCACTTGCTGATGGGGCCAGTTGGGATTCTTGTTTTGATCCACATGGCCACAAAACATGAGTTCTGTGATGAACAGCTAAGCACTGGAAATACTCCTTCTATTGCTAATAGTGCAAGTTCGCAGTCTAGGGGTTCTAGATTCAGAATTGAGCATGGAAGCTCAGGTCTCAGCAGTGTCCAGGAGTGCCTTTGCACAGTTTAAGCAAGTATGGCAATTACACCCATTTTTGGATAAGTCAGACCTGGCCAAAATGATTTGTGCTTTAGTCACATCGTGCACTTTATGTGGGGCTCCCAGCAAAAACTGTCCAAAAGCTTAAGCCAGTTTGAAGAACAGCGGCCAGGTTACTAACTGGGGCCAGTTACGGGGAACATACAACTCCTGTATTGAAAGAATACGGGGGGGGGGCAGGACACTTCTAAGGCCATTTGCTGGGATTCGAGAGCAGGAAAAAGTTTGTCCTGTCTCTGCTTGGGACGCCCACGAGCATTTGGTAGGCCACTGTGTGCGACAGGATGCTGGACTAGATGGGCTATGGCCGGATCCTGCAGGGCTTCTCTTATGTTCTTATGAAAAAACTTCACTGGCTACCAATCCCCTTCTGGGCACTTTTTAAACTGCCTGTCTTAACTTATAGTGAGCCAGTTTGGTCTAGTGGTTAGAGAGCCAGATTTTTATCTGGGAGTACCGGGTTCGATTCTGCCCTCCCTCATGAAGCCAGCTGGGTGACCTTGGGCTAGTGACAGTTCTCTTCTGAGCTCTCACAGCCCCACCCACCTCACAGGATGTTCTGTTGTGGGGAGAAGGATAGAAAAGCTTTGTCAGCCTCTTTGAGTCCCCTTAAATGGGTGACAAAAGTGGGGTAGAAAAGCCAACTCTCCTCCTCCTCCTCCTCAGAGGTCTGAAATCGATTCTTTCTTGCCAATGGGGTTTGCTCTTTAAGGCTGCACAAAGGGCATTGGCAGAACTCTTTGCAGCATCAATTTGGCACCTTGTTTGTTTATTGCATTTATATCCCGCTCTTCACTATGAGGTCCCAGAGCAAATTACAACTAAAAGATAACAAGTTAAAGTTAAAACATTACAATATAAGCTCCTCTCTCTCCTTAGTGGTACATCATACTCAAGGAATGGACAGTTTTATCCAAATGATTATAAGGTATGCTCAAAATCTCTTTTTCCTAAAGAGTTATATGGAGTTTTTTAAAAAAGTGTTTCTTGCACCTGTGTGTTTTATAGTGTGCAAAACACAATTCATCTTTTTTAAAAAACATAACTTGTGATTGTGCAGCCTTTGTATGAAAGTAGACCTGTAATTAACATGCTCACAATAGCTTTTTCGTAGTTTCGGTTAGATGCTGAAGTAATGGGTATGTAAACCTCATTATATATTTTTCAGTGATGATAATGAAGATGAGAAGGACTATTTTTTTGTCCTTATAAGATCTTGTCAGCTTAGTTTTTCTTCACAGAATCATGGCAATTATTAAGAGTATATGTTAACTAGAGGGGAAATGTAATGTAAAAAGGATGCAAAGATCAAATGTGTTAGGTAAAGATATTATAATGATAGATGACAGTGACCTAATTTCTAAAAACATCTCCCAGGATAGAATAACCCATTAATTTATTGCTTTATAATTAACTGACCAAGAATAAAAATCAGTCATGTCAAAAACATCAAACACTGGAAACAAATCACACTAACTTTTAAAATAGTGCCTTGAACCATTGTTATTTTCACTGAATTTTCCATATTAATTCAGTAAAGATGATAGATACAGAACTAGATGCCAACGACTCAGTGATTTTATATGATCGAGAAGGTAATAATATCTGATAAGATAGAATAGATTCCAAGTAGTTATAGAAGAGGGCTAGAGCTTGTGGCTGGAGGATAATAAAAGATTTTGTGTATTTTGGAGGAGTGCTTTCTAAGAACCTGCTTGTGTTTCAAAAGTCCCAGTGGAAATCTGAAGAAATCTGAATAAGAGCATAATCAATGTCCTGCTGGGTTGTACCAGTGCCTCATTTGTCCAGCAGTCTATTCCACCACTTACCTTGTGGAAACAGTCCAGGATTACCAGTCCAGGATTCTAAAGTCCTGTGATAGGTCTTCTGCATTAGGCTGTTCCAGTACAGCACCCAGAACTAGCTCTGGATATCGAGTGATCTGTGAAGTCACTTCTTGGTGTGAAGAAGAAGAAGAAGAAGAAGAAGAAGAAGAAGAAAAAGAAGAAGAAGAAGAAGAAGAAGAAGAAGAGTTGGCTTTTCTAACCCGCTTTTCTCACCCATTTTAGGGGACTCAAAGCGGCTGACAAAGCTTTTCTATTCTTCTCCCCACAACAGAACACCCTGTGAGGTAGGTGGAGCTGTGAGAGCTCAGAAGAAAGCTGTGACTAGCCCAAGGTCACCCAGCTGGCTTCATGGGGGAGGGCGGAATCAAACCCAGTACTTCTAGGTGAGAGTCCAGCTCCCTAACCACTAGACCAAACTTGCTCATAGTTGTAGCCAGTTGCATATGGAAATACTGTATACAGATAGAGTTACATACAGTATGCATCCTACCCTGTTCTCAGCAGTTGGCCTCCATAGCCATGTTAGTTTTTGTATGAGAAACACATATCTATCAGGGCTAGCAGCTACAAAAAGCCTTGTCAAAGCTAATGGTTCTAAATTGTGTGCTACCCCAAACAACACTAAAGAGTGTGTAAGGCAGGCTGTGCACTGGATAAGTGTGGGGCTCAACGTGTGGATAACATACTCTTCCGACGTGATTTGGAGGTGCAGAGATATGTGGCCTCAAAATGGCCATGTGAAAATATTTCCAGAAATGAAGATTTAAACTGAAATATGAAAGAAAACAATCATGGCGCACTTGAAAACATTTGGCCTTGAATTTTTCATATACAGCTTTTTTGTGTGCTGTGAAAAATGCATAGACTGAACAGATAGGCCAAGAAACAAGCAGCTAATTATTTATCACTAAGGAAAGCTCATCAGCTGTTGATAATATTATTCATCATTCAGTGTTATTGATTTTTACACAGAACAATAATAACTCCTCTAATGAGAGGTTATTGTATAATTCTGTCTGAAGGCTAAGTCGTCTGAGAAGGCTATTAACCAGAAATAACTGTATTAGCCCACTTAAGATGACTAAAGTGCTGTGAAAGAGCTGAAACCCAAACCAAAGCAAGCTTTTGTGGATATTAGAATGTGAGCAGACACTTGTTTAAAAACTGTCATGTAGGATGAGTTTCAGGCTGCATCCCCATGGGCTCTGTTTATAGCGGTGTTGAATCGGGTCGTCCCCAATAGACATTGTAGTTCCACTTACCACGTCCTCATTTGATTGAGGAGAACGCGGGTTCAAGCCAAATCCGCCTGTCCCCATAAAAACCATGGTAAACCCTTGCATCGGGGAAACGCATCCTTTTTTCTCCACGCACTCCCCCCTGATAGGAAACCCGGCTGACGTCACCACGCTCTGTCCCGCCCGCTGCAGCGATGACAGGGGAAGCCCCTCCCAGGAGTACCTCCAAACACACCGCGCACAGCATAAATAAGATAAAAAATGATAAAAGGGGGCATATTTGGAAGGGAAATCGGCTTATTGCTTGAAGCCGCGGCTCAGTGCTTCAGTCACTTTAGTGGAGGTGCACACCTCCGCTTCACAGCGAGCATGCCTTCGCCTGACAGCAGCAGCTTCTGATCTTTTCAGCTGAGTGCAGGAAAGCCATGGGCACTTCGCCCATTAAGGCGAAGCAGTGCTCGTGTGCTAAATCAAGCCCTTTACCCACGCATGCCTTGCCGATTGGGCGATCAGGGAAGGGGGGTGTCATGCTTGTAGCTGGAGAGACACTCGGAGAGCCATTTGACACTCTCATCCCTTCTCTTTCAGCCTAATTTCTTTGAAGAGCAGTTGCGATCGCAGCGCACACGGCAGGGACAGTGAGCACAGGTTAAACCCCACCCACTAATGCTGTGATCACCAATCTCTGCCGCCAATACCCCGAGAGCATCCCGATGTCTCCAGGATAATGCGTGATTGCCTCCTGATTCGCAGTGATAACAGTTGGAAAGGGGTTTTTTTTGCTGCGGATTAGTGCGATTTGTCCCACATGTAGCCCGGATTAGAGGCTTTGCTTGGGGACACTCTGAGGCAAACTCAGGTTTGCTGTGGAGTATATTCAGCATGGGGACGAGCCCTCAGAGAAATACCTTGTGCATACCAAGGCATGCCTAGCACCTCTCTCTCCAAAAAGAATCTAGGGCCACACTCTGGCTGTATCCGGTCAGCCTCCAAAACCTGGGAATATCTCAGCACCATATTCGATATCTATGGAAATCTCAGCATAGCAAAATTCCAGGATAAAGAACCATGGCATGATAAAGAACTCTAAACCCAGGTTATGCTACATAGCAATATAACTTACCATGCCTGCTACTTGCTTCTGAGTTTTTTTCTGATGAAATAACCACTCTGCAAGCATGGGAACCCTTGTGCAGTTCCAGGTATTTGGCCTTTGGAAGCATCATGGGAGCAAGCACCAGAAGAGCAAAGGACCAGCTTCTGCTCTGATGGCACCCTGCCACCTGGCAGGGGCTGGGAGAGGCAGAATCTACACAAGCTCTCCCATTTTCCTCTCAGGATCTAGAGGCAATCCCTCCTGTCCTTTGTACCCACTCTGCATGCATTGCTGCTATTATGAGACTAAATGAATGGGAAGGAAATCGTTTCTAAAAGCATCTGAAGAAGTACATATGTCTACAAAAGCTTATGCCACCAGTCCTTCTCTTGTTAGTCTCCAAGTGCTACTAACTACTTTGCTGGACGTTTCTAAAAGCAATTAGGGATAATGACAGCCATGCTGCAGAATAATGTTTAGACCAGGGATGTCAAACATATGGCCCGCGGGCTGGATGCGGCCCGCGGGCTGGATGAATACGGCTCGCGGCCGCCCGCCGCGGCCGCCCGCCCCTGCTGCGCCCCCCGCCACCCGCCGTGCCCCGCCGCCGCGCGCTGTTGCCACCTGCCGTCGCCGCCACTGTCCTCCTTGGGCCCGAAGGAGCGAGGCGAGGCGAGGCGAGGCGGGACCCTCTGCCGCCACCCGCTGCCACGGCTGCCGTCCTCCTTGGGCCTGAAGGAGGAGCGAGGTGAGGTGGGACCCTCCGCCGCGGCCGCGGCCCTCCTTCGGCACGAAGGAGGAGCGAGGCGAGGCGAGTGCCCGAGTGCACGGGCGCCGCCATGGACTGCCAGCCCCGGCCATGCCCCAGCCCCTCCTCTGTGCCCCGGCCACGCCCCCGGCCACGCCCCCAGCCCCTCCTCTGTGCCCTGGTCACGCCCCCGGCCGCCCCCCCGGCCGTGCCCCCTAGCCCTCACAGTTTTTTTTTTTTTTAATCCGGCCCTCGGCCGGATTGAGTTTGACACCTCTGGTTTAGACTCTTTTAAATTGTGTCACGTATATTTTTTTCCTGGCTATTCCCCTGCTGTTCTTAGGACACACAGATGCTAAAAATCATCAAATACACAGATAGGACATTCTGAGAAATGTTTGGTTGGTTTTCCTGTTTCTCTCGAAGTGATGCAGTTTAGCAAACAATAACAAAAAGTATACTTCAAAATGAAAATAGTTCAAAATGAAAATAGTTCAGTGGGCTTCCTTCTTCAGTTGTTTGGCCAATGAAAGAATTCTCACAGCCCCACCTACCTCACAGGGTGTTCTGTTGTGTGGAGAAGAATAGAAAAGCTTTGTCAGCCACTTTGAATCCGCTTAAATGGGTGAGAAAAGTGGGGTAGGAAAGCCCCCAGTCTTCTTCTTCTTGAGGGTTTTTTGTTTGTTTTTGGCTGTAGTGAGAAAATCTGAGTCATAAAATTTGTTTTTTGCCCCCAGAATTCCAGGTAGGAAAAGCCAGGGTGCATTTGGAACCTAGTGGCTTTAGGGAGCTGTTCCCATTATCATCAGATGTATTAGACAAAAAGAAAAGGGCTTGCAAAGTACATACAAAACATGTTTAATTAAAAGAAAATACACTCTCAATCCACTGAAAACGTGTCTGAACTGTTAGGCTAGAGGGCATGGAAATTCACGTAAAGAAACTATTATTGTTGTTTAGTTGTAATTTGATGGTTCCACTAGAATGAGCAAAGAAAGAAGTTCTTTATTTGCTAATATTTTGTTAGAAAGGAAGCTCTGATACTCATGCAGAAATGCCCCAAAAGCATCTATCACCTTTTTTTTTTTGGTAGGCAACAATTACTTCTGCAGTGAAGCAGCTGTGTTCACACACAACGAAAGGGGTTCCTCAGAGGTCCTTCCTGTACTGGGCCTGTACCCACTGAAGAAGGAATGGCAGGTTAGCATACAACCTGTTTTCATTCCAGGTCTTTATCGCTTGTCTCACTTTTTGTTTTATACTCATTATTCTTGAGGAGGAAGGATGGGTCGGCAATATTATGGTGATGATTTCTTGATCTATTAACAACTGGCTGTTGTGCTTCTGCACCTTTTATGCGTTATTCATAACAGCTGTGGAGATAGTACAGGCAAACCTTGCAATTTGTTAATTTTAATTAAGATTAAAGTCCTTCCCTAAAGCATTTCTGTAAATATTTATTTGAAAAATTATAGCACACTTTTCTATTCCTGTTTCAGAGTTCAGGGTAGCTTGCAACGGTTCAAAATGTCCACAGAATGTCACTATCAATAACAGCAGCAAACCCCTACAAAACCGTATATTATAAAATAAAGCAATACGTATAAAGAAAGAGGGGGAAAGGATAGCTTTGTGACACAGAATCAGCTTCTGGGTGCCAGTATCATCCTCCCCCACTTCTGAGTATCACCAGATAAATGGGTATCCTGTGGTTAAGAAAATTACACATACTTAATACCTTAGGCAAAGACAGTTGCAATCTCAGCATAAAGCTTATGCAGTTATATTGTTTCTGGTAGGTGCTAAAGGGAATGTTTACACTTTCTTCATAGGATGCAAAATGGAAAAATATATTTCCTCTGTGTATGCATGTCTGTTCTGGAGTAAATGAACCCTCTCATATGATCTATAAAAACTTGACGTTCACATTTTAAAAAAACAAAATAAAACTTGTTTGAATATTAGAGGGAGACAAACCCTTCTGATGCGTTTTGAATCAAATGCAGTTTCAAGACTACATATAAAGGCCACCCTGCTAGAATTCACTGCAGATGGTTAAATAAAGATACCTCTCCTTTTAGGGCATTCTTATTTAAGTATAGTTTTAGCTGTCCTAGGATCCTAAACTGATCTTTCTTTTCTTCCCAAAGCACCTCTAGCCACTACCTGCCTGTTTAACCAGTGATGGGTCAAGCGTATAAAGTCACACATGGTATAGAAAAGGTAGTGAGAGAATAGGAGGTAGAGGATAGTATTATGGCAATGTTGTCATTTGAGATAATTGAGCTGTCCCAATCCGAAAAAGATGTACCCTTACCTTAGGCTTATTACAGATGCTCTGGAACACAGCATTTGGCGAAATCACCTTCCCTTTCTGTGGGTTTAGCTCCAGGCCCAAAGTCACTATTGAATCATGTACAGGGCGCACATCCAGCAGGATTTTTGCACTGTGGGTGGAGGTTTGCCTTGCTGCTGCAGTGTCTTAGCTCTATGATTGTAGCCAAGGAGTCTCTGAGCTTGGGTACCTGTATGACTACAAAACTATGTGGTTCTGGCTCGCCTCAGGCAATTCACTACCTTTCAGCCTAACCCCAACCTAAGTGAGAATAAAGTGGAATGGAGAAAAATAATCTGAGCTGCCTTGAACTTTTCACGTGTGAACCTTTCCTTTTGTCAGCTCTGATTCATTCTCAGAGAAATGAATTCAAAACCAGAACACAGTAAAATTATAAAAGAAACTTCCCAATTATGTCACATTTCCTTGCTGTTCCTGGTAATAAGGTAGTTGTAAGCCATAGCTTAACTTGTAATGCTTCTTTTTTTTAAAAAAGTTTTAAACGTACATTACTTAAGACAGAAGTGCTTTCTTGAGATCAAAAGCAGATGTGGAGTTGGATTTGAACACAAAATGCATAGTAGTCCAGTTTTCATCTTATTCTTCAGGTTAGACATGGTGTGAGAAACAAACAAAGTGTACAGATCATGTGAATAGTCAAGATAAATAAAAGCCTATCCTCTGGATTTGCAAGGTTTTGATTACAGCTAACTTCTGGGATGGGGTAAGAAAGTTCCATGGATCAAAGATTCTGTCAAGACCTATAAGCTTTGGAAAAGACCTGGAAATTGGCCATTTTTGGATTCTCATTAAATGTCCTTGGCCTCTACAGCAGAGGTTCCCAAACTTTTTTTCTCGTTCAAAATTTTACTGATTTCGGTGGATCCCCTGCTGCTACATTTCTACCATATTCCCAAAACTCATCCAAAATTGTGAAGATTAGATCTAACAATGGAAATTTGTGTCGCGGCTGAGTTCCAACCCTAAATTCAGAGTGGTAAAAATAAAAAGAAAAATAGTATATTTTTTTGTGTTCTATTTATTAAAATAATATGATTACAGACTTAATAGAATTAAAATTAAACATTAATAACATAATGTAACTTCAACAATGCAAATCAACAATGGACTTGATGGATTGACAGCAAATTATCAATATTTGGCTTCAGTTTCTAAAGGAATAACCGCAAAATTCCAGAAACAAATGAGTAACGTTTGTCCTTGGCATTCGTATTTATATTGGTGAAGAATCAAACAAGTTCATGCAAAATTGCAAGCACAGCACAAGTATTTCATTTCTTTACACATCTGAACAAGCATGGCAGGTGGGTGGGCGGGTGGCGCTTTGCAAGTCTCGACACGCGTTGTGCTGAATATTGAATATGCAAGTTTTTACAAGTAACAGTTGCTGACCTTCTT
>MTQE01001141.1:19704516-19733149 GCA_014337955.1 Aspidoscelis marmoratus
GTTTCGGATTTGTTAAACTGAATTAACGCATGCCATGGGGATGCGGCCGTTAAGGGGGAAGCATTCACAGTGCTAAGTAACAGCTGTTCCAATTTGCTGGATCCATGGTAGATGACTATTTTATTGCTTATAGTTGTTAGTTTGTCCATTTATATACTAAACCATGAATAAGATTCTCTTTAGCTGTGTTCACACATAAGTTTTAATTCAGCTTCAGTCCACTTTCAGAATGGAAGAACATATCAGTAAAGTGAACAATCATTTTCTTTCTGCTTTATCTAACTCGAAGGTAGATCTTCTGAGTTAGATAATGCTGAAAGAAATCAGCTTTTCGCTTTGCTGATGAGTTCCCTCATTCTGAAAGTGGACTGAAGCTGGATTAAAACTTAGGTGTGAATGCAGGCTGAGTTATACTGGAATGTCTCAGAGGAAAGACTGACTAGAGTTACAAATTATATTCACTGTAGTAGAAAGGTTAAGGTTGTATTTGACCAGAAGAAGAAAAAGAAATATTGCAGTGGGTGGATGTATCTATGAACAATGAGAGCAAGGCCAATTTGAAGTGACAGAATTCTTCTGAAATTAAAAACAAACCTTCCTTCTCATTAAAATCATAGTTTTCTTTGATAAAAATGTTACTTTGAAAGCTTACCACAAACTACTTTCAGGAATATGATTTACAGCTCTAACACTTCTGTAAACAATATTTGGGTAACATTTTAAAAGGCCATCATTTTAATGAAACAGTGGTGCATAGATCTTCATAGGAAGTACTTCTGCTATCTGCTGTGCCAATTATGTTACATGCTTGTTTGTTTCATACAATACCTGTGAGTGAAGGTTAGGGTGAGACTCCTCACAGTCTAATAATGCAGAATCTTTGCCATTCTTTTTCCTGCTGGGCTGCTTTTGTGTTTGTGCTGTCTTTTCTATCGATGAGTTTCCACTTGTTCTATCATACCTTAGTTCTGTAAACTTTTACTGTAGTGCTTTGCCCTCAGATCTTTTTGTTTTTTACTCTCCACATGCTTTCATTTCAGTCCTAACCTCCCTTACTACCATTTATTACATTTTTCTGTGCACAGTTTCTGTTGAAATGGGTCTTATTTTTGGCTTATCTAAAAGCTAGTCAGTTATTGTGGAAGGTAAAATCAGTGGAAAATAAAATTAGCTTTCTAACCCGTGTCTCCACCTACCTGTCCATGGTGCTCTGACTAGTAAAATACATTGTAGAAGATTGAAACATGCCTATTTTATGTAAGTGAGGTATATCACCTGGTCAACTTGCTGTCAAAACCGATGCTAGCAATGAAACTTTTGATCTCAGACTTCTAATACTTTGTGAAATAGTATGGAACCTGAGATACATATCATTTCCAGATTAAGTTTTTCTTTTGAGATTTGAATTCCTTAAATTGCATTGTAATGGTTCTTTTTCAATGTATATGACTGTGAAACCTTATCCGTATCATCAGTTTTCTGCATCTTGAGAGACAATGGAACATCTGACCCTAGTGTTTAGCTCCCACACATGAATGCTGAGCCAGTCAATAAGTGTGTCCTGTAACATCTACAAGGAGCCATTGAAAGTCAAGGGCTCATGGCCAACACTGTATAAGGTAATTTGCCACCAAATCTGACCTGATTTGGAGGTGGTTTCCTAGCACTTTTTGTTTTGTCTACCTCCACTGCTCCAGAGCAAAAGAATTTTCTCCACAGCTAGTTTACTCTGGGAGGGTTTAGTACATGCAAGGGAGGGGGTAGCAGAGTGCAGAAGCACTTGCCTAGTGAGTAGACAGCCAGTTACTACTCAGTAATTGCAAACAGGATCTCTGTTTTACAAAGTATTGTTACTGATAAATGTGTAACTGCTACCAAAAGTAGGAAGAGATGGGAAAGAATCAACATACACAAGTAGCTACTACAAGTGCTTATTAATTAATTCATAATCCAATCTACCTAACATAATGCCTTTATCTAGGTATTTTTTTTACAAGGTTATAATAACTATTTAATGAAGTACGGAAAATTATCGCAGCCTTTCCCATCTATAGACAACTTAAAACTTGTTTCGTATGGTTTCATCAATAGTGGCTGATGAATGGAGCAGCTGCCATGCAGTGCTAAGATGCCACTACAAAGGAGAGGCAGCCCATGTCCCTTGTGATTTTGAAGCAGTCCTTGAACTAATCTGTGGATAGCTACCTGGACCACTGTGGCTGGCCTCTCCTTGAGTGACCACTGGTTGCCCATACATTAAGTTGGCAAATCTGTCTTCTGTTGTAGTAGGACAAGAATGGGAAGAAAGATGGCGCTGCATACATGTTGAAAGTGCCATTTTTTACTCAAGGAATAACTTTTTGTTTTATCAATATGGCACCACTTAGTATTTTATGGAGAAAACATAACTCTTTTATAGAACCCAAATCCAGGCATCTAAGTGGTGTAAGATCGGAACCTGAGGGACAAATAAATTAGTACTCTTTGACCTCCTTAGGTAGCTTGTCAGTTAATATACTTACAACAATTAGTCTATAATTATCCCAAATTCTGAGCTTGTTTTTTTCGGCCTTTGCCAGGCAGCACATTTTACAATTGCTTACACTTCAAATAGAGCAATCATCACTAATTATTTAAAATTCATTGGATACCAATTAACAACTTGCAGGCTTGCTTTCAATGACAAGTAAGCAAATAATTCTATAGAACAGAGCTAGACAGCAGTCTTTACGTTAAGGGTATTAACTTCATGTTCAGTGGCAGCAGCTTTTAGGAAAAAAGGAAACATCTTCTGTCATATTTTTAAAGTTAGGGACTGTTTCTGGTAATAGATAGTTTAAAAGGCACATTTACAAATACCTTTTAAAAAGTAATCAAATCATTCATCTTGCTATGGACATGTCTGTAAATAAAACAGCAATGCTGTCCCAGACATAAAGAAAGGGGGGAAAGTAATTAAAACAATTAATAAGAATATAATTAGATTCTATTTCAAATTCACCTAGCCTTGTCATACTTCAGTTTAACAGGTGATGGGTTTATGTATTTAATAATTTATTTTTCAAAAAATATGTTATCCTTTTTAAAGGAAAAAAAACCCTCAGGTCAGTAACAAAATAGAAACCTTACTGTTTTTCCCCTCCCCATAACTTTATTGAACTCCTAAATTGGCACAATATAAAAAGAAACATCATAAAATGCTATACAGCCAACACAATAATAATGATAATAATAAATCAATAAACATATTGGTGTGCTGTGTATAACTCAGTATGGGAATAAATGTGGAAATATTCCTTTTTAAAGGAAAAAAAACCCTCAGGTCAATAACAAAGTATAAACCTTATTGACTAGATCTCATAAACTATAAGGTACCCAAATAGATAAATGTGTTTTAAGCATGCACAACTCTCTGTAGCCTTAGGTTGCTCTAGCTGAAGGCATAGAAAGTTCCAGAAGATAGGCACCTCTGCTGAAAATGCCTTCCTTCTTGTGATTACCTACCACAGGAGGCAGCAGAGACAAAGATAAAAGTAACCAGCCAGTTCCTTGAATAGCAGGACAATTTTAACATTGGTTAGGTAACAAATTGGCAACTAGTGTAGCTCCATTAACAAAGTTGTTAACATACTAATGGTTGAAAAATCAGATATCTGATTTTTATGTGTAGAAGGTGGCCCTGCAGATGCAGCTTCTATTTTTGTTATCATAAATATATAAAGTCTTCCTTATAGTTGAGTCAGTTCTCTCTCTCTCTCTTTCTTTCAAACCCATATGAAAATTGGTGATAATGAGCACTGAGATTTATGCTCAGATTTGGCACCTCTTTACCCTGACTTTTGGCTGAGGGAACAGGGTTCCCTACTGATGCAGGCACTGACACTTTTACCTTTGGGTAAAAGACAGGATAGAGATATAAATAAAAATAATAAATCAATTACAACACACTTGAAAGAAACAGAGTGAACTCAAGCTCTGAAATATTAGGTGTACTGAGGTGCTTCCTGTTTTACACTTGTGGACCATTCACTCCTTCTACAAAACCATGAATTTAGAAATAAAATGGAACATTTATTTTTCTGCTGTCTGCATGAAGGAAAGTTTTTGCAGTTATTTCCTAGGATGGGCTTATGTTATGCTGAATGTATAATGTTACTGTCATCTTTGTGGAAGGGTTTGCTTATGGAAGGTTAGTAGTTAATGTTGCTCCTGACCTTTCATATTTACTATTGATGTCTCAGCAGATTCTGAGAAGGCAATAAATAATCATACGGCTTTGTTTGAACGGTTTTTACAGCCTATTGTTCTTAGCAAGTAAAGCGGTAATGATTTCGACAACAAAAGATGAACCATGAAAGTAATAGAAAGCATTGTTTCAAGAACACTTTTTCAAAACCCATTGTTGAACGTATCCAAGCTTTTATGAAGAAGATAATTCTGCTAATTACGAGCAACAAATGAAAACACAAGTGGACTATCACAATGGCTTTTTCATTTTTCTTTAAACAGTCTCAGCTGACTATGTTCTCCAGCATCAAACATGCATTTGTAGTGCATCAGTGTACATATTGTGTGGCATTGTGCTTTGCTGTTCTGATGAATCCCAAACCACCTTCTTGTGCAGGAAAGGATGATGATTGTAATGTATAATTAAATAATATTATATCTAAAGAGGTCACAGGAGCAGTACTACACTGAGAGAATGCCAAACCTGCTCCCCTATTCCATTTTACCTAATCTGTTAATGCAGAACACTTATGCGCTTAATACTTACTTTTAGAATATATTTTGAGTAGTTTTCTTGAAAAGATAGGATGCAAATAAACAACTTCTTCACCATCATCATTATCAGAAATGTAGCAATAACGGGATAATATAAATGCGTCCTCTTGCATATTGCATCTCTTTCACTGAAAAATATGGAATCATCCCTTTTTACACATATTGTAGAAAGACCAAAAGACACTGTTATTGCTTTTATCCTGTACTCTTCAGTATAATACAGCACTGTTTTTGTTGTTTCTAAAATAGATAATGTAGGTCATCCCCCCCCCCCCCAATATTCTCAAATGTTATATTTTAGCCTGTTTAAATCAATGGTCCATTACTCTTTTTGATGCACCAAACAGGTTTGGTTCTAGCCAAATTCAGGAGGACATACTTGTGTGCCAAGGTAAGGGGGCGACTGGAGAACTTTATGTAATTGTTCTTGACTTTCTTTTTTCTTTTCCTTTCCTTTCCTTTCTTTTTCCTTTCTTTTTTCTTTTTCTTTCTTTCTTTTTTTTTTTTTTGAGTGGCGCTTAGTCGAGCAGTTTGGATGGCTCACAGCTTACTGAACCAGAAGGTCTTGCTTAGAGAAGTCTGAGCATAGGCTGTGTCCAGATGGGGTGCAAAAATTCCAGGTATTGCAGAGCAACTTTCAACCAGACAGATAGGTTTTACAATGTTCCACAACACCAACACATTAAAGCCTAATACTCCAAATTAAAAATAAACAAAACTATGTTACTTAGGTGAGGTTTTGTTGCAGAGTATTCCATGCCTTTGCATTTTCCTAGGTGTTTGGGCAAGTTCTCACAAGAGTTTGCCTTTACCTGAGATGCAGCAGACCTATCTGAGTGGGAGGGGCTGAGCATGAGGGCAGAAGACTCTTCCCTGCTGCTCTTGGAGCATCAGAGAATGGAGCAGTCCAGCTGTCCCAGAACAAGGCCTTTACTGCAAAGTAAATGTAAGCTTAAGCTCCACATTTTTAACTTTCTGAGTATGAGGCATTCAGTCTTGCAGTGAACAGCAAATAATTCTTTGGCTTATGGCAGTAAAAGCAGGGGAATGTACATGTCTTTAACCTGCAACACTATCTCTCTCTGAAAGCTCTGGAGTTAGGGGGTCATGTCCAGGAGAAGAGGGAACTCACCTATTTTATGTAAAGTGGGTCTGATGGCCATTTTATGGGCAGGACAGTAGCACACGTTGGCACACATAATTGCTCATGTGTGATGATGTGCATGATGCTATTGTGCATGCACATAGATGCGCATGAGGTCGTGTGCCCAGACCCTTAATGTGGATCAAGAATCCTCGTAGTATACATCTAGGCCTCCAGATCTGCATTTTAATGTAGATCTAGGAAGCCTTATCCCCCTGCTGGTTCGTCTCTGCCTATCAAGGGAGGCCTCTAAACTGGATCCAGAATACAGGAGGTGTGCAACAAATGTTCAGCACATCCCTAAAAGATGTAGACCTTTGAAATTACTAACAAGTAACCTTGCAGATCACATATTTGTATGAAATAAGATAACATTTCAGTGCATAAAAGATGTTCTTAAACAAGAACTTTAAAAAAGTTACATGGTGTATGTTTTTAGTTTGTAGACACTGCTACTGTATGCAGTTAGAATTACATATTTTTTTCTGAAGCATCAACTGTAGAAATTAATTAAAATATAGGCTTCTTGTCAATTCAAAGAGAAGAAAAAAGCTTGAAGACTACAGAAGACTCTTTCTTGCTTGTAAAATCTTGGGGAAAACACCATTGTAGTTTGGGCATGAGAGACAAGGGAGTAAAAGTCATATAGAAGGCATGATGAGCTATTGATCTCTGGAGAACCCTCTGAAAAGCTCATCTGAAAAGCTATAAAGGACCACCAAGGACTAAAGGGATCACGCACCTACAAACCAATTAAAAACCTTTCTTGGCTTCCTTCCCCCCCCCCCCCCAGTAGGCATGTGGAATGCTTGACTTGTGATGGAGGTTCAGAGGAGCAACAATTTAAATGGCTTATTGACTATCCTGACAGTGCAGCATTCAGAAGCAGGCAATTCTTGATAGACCATCCATTATGAAGGCCTACAAAGATGCCTCCGTCATTATGTATGGAACACTGTCAAACTTGATGAAGGGCATGCAGTTGCTGTAGTTCAGATTCTTGAGAATTCCTGCTTTTCCTGGTTGCTGATAAGTTAAGTCATAAACGGTGAACTGTTTCAAACAGTTCATGTATTACCTGAAAGAATTCACCCTAACTTCAGTAGAAGGTTCTGACAACTGAGATTGTACTTCGTCATGATAATAGATGACTATTACATCAACCAAAAACGTTCTTCCTTGTCTCAGTTGGTCATACACAGTATCTGAGGTTCTTATGAATTTAAGCTTTTGAATTCAGAATACTCAGAAGCACATACTGTACCATCAAGAGAGCAAGGGTGCTTCCGCATTGGACTAAATAAATCCGGATCTACCTCATCCGGATTTAGTAAAACCAGGTTCCAGTAGACCCAGTTTTACTAAATCTGGATGCCCAGTAGATCCGGATTTACGGGGGTAGATCCGCATCTAATAGATGCGGATCTACCCACCCCCGTCCTTCTGCACACGCAGCGGAAGGATGAATTAAATCTGGATTTGAGGTGGGTGCTGTGCGGACGCACAGCACCCGCCTCAGATCTGTGCTCCAGGGCCCCTCCCCCAGCCTGCCATGATTGGCTCGGTGGATTGCTGCTTCTGGGGCCAGGGGGAGCTTTTCCAAAGCCCTACCTAGCCCACCTGGGGGAGACCACGCTAAAACCCCTCATTACCTGCTCAGCGTTGCCCCGATTCTGGCTGCAGAACGCCCAGCCAATCAGGAGGCGCACAGGACGCAGGCGCGCTGCATCCTGGGTCCGTGCAGCCATAATCAGGGCAACGCTGAGCAGCTAAGGAGGGGATTTAGTGCACTCCCCCCCCCAGGTGGGCTAGGGAGGGCTTCGGAGAAGCTTACCCTGGCCCCAGAAGTGGCGATCCGCCGCTTCTGGGGTGAGGATGAGCCACGAGGTGGGAGTCCCCCCGGCTCGCCATGCTTGGCTCCAAGGAGCCAATCGTGGTGGGCCGGGGGAGGGCCCTGGCTAGGCACAGTTACACTGTGCGGACGCATCCTAAATGGATGCGTTTGCACAGTGTAACACCCCTTAACACCACATCATATGTGGTGTGTATTTAACACCTATTAAGCACACTAGGTCTGGATAGGTGTGGACGCACCTTACTGGAAGTGTGCTTAATGGGTGTTGCTGTGCGGACACTCCTCACCGGAAGTGTGCTACACAGCCACGTGTGTGCTGACACCCATTAAGCAATGTGTGCTTAATGGGTGTTAAAGGGCCTGTGTGGAAGCACCCCAAGTACCCAGATAGGTAAGGGACCATACTTGCCCTGTGATTTTGCTCTGGTTTTTGGGAAGAACAGTGAGAGGCAATTGTGGGATCTAAATGAGATCCTGCACTTTCACTATCCAGAGGCAGCCTTGGAGATGGAATGAGAACAAAATTGCCACATTATTTAAAACACTCCTTTGCTCTGTGTGAATGTAGCCTCACGTGATTATTCTTGGGTTCTGAAAGCTGTTTATTCATTTATTCCTAAAATTTCAAACCCATCCTTCTGATCATCCCAGATTAAGTAACTAGTGAAGATGCCTGACATCCCTCCTACTACTGATATATCTTCTACTTCTGAGGACGCCCATTTAACGTTCTGCCTCTTTTTTTTAGTCTAAAAGGATGATAACATTAGTAACATGGGCTTTACTATGAATCTTAATATTTGGGAAAAAATCTATTTTTCAGCAAGTTGAAATAATAACAAATAATTCATAATTGGTTTTAAAAAAACCACCTTTCTCAAAGACAGGAGCCACACAAACAACAGAGAATGCAGTCCCCTGAAGCCTGACCTGGAAACAGCATTCTGGGCAAGGAATGTGGAGGGCAGGGCATAGTAGGCTGGCAGCGGCCACTTATCATTCATCCTGTCCTGTCCTCCAGGTAACAGCCTGGAGACATTTTGTTACGCCCCTGGAAATGGCCCCAGAAGGAAGCTGTCTTCAGGACCTCCACAAAATATCAGCAGACTCTAGAATGGGGGTTTGGAATAGCCTGTGTGGCACCAAAATAATTTCCCAGCAGTCTCCCCTTGAAGCATTCTTGGTCACAGATTCTTTAGCCAGAAACTGGCCAAGTAGATGGGTTGTAGGGTCACCATCATGCAGTGAGAAGCTGTGACCTTGCATGAAAGCCGTACACCAGTCATATCTGGAATGGCTCAATGTTGCCATAGTGTCCTAAAAAAAACTCCACAGAGCCTGCCCTCCCTTCTTCCCTCCCCCCCCTTAGTCTCCCCATTGCCAGTAGAAGACATAGACTCCGTGCTGAAGATGTTTTCTGGAACTCTCATAATAAATTGTACCCATGGAATGAAGACTTAGGGTGTTTTTCCACTGTCACTAGAAGTACCCATTAAGTACCCATTAATGGGTAAAAAAATGCCATTATGTACCCATTAATGGGTATTTAATGGGTACTTCTAGTGACAGTGGAAAAACATTCTTAATTAGCCAATTACTTAGCTTAATGTTAACACTGTCTTAACTGGAACTTATTGTTTTCATTCTTTATGGCCATCACATCCTATAGATTGCTTTTGGGAATCTGTGTGTCATTTTGCTTTTGTTTCTAAGAGAGTCTCAGAATCCTAGTTGGCCTTTGGAAGAGGTCTTTTTTTTCTTTGCCCAATTCCTCTTTTGAGAATTCTATCAAGGAATATTAATAGAACATAGTCTTCCCATTCAGGTAAGAGTGTTTCAGAGCTTTTATTCCCTGCTGTTATTGCTTCAGGTGCTTTCAGCATTTGGCGGCAGCTGTTTCTTCTCCTTCTTTTTCTGTCTTTGTGATCTTATAAGAAAATGATAGGTCATATGAGATGCACCTGGCATGTAAGTTCCAGGGTAATGGGGATACAGAATACTGAAGATATGGCCTCCAGCACTTGGCTCCCAAGAAGATCATTCAATGACGTTTTGTCTCTGTGCAATGCTAAGTTCAGTTCATAATATATTGTGGAATTTATTTAAACCATTACAAGTTTGTTGTTTTGAAGAATCTTCTGAAGGGGCTTGCACAGTAACTTTAAGACAACTAGAGCAGTAGCAAGTTATTTAGTTGAATGGCTGGATTTTGTGGCTTTGTATTAATAATATACAAATCATTATGGCATAAATATAGTTGTCGTTATTAGAGGGATAGCACCCCTAAAAGTCTTCAAGAAAATAAAAAATACTCTATTTTTGTCATATAAGGCACTTAAATACATATATATATCCTTTTGTCCATTAAAACACAAATTTGTTGTATTTATCTTTATAGATTATATGTATTTATAATGCATCTTACATGGCATGAAATAAAGGGCAACCTTTCAAATTTGGCATTTAGTTGGGTTTGTATTTTAAAATAGTAATATTTAAAAGAGTATTATTTCTTATACTGCATTTTTGATTGAATTAATTTTATGGTTTGCCACTTTTAGCTGTTCAAGAATGGGTGGAATATAAATGAAGCAGACAAATAAAATCTGTATGGGGAATGTGTATGATAAGATTAGGTTTTATATTTATAGCATTCAGACATACCACCGAATCTCAAAGTGATGAAACCAGTGGACCAGAAGCATCAGGGTAAAGGTAGGGAGCAAACCTTAGCTGTGTTGGGTCACAGGTCACAAGGAGGAGCTCTGTGGATACACCCCTTCCTTTGAGCCATCATTTCCCCTCTTCTGCAGGTAATTGCCCATGTTAACAACTGCTGGGTCAAGGAGTGGTTCAGTGGGTACATCTGTTTTCCCCACTGTCTTAATCTCTTCCTTGTCTTTGGTGCTTCTAAGGCCTATTGGCACTTAGGCCTGTCCTAATTGTATACCAGAGGCCTAAGTGCAAATAGGCTTCTGGTCATTACAGGGTCCAGCCATTCAAGGCATAGGATGCCCAGGGGCCTGGACAAGGACATAGCCCCATGCCCTACCAGCACGCAAGTCACTGTAATTGTCCTTGGAGTCATCCTTGCAGCAACTCTGAAGACAACCCCCCCCCCCAGAACTACTCATAGTGGCTGGGATGATTCCCCAGCCATATGGATGCACAGAGAGGGGAGGGAGATGTCTTACTAAGCAGAATCCTGGATAGGCTGATTATCTGGAGCACTGACAGAGCCATTTTCAGTCCTCTGAGAAGTGACCTGTGCAGAGATCTTGCTGTTGTGAGAGACAACAGCATGCTGTCAGTGAAGTTTGGCTGCTGCAACCCTCATCACTTCCCATGCTCTCAGGTACTTCCAGGTTTCAGCCCTGGATCCTTCTAGGGCCATGTGGATGGAGCTTAAGTCTTCTTTAACAAAACAAGGGGCTCTTGATTTGAGACCAAAGGTGCGGTTTGATGGTTTGCATGGAAGGAACATATTTTTGTTTCCTTTCCCCCTGCATTTATCTGTTTTTGTCCTTTTTTGTTTTTGTATTGTTTATATTTTCTATTTTTGTTGTAAACTACCCTAAGCAGTTTTTCTTTGGAAAAATGAGGATGAGGATATGAGCCTAAAGTATTGATGACATTTTATAAGCATTGAGTTTCTAAATTCCATCCAGATGGTCCCAAAAAAGGCCATTTTGCTGTCTGATTATTGTATTTTTCTTTTGTATCCTGTTTAATAATTTGTCTGTGTTTTGTTATTTGCTTGTGAACCACCTTGAGCAGGATTCAAAGGATGATGATGATGACAGGGCTAGGAATGTTCTAGCTAGTCAGTTCCTACTGGAATGTTTCCCAGATGGAGCAATCCAAGTGTCCCAGAACAAGGGCATCCACACTTGGGAATACTGTTCTGGGCCAGCCCCCATGCTCCTCTGAAGTGTTCATTGCAAGGAACAAAAGTTCTTGACCTCAGAGTCCGTTTTGTGGTGTAATTTTGTATGCCACCAAAATGGGTTCCGCTGCTCAATGGGCCCATGGAAACAGGTGCATTTCTGCATGTCTGCATGTCTCTGGGCCAGTTTATTTGCAAGTAGGATGACAGTTGACGTTTTAAAAAGGTCTTGGTTTAGGTAGCCTAGACTGATGTGCTTTCCATCCACTGCAGACTGAGTGTGTTAGCAGGGTGTGTTACCCCTCTGTTCCACAGAGTATGAAAGAGGGAGGCCCAGAAGGGGTCTAGGCCTCACACTATACCAGGATACCAGTAATCTCCATTGGTTCCTCTAGGATGGGAGCTACCTTGTGCTATTATAAACATCAACTCACCACATATGCTTTTAAAATTGTGAAAAATAAAATAATATTTAATTAACTAATTTACATTTCTATCCCGCCCTATACCCTAGGGTCTCATGGTGGGTAACAGTATTTAAAAACAGACATATATGGCTTTATATATATAAAACAGCATAAAACAATAATGTCTGTGGTGGTGGGAAACTATACCACATTTAGCTAAAGGCCAGGGCAAAGAGTTGTGTCTTCACCACCTTCCTGAATGTATACAGTGAAGGAGCCTGATGCACCTATTCCACAAGCTGGGGGCCATTACTGAGAAGGCCCTCTCTCAATGGCCTACCTGTCTTACTATTGAGGGTGGTGGAGGCTTCCCCTCCAGATCTTAAGGAACAGGCAGGTCAGTATGGGAGAAGACGTTCCTTCAGATATTTGGGCTCCAAGGCATTTAGGGCTTTATTCTAAATATGTATTACTCTTTTCTAGAAACCTAGAAGCTTTGGTTAACCTGAACCCAAAGTAAGACAAGTAAATTGAATTGAGTTTGCCTCTGGATAATAGAATCTAGAGTTGCCATGGCCCATTTAGGCTACTGAGCCCAACACCCTGATTAGGAGCCCATATCAAAGCATCTTCATTACCTTACTCTGCTACTACCTTTAAATTGCTTTTCAGGTGCTTTTTGTGGTATGTTCAAATGCAGTCTCAATCTCATTATTCTGCTTCATGTAATTCTGTGATAGGCTACAAGTTATCACTGATTTTTCTGGGACTTGGTTTTAGATATTAAAAGAGAAATAACATACACACACACCATGTTTGATATTATTTGTTGTATTGTTATTTCTGCTTGAGTACAGATATCTGAACTACAAATGCATCATTCCTTATAGTTGTTTCAAACATTAGAACTTTTATATGTAGAATACACTGTTAGTGCACAAAATCTAGCACAGGATGTGTCATGCAAAGGTACACAATAAAATTGCTTTGGAAGTGACAGTAATAATAATAGCGATAATAAACTGCACCTGTATTTGGTATCATTTGTCCACAAATACCAAATTGCTTTTTAAATATTAACTAAGCCTCAGTGCTCTCCTGTGGAGTAAGTAATTATCATTGCTATAACCATTTTGCTTGTGAGACAGAAAAAAGATAAATAGTAATATGTTTTAGAAACAGGAAATGAGACTTTTTTATGTAAGTACACATGCAAGTATATTTGAGAGGGTTTTTTAGATGTGATTGCTGTAAAGTTGAAAGTGGGGCTCCTTGTAAATAGCAGGACATAAACTCAGCTCTGCCAGTTTATATCCTGTTCTTTGTTTCATGGTATGGTATCCTAACATACCCTGTAATGTGACTTTTCAAGGAAAAGATTCTTACACTGATGTACATGCAGCTAGACTGAGATGTTCAAAACAATTTGGAACTCTGAATCAAATACCCATTTAGGAATCCAGTCATTCTGGGAAACACAAACTTCTATTTTGTTTGCAGCCCTTCAGAAAACACCAGATAGCTTGTTCATTGTGTGTAGTGTTCTTGATCAGCTTGTTTAGGTTGTCCTTTGGGTAGGAACTCCTGGCCCATAGACCATCCCTACTCTTGGGAAAATCAGACCGGGGGGGGGGGGGTAAAAGTGGTTGCCTCCAGACCCTTGCTCTACTGTTCAATCTAGCAGAAGAACAGGAGCAGGGGACGAGGGCAATGAAAACTTGTATGTCATTTCTCACAGCTCTCTGCCCACACCTTGGAAATGAGCCAAGTGGATGGCAGCAAGCAGGCTTAGGGCTTGCTTTCGGTAGCTCAGATTTATATCTGTCTCACTAGATGGCAACACAGAAGCTCAAGCCCATGAAAATAAAGGTTTGTTTATAAAACATTTTATAAGTTTTGATAACTATGTACATTTAAGGGTGTTTCTGCATTGACCGCATTAACCTACCCGAAACACCCATTAGCGACACTTACCTTAAATGCCTTCCGCATTGGAGACGCTTTCTAGCAGCCTTTGCGGAAGGCGCGTTCGCATTTCAGCACACAAGACCGGTTTTTTAAACTGGTTTTGCCGCCAAAATCCGGATTAAATGTAAGAGCTGAAAAATCAGGTCTTACATCCGTCACTTCCCCCTGAATGTGTGCAGAAGCATCCTGCTTCCGCACACGGCCAAGGGGAGAGACGGATTCCCAGCGGCCACCATTTTGGGAAGGGCGGAAGCAGGACTTCCTGCTTCCAAAGCTCTTCCCCCTTGTGCTGTGTGCCGCCGGAAACTCGCAATGACTGGCAGCTCCACTCTCCAGTCACGCCACTCCAGGAGCGGCGTTGCCGGCACGTGAACTGGAGGACAGATTGGAATGGGTGCTGGTGCGTCCACACAGCACCCACTCCAATCTGTTCTCTGGAATCTGTCCTCCCCATGCATGTGCGGACACGTAGGGTTCCCTCTGATCCATCACAATTAGTGATGGATCTTCGGGAGGACGGATTGGCAAAAAACTTTCAGCGCCCAGTGCAGAACTACCCTAAGACTCTAAATGATAGCCTTTGTGTTTGCAGAAGTCATATGTCATTTCTTCACCTTCTTTTCTGTTGTTACCCTTTTTGTCTATCTTTAATTATTAAGCCTTCCTGCGTATTTGGCCTGGGATGCTCTAGACTTGGGGTTGTCCTTCCCTGATGAAATAGACCCCCAAGAAGGGAACTTCATGTCAGAGTAACTTAATCAGTTCTTATGACCATTGTGAGCTATGTTGTTTGGGAATGTGTTTGTGCAAATACACATTCAGTAGTAAAGAAGAAAATCTCTTCACAAATTAGCATACTTGTGATAACTGCTGTTCATTTTCAAATGTGTACACTTTCCAAATCGAGGAGCCGAAAACTTAATTGAACCTTATTTAATCATAATAGTGTATTTAAAGTGTCTCCCACGCCTACACATACTCCTATGGCAAACATACAACCCATATATAAATTTAGCTGTGAGACTACAGGGATAGAATTAGTATATCTTTACTTGATAATTATTTCAGTAATCATTAAAAATGTCCTGAAAATCTAAACTGTGACCTTTTCCACAGACCATGGTCTAGTGCAGTGGTTCTCAACCTGGGGGTCGGGACCCCTTTGGGGGTCGAGCAACCCTTTCAGAGGGGTCGCGACAAGTCTCCCACCACCCTTCCCTCCCACTTCCCAGCTGCTCTACCCCCATGGTTGGGGGTCTCCACTACATGAGGAACTCCATTAAGGGGTCGCAGCATTAGGAAGGTTGAGAACCGCTGGTCTAGTGGGTGTGGGCCACTCTGTTGTATTCAAGAACTAGCCTTGCTGTAAGTGTTGTCCACATTCAGATAACCCATTGTGAGCAACTCTGGCTGTTGGTTTTGAAGCTGGCACAGAGCATTCAAACAGCAGGCTTCCTGTCTGTATGCCCTTTGTTGTGAGAATATGAACTCTAGTCCGCTCGTGGACCTTTTAAAAAAGGACCATAGCAGGGCCAGAGTACAGCACTATTTTGACACCGTATAATGTACAGGTAAAACGGAGTGGTGGAGCTCCTACAGTTTCACAACATATGCAGAAGGGTGGGCCTTGGATTGGATATAGGGTCTGTGGCCCTGTTCCCACTTGACTTTTAAATCCAAATTAAACTTGATACAGAAGTGAACATGCATTCTGCCCATTCCCATTTGTTTGAGTATAAATCACAGTCAACCCGAATATTGCCATTTCCACTGAAAACACTCCACAAAATGCATTGGGGGAAACAGTATCCTTTCCTCCCTGCCCCTTACCAGTTGAGCTTCCCACACGTCTCTCTGATTGGGCCCCTTCCCACTGCTAAAATCATGAGGTAGCTGAGGGTGGGCAGAAATTGCCACTTGGGTGGTTGGCTTGCCATCATCTCCCGGCAGTTCCAGGGCATTACGATCAGTGCCCGTTGGGGTGGCACTTTTGCGCAACTGTGCAGTTCAATACTAGCGATCCCCTACAACCATGGGGATCGGTTCCATGCTCGTACACAAAATCAACCCCCTAAGCCAAGATCTAGCCCATGTTTTGTGCCCTGCAGTCGGGGGCGCATTACGATTGATAAATTTGTCACCCTTTATCTTTAAAATTCTCCATCCACTTGCGATGTCTAAAAAACCCCAAGATCTTAGGTGATTTTGTATATTTACCTGCAAGTGAAAAGCTCTGCTGCCAGTGCCCAAAACAAGATGGGAGGCAATCAAAAAGGGGGAGAAGAAGAAAAAGAGACAAAAGGACAAGGAAAGCCTGGATCTGGATGAGGGAGAGGGGTGAAAAACAGACTGGGGAGGGGCCTTTTATGTCTGAAAGGATCCTTTATTTGGCAATATTATCCTCTGTTTTGCCCTAACCCAATTTTTTTCTCACTACCTACTACAAAAGAGGAGGGGAATGATAACACGGGAGAGATAGCAAGGGGCTGCCCTCCTTAGAGTGAAACCCCACCTATTTAATGATATACCCACAATGGTGAGAGACATTGGACTGAAGGCTATCGGGGGGGGGGAGACAACCCTAAAGATGCAGTCTCCCCCCAATACTGAGGTACCGTTCCCAAAGCAAAAAAGATAAAGCATGCTAGCAGAAAAAAACAGGAGCGAGAGCTGTTTTTACAATGGTTTTTATTGTGTTTTTAAGCTATTTACTCCTCGGAAAGTGTGGGAAGCAAATTTTTAAAGGGGAGAAAGGATTTCCAAAATGTTTTCAAAACTCATTAAAACCCAAGTGGGAATGGGACCTGTGAGTGATGCATTGTGATCTGTGGGCCTGTCCTCAGCATTTTTCTGGGGTTTATCTCAGAAGTCTGTGGTCCAAATGCTAATACAGACTCTGGAAGGCCTCATTTGGGGCCTGCTGTAGCCTGTACTAGCATGTGAACAGGAGCCCCCTATTCTAGGATATATTCCAGGATAATATATCTGGATGTACACTACATTTGTGGAAGTGCAAAGAAAATATATGAGAAGCGAACTATAATGGCTAATACTGAGGAACAAGTGCAAACAGGCCCCCAGTTTTGTGCAGGGGCAGGCCTCCTTTATACTGCAGGCAGGGCACCAGTGTGCAGAACAAAAGGGAGGCTCTGAGTACACTATTTTGCATTTACCACTAAACGTTGAACTTTTTAAGAGTGTGCCATAGTTTAGCTTTGGGTGGATATTTGAAGTGTAATGAATGTGTAACTTAGAACACATTGTTTCTTTTACATGGGGAGAAAAAGGGTCCCTTCAAAGCTTATCTGTTTGGGTAAGCCAATTTTGACGGGGCTCCACCCTGTCTAAATTCTTAAAATAGTAAGGTGGCAGCAAGTGTAAAAAAGCAGGAAGTTGCTACTAAAAAGAGGTGGGGTCGGGATTGTATAGCAACATGGAACATTATTTCTGTATCGTTAAAACAGGGCTCAAGAAAGACCAGAAACGGGCATTTGGGTTTATAGCTCTGCATCACCTTTGGTATATGCAGCAGATTCATTTCTATCACAGAGATTTATGTAATCATCTATTATGTGGTTACAGCAGGATTACAGTGTTACTGAAATATGTGGGATGTGTGCATATGTGTTTACCCTCTGTTTGCTTTTAATTAAAAGAAATATCTTTGAACGGTGAACAAAATTAACCAGTGTTTCAGCTATCCCTGCACTGGGATTATGTGTTCTTATGTGTCTCCAAATGTGTGCATCTCTGATTCATGTGTTAATTGTGCAGCTCCTTGGGGGAGGGGAATGCAGAAAGCAGTGGAGACTGTACACTTCCTGATTAATGCTGGTGAGCAGCCATACAATGCTCAGTAGATAGCGGTTAGGCATCTCCATTCCCAGCTGAGAATATGGTTCCATTATCTCCCAGCTGCATAGACAATCCATAAGGGCCTGTTCTGCCTCGCTGATCAGGGCACTGGAAGCAGTTACTTGATAAGAGCTGAGATCTTTGTTTGATTTGCTGTAGCATGTAAGAGAGAAACTGGGACATTTTACTTAACAGTTCTGTAAGTACCAGTTTTTCCTGCCTATCTGTATGATGTGGGGACGGCTTTTGCAGCCACATAGCATTTTCTGTTCCACTGTTCTTTGTTGCTTTTAACAGTCACGGCGAAAGGTAATCAGTTTACAGATTGCAGGTTCCTTCAGCTGTGTAAAACTCAGGCGTGTGGCAATAGTTGTATGGAAGCAAATGAGCTGCCCTTTGAAACTGGGCTTCTTTATTCAGAAGTTTAACCATATCTAGTTGTGTTCTTTGATGTTTTGCTTTAAAGTATGGCTTGGATGTGTTTTCCTCTCTAAAGCTGGGCAACTCTTTTTACAGTGTGTTGGTAGTTAGGAAATGGGATATCAGGCATTTAGAGGAAGAACATGTGTCACCAGACCAGATCAGTATTTTGTAAGGGTCATTGAAAGCAGCGAGTCACAATTGTTGTGATCTTAGAGTATATCATTCTACTTTTCTAATATGTCTGTCCTGTTTTTAACAAATGCAGTGCATAACATAGGCATATGTGAACATGATGGATGGTACACAGAGGTTTTTAATACTTTATTTTTTTTTGATAGTGATCTCAAAGCTGAGACCAATTGTGTAACTAATTTATTTCCTTTTCACAAACCCCCCACATTTTAATGCATTGTTTTTTTCAATCCAGGTACAGTACATTCATTGTTGTTACATTACAACTGCTTTTATTAAAGCAACAAATATATATTGGAGAATGCCGCAGTTAAAATAGCCTCATAGCATGATCTTTGGAGTTAACCTTCAAAATTATAAAAAAGTTGTGGAATTCTGTAATGATAGTGGAACAGAAAAGAAGAGTGTGTGTTTCCTAAGATTCTTTCGTTTGTTTCCCAGCAGCAGCAGACTTTAAAATATATGATCTAATTATTGTAGTCTTGGGCATGTTGTTCTAGTACCCATGCTCATTTTGGGACAAACATTTCTGACACTTCCATGTTTAAAAGCCAGCTTCCTACATAACTTGAATGAAACCATGTGGTGAAGAAGGTGCCTACTGGGGAGCAAATACATATATATATATTTCCTGAATAGGCAATAAGTCTCCAAGTACAGCAGAACCACAGGCTGTGAAGCATGAAAGTGTCTTGCGGCTGAGGACAGAGTATGTTCTCATTAGGCTTGGTTGATGTGAGTTGCTGAAGAAAAAAAGAGTGTGTCACAATAGATGGTTACCTACGGTAGCACAAAAAAAATCCTCATAGCCTGGGGGTCTTGGGAGCAATATAAAGAAACTGTAAATGGAAGAAATAACAAGGAATGAATGCAGCCTCTTTCTTTTCTTTTTTTGTTTCTTCCTTTCTTTCAAAAATTACCTGAGTTATACCAGCACCCAGATAAATGCTGATATTTCAGCTGGAAGAGCTGTCTGGCTCCATGAGCAGATATTACCTATATTAAATATGCAGAAACAAATGTATGTGTGTTTTTTAAAAAGCTTATTGCCTTCTGCAAATGCTTCCATAAGCATTTTCTCCTAATTGAAAGAAGGGTCAGCTTTTATTTCAAAACAGAAGTGCTCTTTCGATGAATACTTGTGCAGAGCGCATGTACAAATATTACAGAAATTCATTGTCTTGCTAAATGTGTAATTTCAGTATTTGTGTAATGATTATAAGCAAGTGCTATGTGGAATATGATATTTCTGGATTTGGCACCAGATTAGCTCAACTAATATCCTTTTGGCTTTTGTTGAGGCTTCCGCAAATGTAGATACTGTTTCTCTGTGTGGAAACAGTTTCTACCTTGGGAAACTGAAGTCAGGATGACGTGGGTAGTGATCAATAGGAAAAGCAGGCCAAAACAACCCCCCACTGCAGTTTGGTTTTCTGTTCCATTTGCTAGTGTTGAATTCTTACCTGGTGGTCTCCCGGTTCAATTCTGTATTCCTCCACAAAGCCAGCTGGGTGACATTGGGTTAGTCACAGCTCTCTTTCTGAGCTCTCACAGCCCCACCTACTCCACAGGGTGTCTGTTGTGCAGAGAAGAATGGCAAGCTTTGTAAGGCATTTTGAGTCCCCTAGAGGGTTAGAAAAGCGGGGTATAAAAGCCAACTCTGCTTCTTCTATGTAGGATTCATGGCCTGTCTAGTCCAACAGCCTGTTCTCCTAGTGGCCAACAGGTCACACAAGGAACCCCATTAGCAGAACACAAACACACAGTACTACATAATTTCTTCAAGGGAAGTATTTGACTTCTCTTTTAATTGAATGAAGCCTGAGTTTATAGTTTTGCTAAAGTGCAAAAGAATATTCACTGCCTTTGCTGAGTTTTCAAATATTTGTGGCTCTGTGTACTTGGTAAGTTTCCATGAAATTACACTTGTTTGGAATGATTTGAAGAACTAAGCTTTTGCCTGCCTGCCTCTGTTCTAACACTATTTAAATCAAAATCTGATATAGGTGACAGCTGTAAAGAACAGCTTGAGAAAATATTGAATGTCCCTTATGAGATTGAAAACTGTCTTGTGTGTTATACATTGGGTATGAAATAAATGATTTTAAAGTGGATCAGCAAAACCTGATAGTTCCCCCCCCTCCTTCTCTTATTTGAAAGAATCAGTTTTATCACAGGGTCAGCAACGTTTATTGGGCTAAACTAGGAATAGAAAAGAAAACAGTTGAGTCAATGTTTCAGAACAGGCACCAGCAGCAGCACTTTCATTACCAAGCATAATAGTCTGAACCTTTGCAGTAACAGCAATAGCTAGTGATGTTTCTTGCAAGAAATTTGATTCAAGGGGCAACTTTTGCAGTTTCATCAATCTGTTGCAAGAAACAGTGTTTGCTAGTTTGCTGGTGCCTTGAAGACTAATAAACAAGTTAAAACATAAGCTTTCATGGATTGGAAAATACTGCACATCAATAAAAGTTTGTGCTACATTTATTCGATTTGAGGGTGCAACAAGAATTCCCTTTGTGGTGCAGACAGCGAAGTGGAACATGTGGAAAAAGATAATGTTTTGTAGATAGCCACAGTGGCACAGCCTTTTTTTTAATAAAAGGTTTTAAAAACCGATCTTCAAATATTAATGGAATTTTTACTTGTATTCAGACATTTTGCTTCATTCTTTTCTGCTTTTCTTCCATCCTCATTTTGATATACGTTTGTAAGACATCCATTTATTTGCTTATTTCTTACCTTCAAGCCTTAGCTTCTCTTGAAAAGTCTCAAGGTAGCATCAATAATAGAAGAAGAAAAAGGCAGCATAATTTATTGAAATTTGTAGTAAAGTTTGCCATAAAAGAAACGAAAACCTTGTGAGTGATCATAACATAATCATAAATGCTCGCAAGAGGCAAGTTTTTAAGATAGCATTTGGGGTCCTGTTCTCAATTCCAGAGGCAGAGTCTTCCTTAACTGGAAATTCTGCACCAAAATAATATTTTCTGTGTTTCTTGGTGAATTACATCCTTTGCACGTTGTAAGTTCATGTGGTAGTTGATATTGGGAATGTTTTCCCTTTAGCACATTGGTCTCAAGCCACTTTGGATTTTATATGCTATCTACTTATTTATTTACTTATACTTTCGAAGTAAGTTAATTCATGTATTACAGCACCAAAACCGTGAATTGAATTCTGGAGCTAATTCTGGAGCTATATATTACAACCAGTGTAATATATAGAAGATTGTTTGGTGTTTCCCGACATGCATCGTTGCATTTTGCTCTGGCTGTATAAATTAGTTTTATAGAGCCAAGTGCTACAGCTACACTTGTGATCTGTTTCCTTACATTTGTGCCCACTAACATGAGTGGAATTTTCATAGTTTTGAGCATAAGTGAGGCTTTTAAAAAAATACTCAGTTTCCTAAGTATAACTAGAATGAAAAAAAAGAGAAGTTCCGGTAATAGTGGTTCTTAATACAGAAGGCCATGCTTATTCACCATGGGCCTGGTGATTTTTTAACTGAACACGTAACCTGCATGCCTCATTGTTGGGAATCATGATATTCCTGACCTTTAAACAGGCGATAGTTGCACGCTGGGGACAAAACTGTATCACTAGAGGTATGCAAAGGACTGTTTTGAAACACTATGAACAGTCCATCAGCTATATGAGAGAATCTGGTGCTTGTGTATGCTAGCTCACGTTTATAAGAATCCTGAAAGGGGCAAAGCCCTTCTCTTCAACTCACTAGTCTTTCTGGTGGCTGTAGGGGATGCATAGAAAAGCATACCTGTTTCCTCTTTGGCCTCTTTCTTGTAACTCAGATAGGTGAATAGTAGGTAAGAGCCCCAGAGAGAAAGCCATTCAACATACACAAACAGCAGTGTCTCTTCCATTGAGGGAATGCTTTGGAGGTTTTCATGTTCTTTGTATAACATCTCTTTATATGCCGGGGAGTGATTCACTGAACTTGATTCTAGAATCAAATAGAATGGTTTGTTAATGTAACCTGTCAGTGGAATGAAGACGTCAGATGTAGAGGTGAACGTGGGGTGATATATTTAAATATATAGGAATTTTCTCAAGGTACTGAGGATGTGGCCTGGTTAACAGTTTTTATTTAATCTGTCTAATGGACTGAAAAAAGGATAGAACTGAGGAAGTTTTCATGTATGAGTCTTCATGTTACAAAATAGGCAGTAGAAACTTTAAAATGAGTACTGTGGATAGATGCCATAGTCAATTTCTGAAGGAACACCTTCTCCGATATAGACATTCCCAAGTATTAAGATTACAAGCTGAGAGCCTCCTTGTAGTCCTGTCTATCTCAGATGTGTGAAAGCTAATGACACATGAGAAACCCTTTTTGTGGTGGACCCAGACTTTGGTGCACCTCCAGAGGGAGATTGTTTCAGACACCAACTTTACACATCTTTCAGCACCTGGTTAAAGCCATACCTCTTCACCCAGATCTTTGATGCTTGGTTTCCTTTGCGTGTTATCCTGCCAAGGAGAGAAGGAGGGAGGCTTATATTTTAAGTATCCCCCCCCCGTTTTTTTGTTTTATATCTTTTAATAGTTGTGACCTATCCTGGAATCAGTGGAAGTGTGCATCTGCATATGCATGATGGAATTTGTACTTGCTCCTAGGCCAGGAAGAAGGAACAGGTACAAATTCAGAATAATGCACATTGTAGGTCCCAGTCCTCAACTTTGTGGGACTCTACTTTTTACTTTCTTTTACTCTGAATAATATTTATTTATTATTATTTTCTGTTCCTGCCTTCTGTCGAATTAGTAATTACTAATCCAGGACCAGACCTGTCCTCTTATTCCATGACTGATGAGTTAGTTCAGGAACCTTAGATGAAGGACTTCAGCTTCATCCAGAGAGCACTTACTTAAACTGCATTATTTGGATAATCCAGAGTAAAGCACATCAAGACACATTTCATTCTGGATTATCCATACTGTATTCTAGATTATTCAAATAATGTGGATCCAGATGCTGCCTGGGTGAACCTTTAGTCCATCTCAAGGGTGTCCAACCTTTTGGCATCTCTGCTCCAACCTGGAAGAAAAAGAGGTGCCTTGGGCCACACACTAAATACACAAACACTAATGAAAACTGATGAGCTAAATTAAATAAATAAAAAAGGTCTGTGCATAATTTCCATAATGTTTAAGTAAATTTATGATTTTGTGTAGGGTGCATTCATAGCTATCCTGGGCCACATGCTCATCGGTTGGACACCCCTGCTTTATCTGGAATTTCAGAAGGCTTCTGACAATATCTGCTGGATCACTTTTATCCATGTAGTTATTAACACTCTTTTCTCTGTTAGCTATCTGCCTTTAAATTAATTTACCTTTTTAAATTATTAAAATGATTATATTACCTTTTTGTTCTTTTATTTTTGCTACTCTTTGGCCTCTGTTGGCCTCTGTATTCACTGGAGCAGTGTCTTCCATGATTATGGAAGTTGATTTTTTTTTTTAACTTTTGAAACCATCCCCTCCTGGCATAAATTTCCCTCTCTGGAGCTTTCAAAAAGGTATCTGGAAATCAATTTGCCTTGCTGCAGGTTAGTACGTGACCAAAGGAATCTTTACCCAGTTCCGTTCTACCCAGATATTCAGAATCTTTTCTATTCTCATTAGTGGGTCTCTGCTTGAAGGCCAGTAGACCTCAGTGTTGAGTCTGTTAGTAAAATGGGTTGCTAGGGCAACATTTTATGCACCCTTGCTTGTTTAATGCTCTGTCTGGTGTAATGGAGAATGCTAGCAGGGCAGCGTCTCCGATACCCTGCATTAGCTTGTAGAAAGCTGGCCAGAGGACCCTTTCCTAGCATGACACAATATCCCATACAAAATGTGAAGTTAATTCTTAACTTTTATTCACTTTTGCTATCTTTTATGCAGACTTTGAAGATGGAGGCTCTCATAAGATCTTACTTGAAGCATATTTGACCCATTTGTTGATGCATTACAAGTGGGAGTTATTATTTACCTCCTTAGGTTGTGTTCCCAAGCATTTGGGGTTTTCCGCATACCTCCCTTAATCTGGATCTAAGATGATCCGGATCTAGGGAATGGGTCCTTCAACTAATCCAGATTTAGCAGATCTGGATCTAAGGAGGTACCCGATGCGTCTCCAGGGGCGGTGTAGCACCCAACAGCAATGGGTGCTAGCATGCTCGCAGTGGAAACACCGGAGCACCCATATGGCAAATCCGGATCTACCCACATGGAACCCGCCCGTCACAATATGTTTTTTTTTGGGGGGGGGGTGCCATGGGAAAGAATCTTCAAAGTTTGCAGCAAATCGCTCCAGAGATTCTTCAGAGCTTTGGACAAATCTCCATAGAAATGGCATTGCTCTGACAGGTCATCTTCGAAGCCTGTGCCATTCTCTGGAGTTTCCCATGGGTGCCCCCCCCCCGAGCCCCTCCAGACCCCATTGCCCAATCACAGTGGAAACATGCCCTGTATAATCCGGATTTGATGCCTGAAGACCCCATTGTAGGCCCCTTTAATGGGGTCTACTGGAAATCCAATTATAGGTCCTAAAGGACCCACTTAATCCAGATTTCCCTAGAACAGGTGGAAACAAATGTGGCTCTAATGAGGTCTGCAGTGGAAACGGGGTCTTCCTGCTCTGAGCCTAATGGGTCCCTAATGGGTACTTAATGGTTACTTAGTGCTAGTGGAAAAAAACCCCATACTTACTAGGAATTAAATCTTCAAAAACTAATGAGATGTGCTGCTTAGAAATATGTCTTTGGAATTGTTAGATAACTTGAAGGAGAACACATTTGTCAAGTTTGTATAGTAGGACAATGAAATCCCAAAATAATGATTGGTTGTTTTTGTCTAGGGACTACTTTTTGAAGACAGTGCTGGTATACTGTTAATGCCAGTGTAATAAGACTTTAAAAATAAATAAATAACCTTAATTTTCTACATAGGATACATTTCTAGAATTAAGCCACTGCTCCAGTATTATATTCAAACACACCCCATTTCCTCTGCCCTGGTGCCCGATGAGACTAGATGGGCTAATGTTGCCCCTGATTAAGTATCCACACTGCAGCCTAGTGAGCCAGGAGACAGTTAAATATTTTATGTGATCAATGCAATATAATATAAAAATCATTTGTTTTTGTCCCCTTAGTATCAATATATTTGCTGGACAGTTGCAAATGAATTAAGCGGAAGCACTAAGCAGTGATGCCGTTAATCTATTAAATTCCCCACTTTTCCTTCTTTTCTCTCTTTCCATTTGAGAAATAAGTATCTATATCAAGGCAAGTGCACTTTTACACAGATGGTTTTTCAGATTATACAGCTCGAATATCCTATTTCTTCTAAGCACTTAACTGTTGTATTTGCATTTTTATGTTCATTGAATAATTCCAAGTTAGCAACAATATTTTCAAAACGTTTGTGTGGCTGAGGAAATACTTTGGTGTTGCACTTTGGCAGCTGCCTTTTGTGGCAGAAGCCAGTCGTAGAAATTAGTTAAATGCGTGTGAATCTGTGGATGAGGCTAAACCCCTCTTTTGACATCCACACATGCTGCTCTACCTTCCTTAGAGCAGGAGGTGGGACCGAAGGGGATACTTCTCCCAGATAAGGAACTCTGCTGATGCTTCAGTTGTTTTTCCAGCAAGGAAAAATCTGTGATTTAATGCTAGGAAGAAAGCACCAGAAGCCCAGCAAAGAAACAAAATATCTCTTACGGTGAGATATAAAATGCACTGGTAGTGTGGGTTTTAGAAGAGATGGCAGAATTTATGGAAGCCGGCTATCACAGGCAGTTGGCAAAAGAGAGTCGGGGAGATAGATTTAAGACCCTCCAGACGGAAGCTTTTATATCGTGGTGGACGGGGGGGGGGGAGAGAATTCAGATGCCTGGCAGAATGTTTTCTGCCCTCCAGTAAAGTGTATTGACATTGCAAAGAAAATGTAAATAAGGCAAGAGAAGCTTCAGATTAACTGTAGTCAGATGAAATGCAAAGAGAGAGAGTTTCCGGGGGTGGGGGGGGAGATGAGTGTGAGTGGGGAAAATATCAACAACTTTGGAACAAACATTGGAGCAGCTGTCGTGTTTTCTGGTAAGTGGCCGAATAAATTACTATGAAACTGAGACGGCTTGTAGTGCGAAAAGACGTTTAGAGTTGTTGCCTCTAGCAACTTTTTTTTTATGGCTGAGTACATTAATAGCATCATTGTGCAGGCTTTCAAAGCATCCTCCATAGAAGGCAGTTAGAATCATGCTAGCGGTGTTTTGTGAGGCAAATGCGTGCTTGATAGTTTATTAAGCAGAAAGAAGCAAAGCGAGCTGAATATGTGTTTATAAATACTGCCATAAATAAAACAAATAATGTCCCTGGAGGATTTAAGAGAGATGTTCTATTAAAATTATGTTAACTCATACTTGGTCTCTTAACTTATGCTCATGCTGTGAATTCAAAGAGAAGTACTGTAATTTGGATAACGTAGAAGCTTATCAGAATGGCTTTTGTTGCTAGGTATGAATGTGATTATTTATAAGCAAGATTATTAATTACCTGCATTTCCTTTAATATATTCACATTTTTTCCATCTACTTTGGAATCTGAGCTAATAGCAAGTGTTATAAGATGATATGGCTGAGGTATGAATTTGAAACAGAAACAAAGTAAACACAGTTGTTGTATGTGGAAACAAAGCATAAATGTTTCAAAAATCCTCCCGTACATTTTAATGGACAGTATTTGGGATACATTCTTGATCTGAATGAGATGCCATTCTCCGTTTCTTTGTTCGTATATTTATAAACAATAACATAATTATTTAGCTTCATCTGTACTTCAAGAACAAAATTTCAGAATCTGAAAAAGCTCTTTTCGAGAGTCACTTTTCTTGTCTTGACACAACCCAGAACCCCCTGAGGCAAATCTACTTTATTATAGTAATCAGTGCCTCACATAGTATTGTACTTGCTCTTAAAACTAACCGACGAATAGCACACGTATAAATCACACTTATTCAAGGACGTTTTCTGTATTTTCTACTAAATATCTAAGATCTTTTCTTCACTTATCTACATGATGGCACTTCCACAGTTGTCTATATGAAAGCAAAGGTACTTTCTGCATTACAAAACAGATTCATTTATTTGCATAATATTTATTGTTTAAAGCAGAAACAGTAATCTGACTTAGATTGCCCACAACTCTGTGGATGTTTCCTAGCTAGAAGCACTGGTTACGCATCATGGAGAGCTCTCTTAAGTTCTTTGTTCAAGTGAAAAAGAAAGAAGCTGCAGCTATAGTTAATGAAGAGCTTTTGGGTCATCTCTACTTCTGCCAGGGGAATGTTCAGCCAATAGCACAATGAAAGAATGACTTTTGAGGTTAGCGGCGGGTGGCAGAAGTGTTCTCTTGCTGAGTTGGATAAAATAAGTAGCCTTGTGCTGCCGCACTAAAAATAGAAATAGTAAAATTATTGCTTGTCTACACAAGCTTCATACTTTATAGTAGAAGGAAAATGGGGGTAAAATGTAACTGGCTGTGCCTTAGCTATAGATTGCCTTCACTGGGGCAGTGATGGTTCACATAATTAGGGCAAGAACTCTCCTTCAAAAGGAGTAGAATATGAAGCTGTAAACTGAGAGTTAGTCTCTTTGTTTCGTCTTTAGGCCTGCATCAGCCGTTTTCTCAAAGTCACCAAACACCATAGCACCATAGCAGCATTTGTTTGGTCTGTCTTTTCCTGGGATGTTTACCTTTGGGTGCAGAAGAACCAATTTAAAATAAATAAATAAAACCCCTATACCAAGCTACCGCTACCACCATGACCTAATTTTGAGTGATTTTGTAGAAGTTTTTTTTTCTCTTCTGAGAGACTTACTTGGTCTATCTTTCTCATTCCCCACTAGAGTCTTATATGAAACCTCTAACCTTAGGCCAACCCTTGAGGTCCTGCTTGAGGTTCCTAGCAGCTGCTATTCAGAGACTTGCTACCTGGGACCACTGCAGGAAAGACTAATTGATTTTCATAGAGTCATAGAGTTGGAAGGGACCTCTAGGGCCACTGATTCTAGCCTCCTGCTCAATTCAGGATTACTGTATTTTCTGGC